>CP092866.1:21176437-21194231 GCA_030710605.1 Cordylochernes scorpioides | reverse complement strand
GACTGATGACGAATGCCATCAGTAACTTTAGTTGAACGATCAGGAGAGGTAAGGTTTGTTTTCCTTGAAAAGGATGACAGCGGATCAATGAAAAACCGTAGGAATAAATAATTAAAAAGTTTATTTATTTAATCGTATATATTTCTTAGATTGTTACTGCTAAATGGTATTACTATTTTTCTAACTTAAAACCTTTGGGATTGAGAATATACCTTCGAAGATTTAATATAAGAAAACTTCAGCCAGTATATTTGAAAATATTATGTAATATATTGGCCAACTCTCTTAAATAAAAAAAAGATATAAGTTAACGTAATACCATGTCATAATCTGTGAATCCTTTCCTAAACCAATATATTTCATAAGGATTCTTTCATATGAAATCTCTTCTAAAGTCAAAATGACCTCTTGAAATGAAAATATTGCTTCAGTATCAAACGGAGAATAGAAACTGGGTGAAAAATATGAAAGTACATTGATGTGAGGTTAACGAAAAAGTGATTTCATTGATTTCATAAATGTAATAGAGAGATAATTAATAAGGTTTAGAGTGAGTATTTTTTCATCTATTTTTATTTTTAAAACGTTTAATTATCCTTAGTACACGTGGTACAGGCCATAATAAACTTGGTGGGTAGAAGTAGGCGACTGCTTTTACTGTAAGTGCACCACATGTCTACACATGTGAAAAACAGTTCAACTATGCCCTTACAAATATGCCAGAGCCCTGTTCGGTTACTTGCACTTGCTGGCGGGGAGCTTTATTATAAAATATATGTTTTTTTTTTCTGGAGGTATTAGTTATAAACGATTGTACTAAAACATGAGAAAGATCATTAAACATGAATTTAGGCGTTTCCTTATCTTTATTTTGTTGTTACATATTTACTAGACCACAATATGTAATATATATGCAAATTTGCTTCATTAATAGATCTGTAATTTTGAAAAAGAAAATCGATTTTCTTGTTCATTAACATTTCACTTTTCACATTTCTCTTTGAAAATAAAACATATAATTTACTTTTTATATAAAAGGGCGTACATGGATCTGTAAAGAAAAAAAATGTTCTCAAAATATTTCGAGAGATTGCTCCCTCTTTATCAATTTATTGCACAGAGGGAGCAATCTCTCGAAATATTTTGAGAGAATTTTTTTTCTTTACAGATCCAGGTACGCCTTTTTATATAAACCTAATTAATGAATCGCCTTTTGACTCAAAATTTACTAATTAACTAATATAAAAGTATTTGAATATTCTTTTAAAAAGTTTTTCTGAATAGTTTCAGTTTTCTAAAGCATATTAGGACAACTTGACCAACATTTGATGTGGTTAAAGGTATTGATGAAGCGATTTTTTATGGAGAGAAGCCAGGAAAGGAAGATAGAAGAATAAACTCATGGAAAATTTGAATGAATATCTACAATATTACACTATATATATATCAATCGAAATAATTGCATAAAGTTTCTTTATCAAATAAAAATGGCAAGTTTTCAAGCGTTAGCTTATCATCAGGCCAATATAGGAATTTGCGAAACAATTTGTTTTTGTTTGTTTGTGAACTTAACGATTTGATTTCCGATAAAAATTACAATTAAAGTTCAATTCATTTTGTAAATACATTCTAAACCTTCTACAAAATCTGGATCTCTAATGCTTTCATGCGTTGAATAATGTAAATAACTTATGTAAATAAACGTTTCTCCTTGTTTGGCGCAAGTATTCCTTGCGGGATAATAGCGCTTTGGAAATAAAATAATTGGTAAAAGATAAAAGATAAAGACACTTTTTGCAATTATTTCGATTGATATATATCGTTTAAATCCTTTGCAATTATTTCCCAATCTACAATTATATTAATATCAAAAGACAAGCCTAAGAACCTGTATATTGATTGCCCATCTATTTATCTATGTATATTAAGGAGAAGTATACGTATTTAATGAATGATAACATTACTAAAATAAATATTGTGAATCAATTGAAAAAAAATTGTGATTTAAAAGTTTATTCTATTTTTCCTAGATGTAACGATGTAACGACTGCATACGATTTATCCAGGACTCGAGACACCTACTGTTGGAATACCCACTCTTTTTTTATCGCTAAACAACAGACAGTAAATAATGTTGTAGATCTATATCAATTTGTAAATAGGAGAGAGAATTATCATAGATTTAACTATTTTTGTAAATAAATTTATGATTATCTTTCTAATCTGAAAGATTCAGGATCCTAATATATATTATTGTTTCTCTTTTTTTATTTTTTTTTCTTGTATAATAAGTTTATAACTGCTTCTGTTTAAAAATGTGAAGCGACGCAACTATCCCTAGTACACGTGGTACAGGCCATGATAATCATGGTGGGTAGAAGTTGGCGACTGCTTTTACTGTAAGTGTACCACATGTCTACACATGTGAAAAGCAGGTTGAAATAAATAATTTATATATTCTTGTATCATAAAGATAGAGGTTGCCTGGCCGGCATTCATATTTTCTATGACAAATAGACACTTCGGCCAGTTAGAGTTTTTTTTTACTTCTCCTGACGAAGACAAAAAATTTTTGTCGAAACGTTGAGAAAAATAAAAAAACTCTAACTGGCCGAAGTGTCTATTTTTCATAGAAAAATTATATATTCTTATATTCAAAAATCATTAAAATAATTCTTTCTCAGCAAAATTACATAACATATATATGTTATAACTAGATAATAAAACTTTAAAATGTAAACTTTATTCTCAAAGGCAAATATTTTCCTTCCTAATCATTTTTACTATAGATATTTTTCCTCTGTATTTGCCTACACTAAAAGCAAATATGAATATCGGAGATTGAAAGAAATATATTTGCTAGAGAAATACGTCTACAAATACATACAAGGTATATATGTACATAAGATAAACATTCAACGCATATATATTTGGCATGAGGTAAAGTAATCACAGAGAAGAAAAGGGAAATTTTCCAATGTTAGTTTTTTATGAATATTTGTCGGAATATATTTTTGATATTATATTGTGAATGTGTTCTCTGCCCGTGGCTTGGTTATAAATATTTCACAGACAAAATATTCTGTGGCACAATCTTTTGTTGTGTTATATATATTATATAATCTAAAACCTCAAATATTTCTATATTTTAAAAATATATTTTTTATTTCTATTCATTGATATTTTTACTTTTGGTTATCATCGTTTTTAGAAAGACTTTCAGCTTTGTTGTATAGTTTTGTTGTAAATATGCGTAGTTAACATATCTATCTTTTAAAATCACTAATATAAAATTAACTTTATAACTTCTATATAATGTGAAAATAACTAATGTGTAATCTTTCCTCAAGTAATTGAAAATAAAAGCTACTTGACGGTAAATAATTATCTTTTTCTTATCACGACTGCACCTCAACCCTTTATCTTATCGATCCTTTGTCTTATCAACCCTTTATCTAACAACAGCAACAAATTATTCATAACATATATATAATATAATCTAAAATGCAAATATTTTATTTTTTATAAAACATACTTTCATCATTGACTATTCTTTTATTTTTGACCATAGATTTGAAGATATCACTTTGAATATTGTTGTAAATATGCATAGTTAACCTACCTATTATTTTTTTAATTCACTAATATAAGATTCAATTTATAAATTCTAAATAACTGTGATAAATATTTAATTGTAATTGAAAATAAAAACTACTTGAAAGGTAAACAACTATCTTTTTTTTTCACGACTGCTCCTTCCATTCTCTATTTTTTTCAACAACAAGACAAAACACATATATATATATATATATATATATATATATATATATGTCGTAGCTGTCGTGGTCAAATGGAAGGGCGCAACCAAGAATTAGCTCCAGCCAAGCGAACAGCGCGCTCGCGATGTCTGCCACCTTTTTTTTTTTTTTACAGATTTACAGCTTTTATAGATGGATGAATTTACATATTTACATTTTAACACAAGCGTAACATATTTACATACTTATTTTGACGAAAATGAATTATATCTCTTGGGCACTTATTATACAAATTATGACATATATATTTATATAGGCATATATATGCAAATAATCATAAATAACAATGGTCAAATACAAATTATAAAAGATTATTTCACCGTATAAATATCCTAAAATTTCCATTTTCAAAACTAATAAATGAATCTGTGAATAAATATCTCTGTTTATTTAATAAATTATCGGCCATGTATTTTTAATTTCTTCACGGATGAATTATAGATGAGTAGACAGGGAAATATATTTGAAAAATATCTTAAATTTACTTGGAATAAAATATTCTCTTTGCATATAAATACAGGGTTGTCCATAAGTCCCTTAATTCTTTATTTTTTTAGTAAAAATTGAAAGACAAACTATAATAAAATTATAACTATTTTATTCTATTTTTACTTTTAATTTTTAATATAAAAATAAAAAGGGTTAGGAACTTATGGGCCACCCTATAGATCGTCTTCCTAACCAATTGCCTTTAAATAAAAAACTAGCAACGAAAAATATATCATTAAATATTTTGAATATTTAAAATATCATAATAAAATAAATATTTGATTCTGTATCAATATATATACAATATCCGAATTGATAGTAAATCATTTCCTCACGAGGTATTTTTAACTTCAAAATACTATGTAACATTAGTAGAAATAATAATTTTAAAAAAATATCAAATATATGTGATATATATATATGAAAAAACAATAGAAAAAAAAAAGAAGATAAGTGGGTCAGGTGTTGATATTAAAAATAAAGAAGGCATCTCCTGACCACGAGCACATGTGCTTTTTAGATGGTAGAGCGCCATCTAGTGGAGCAAAAATAAACTAAACGTTTATTTAGCTTGCTCCGTGATATTTGGCTAACCCAATCGCTCTGCCATCTAAAAAGCACATGTGCTCGTGGTCAGGAGATGCCTTCTTTATTTTTAATATATATATATTATAAAATAATTCTGTTGATTTTGGAATATTGTTTATATGATTTGATATAGAATTATTAATAGTTTGCTTTATACATGAAAATGTTCGTTATATTGCAGTCGTGGTAAAAAATAATAAAACAGTTCAGATCATTATTGCTTTAATTTAGCTTATGAAATATTTAAAACAAAAATTGAGAAAAGTATTGTCTGGTTTAAGCATTAATAATAAATAAAACAAAAGATTATTTACATAATTACAAAGGTGAGCCGGCCAACGGGAAACAACAACAATAGGTTATTTAAAGGGAAGTCGCAACATCTGGTGGTATACTTAACAGAATAGTTTAATCTATGAAATATAATTTGAAATAAAATAATATTTTATATACCATATATATATCACATATATACCATATATATATGTTATATAAAAATATTATTTTATCCGGGGAATTATATTTCATAGATACAAATATTCTGTTAAATCGACCGCCAGAGGTCACGCTTTGCATATAAAAACTCGTTGTTGTTCTTCCCCGTTGGCCGGCTCAAAACTTTTGTACATTATGTAAATAATATTTTGTTTTTCTTATTCTACTCGCCTTAAGCCAGGTATTACTTTTATCAAATTGTTTTTATGCATATATATATCCCTTAGCTCAAATAAATAAATCTCTAATATTCAATATTATTATTTTTCTTTCAAAATTATTAACCACGACTGCATCACCAGAGCTTAATCCTCAAGATAACCAAAATCAAGAAAATGACCAATAATTCCTCTACAAGCAATTAATCTCAAAACAGCAGAAATTCTTTATTAAATATAATATATATATATATATATATATATATGTGGTATATATATGAAATACGATGATTCTAGAGTATGTATCTAGATATTCTGTCTTTATGGCATCCTTAAAAAATGATGATTGTGATGATAATAGGTTTTTACGAGGGCGGCCATATTTTAAACTGGAATTGACCCACATCAGTGTTACCGAGCGTGTTTCTACTTTATAGATGTTCTCTGATTTATTTTTATGTCTCTACTCTGTGTGTGGTGGTAATTTATACCGTGTTGCCAGATATTTCCCCTCCGTTTCTCTACGCCATTTTAAACTGTAATCTGAAACGATCCCATATAAAACGTAACCCTTTGTTATTTGTTTCCCAGGATTGGATGTGGTTACTTTTGGTAAATTTTATAGATGGTCAGACACGTATTTAACGTCAAAGAGCCTAGAATAAGTGCAAATATATTTATCATTAATACAATATAATATAATGCGGCTTGTGATTGTAAAACGACATTTTAAAATTATACCGCATGTGTTTCTTTTCAACGAAAAATCAAACTTTTTTTAAAGGAAAAATAATGATTATTTCTAACTTTAGGGATGAGGTATGAAAGGATGAATTGTGAAGAGTAACGATTATAATTATTATCAATTAATTGCTGAAAATATCAACAAATTTTATATCAAGCTACTTATATACATATAGTAATTTGTGTATTACTATATATAGGCCTAATACTCTAATAATAAAAATTGAAATCGACGAGCATAACTCATCAGTGGTGAACCAGCGGCTTTGTCCAGTTTCTATAAAGTAGTCTGGAGAATAAACTGGCGAAACAGCTGGGAGGGTTGATCCCTGATGAGCCATTCCTTCCCAATTCAATATTTATCACTGCAGTGCCAAGTCTGTATAAATATAATTGAATCACATATATATATATGACATGATGAATATTCGAAACTATTATCGACGCGTATGATTCTTTTGAAAATTAAACAATTTGATTATTAAACACTGATAAGCCAGACCCTCCCTTTAATTTTTTCCATTTCAGTAAGGACAGTAGAAATTGTTTATTTTCAAAAGAATCATACGCGTCTATAATAGTTTCGAATATTCATAACAGATGGCGCGCTATGCATTATAATATATGACATAATGTTGCGGGAGAATGGTATTCATGACCAAATATGCATCTTACAATTACAATTATTTTATTTCCAAAGCGCTATATCCCGCAAGGGATACTTGCCCCAAACAAGGAAAAAAGTTTATTTACATAAGTTATTTACATTATTGAACGCATGAAAACATTAGAGATCCAGATTTTGTAGAAAATTTAGAATGTATTTACAAAAAGAATTGAACTTTAAATATGATTTTTTATCGGAAATCAAATCGTTAAGTTCACAAAAAAACTAGTTCATTCTTCATTCTATATTCTTGAAATGCTGGGCAATCGATCAGTAGATGTCTTGAGGTTTGTTCCTCCATACCACAAAAGCAACTTGAATCATCCACTGCCTTTATTCTATTTAAAAAAACCTTTGGAATTTCCGTGGTTTGTAACAAATTGAGTATTATAAAAATTTGGACGAAAGTATTTAGGGATTTCTTGGGGAAAAAAGCTTAAGAAAGTATTATTTGCTTCGTTTTTCAGAACATTCATTCTTGATTTGAGAAAGGTATCTATAATTCCTGGAAAAAATGGGTCATAAATTTGTTGATCATCTGTGGATAAGTTTCTCAGATCACACACACACAGATATCATGATTCTTAAGATATCAGATCTTAATAAATTTACATAAGAAAAATCCACCATGTTTACCACCCCATGAGAGCCAGAGACCAAAACCATTGTATACATGTTGTTGGCTTTTGTCTGAATATGTCAAAACTGGTGTGTTGCGGCTCATTATTTATCATCACCTTTATGTTTTTCCACTGGGGGGAT
This sequence comes from Cordylochernes scorpioides, assembly GCA_030710605.1. NCBI lineage: Eukaryota > Metazoa > Arthropoda > Arachnida > Pseudoscorpiones > Chernetidae > Cordylochernes > Cordylochernes scorpioides. The sequence continues at coordinate 21,186,510 of CP092866.1, read as the reverse complement.
AAACAAATTGTATTATTCTAAGGTATATTTATAGAGGGAGAGTCTTTTTAGTACACATATATATATATGTTATATTGAAATATTTTATTTAAAAATGTTATATGTTAAAATGTTATTTTATTTAAAGTTATAATTTCATAGATAAAAATATTCTGTTAAATCGGCCGCCAGAGGTCATGCTTCCCATATAAAATCTCATTGTTGTTCTTCCCCGTTGGCCGACCCAAAACTTTGTAATTATGTAAATAATATTTTGTTTTTTTTATTCTTACGCCTTAAGCCAGGCAGTACTTTAATCAAATTATGTTTTCATATATATCACTTTAGCTCAAATAAAACAATATCTGATCAAGACTATTTTTATTATTATCTTTTCAAGATTTCAACCACGACTGCACCGCCATAGCATAATCATCAAGATGATCCAAAACAACAGAATCCCATCTTTTTTTATTTAAAAATATAAGATATATATATTGAAAAAAGAGCAATCCATAAATAAATCTCTAATTAAAAAGGCATATATTGGATCAAAATTTCATTTATTTTACCAATATTTCAGTTGGCTGAACGCCAACCTTTTTAAAGGTGTTATAACATATTTAATAATAAATGATATTTTGATCCAATATATGCCTTTTTAATTAAAAACATATATATAGAGTACCGTTAAAATTTGTACCAATTTACATATATATATATATATATATATATAATGTCTTATATACACTCATAAATAAAACTTAAGGAAGTTGTACCTTTTAGCATGTATATCGAGGAATTTAGAAATCTCTGAAAATAATAATTGATACACGATGACCTTGATTGAAAACACACGAGATAAAAAGTACGGACAAATTTGCTTATTTCTCCTTTAAAAGAAACATACGACTGGTGATATAGCAATATATCAAGGGATTTAGTAAATCTATGAAAAAGTATTGATACTCGATTACCTTGGTTGTAAACACACGAGATAACTAAGTATAGACAAAATCGCTTCTTTCTCCTTTAAAATAACATATGACTTGTGACATCAGATTTTTCTAATTCCTTATGTTTTGTTCATGCGTGTTTATTCTCAAGTATTTTTAATGAAGAAATTGAGGAACTCGCCAGAAATAGTTTACAGAATCTATTTTAAAATATATTATCATACTTGAAAAAAAGGGTCTTTTAATATTATTTAAAATTAAATTACTTTTTGGAATTTTTGTAAATAGCAAACATTTGTGTGAATTTTAAAATGAATACTCACAAAACAATTATTCATTCTCGAAATTTGAGAAATTGTTTTTTAAAAAATGTTTCCTAAAATATAAATGGTTTAATTACTTTATGCAAATTTTATTAATAATACACAGATCTCTGGATTTTAATTAAGTAGATGGAAAATACATTTTTTAGTGATTTCATTTTGTTTGGAACAAATAAAATATTAAATATTGATAGATTTTGGTGTTGGTTCAATGAAAACTCTCTTGAGAGAGGAATCCATATGGTGGCGACTATCTCTCATGAGGAATCCCTCCGATGGACGACCACCTCTAATGAAGAATCCCTCCGATGGACGACCACCTCTTATGAGGAATCCCTCCGATGGACGACCACCTCTCATGAAGAATCCCTCCGATGGACTACCACCTCTTATGAGGAATCCCTCCGATGGACGACCACCTCTCATGAGGAAGCCATCTTATAATAATAAATTATATTGTTGCATCAATTTTAATGCGCACTACATTTATTTAAAATATTCTATGATATTTAATATTTATTTAAAATAGAATAATTAGATTATCATCATCATCCCTTTTTATAGTTTCATTCCTTTTGTAATATTTTATTGTACATATATCTTGATTGGTTATTGGAGCGAGAGAGAACCTAGACGAAGACCAACGAGGAAGACAACGAATAAATAAACGCAATAACTTTAAAAGATAATTTATTTTTATTATCTTTTATTTATTTGCTTTGAGTATGGAAACCCGCTCGGGAAACGGGTTTAACACCAAGAAGGAAGAAACCAAGACCAACAACCGACCCTGCAAAGCTGAAACTTGGTGCAATAATATAAACAATCTTTATATCTTTATATATAACCACAACGTGTTCAACAGTTCAATTAAATTTTTTTAATCGATAAAATATCAAAAATAAAAGATGAAATGTAGTAAAAATCCAATATATATACTAGTAGTGTTGAAAATATTAAGTTTATTAAGCCAGTTTCATCTTATTTATTTAATTATATATATTCAGGACCTTTTTGTAAAGAAAAATATTTTTTAATATTAGGCGACATTAGATAGATATATTCATAGAAAAATTAAAATATTCCCTATAACACAATAATGTATGGTCTCTTACCATATGTATAAACATACAGCATATTTAAGTACAAATGTATAAATACTAGAATTAACTTTAATACTTAACTATTGATATAATGTGCTTTTTACAAAGCCTTTGGTCTGATGAAATGATAACTCATTGAAACTTGCCGTTTAAGCAATAAAAGAATTATTTGCAAAGCATCCATATATTTTACGAAGCAAATACCTTTCTATAATAATTCTAACTTTATGAATAAAATAAATAATTAAGATGTTTTAAAACTCAAAGCAATGTGAATCTTTATCTGTTAGTTCAATATTTCTCCATGTTCCATTTGAAGGGCAGTATCAGGTTCCAAAGAGCAATATAACAAAATGGTAGAAGACTTCGCCTAAGAACATCTTGAAGATTTTATTCTCAAGGGAGATTGAATTAATTCTTTCTGTCTTTCGTTAAAGTTCGGCCGGCGAGAGTTCTTTTGTAAGCAGGCTCATCTTGTGGAGATTATCTTTTTTTATATCCCAGTTACTTTTCTTTCTTGTTGCTCGATTTAAGGATTATTGGAACATCGACCTATCTTGGACTTATATTCCCTCGAGTACCTTTATTAAGGTGAAAGAATCGAGTAAAATGTTTGAGTTGATGTCATTTTTTATATTTGTTAGCTAAATTCCTCTCGTTGGATGCTATGGAATCGAAGCTGCCTCTGTATAAATGATAGCCAATGCCTGAAACCATGGTATATAGGTTGGAATTTTGTCTGAATTTGCCAAAACTGGTGATGTGGCTTATTCTTTATCATCGCTAGTAAGGTTTTTTCACTAGGGTGATGTACAGTGCAACGTTCTGATGTACAAGTAAAGGTAGAGGTGCCTATTTTGATATATAAATATTGTAACAGAATATTTATTAATTTTATTATTTTTATTAACAGAGTGGTCATTTTAAATGCTTTTATTCAAATAATATTCATTACAATTATAAATTGGCGCCGTGGATGTCATTCTTGTATAATATATAAAGAGTTTTAAAAATTGTAAAAAAAAAAAAAATGCATCGGCCGGGAATCAAACCCGGGCCGCCCGCGTGGCAGGCGAGCGTTCTACCACTGAACCACCGATGGTTATGAGAATTGGCCATATTTGGGTATTTATTCCATTCACAAAAGCAAACGGTGACAGAATTGATTATTAAGAATTGTTGCTTGATGACTCTGATAACTGTATATATAAATTTTGCTACTCTGTAAATTTCCCTCGTGGCTTATCTTTTGTTTACAATTCATAGTTTTTTCTTGCCTGAAATAAATTGCTGTTTCATCCCGAAGTTGATCTTCCCTAATTCTCCACGTGGCAATATCATCCTCCCACAGATTTATGTTGTTATATCTAAACATACTGAAGTTGACATTTCTTTGAGGATTCTATTTTCTTTATAGATAGAGTGATCATATTTCTCTTTGTATACGATGTAAAAGCTTGCCTATAGAGTTTGATGGATCAATAAGGTAAACTCAGTCAAGATTCTTTCGAATTCACTTTATAGATGGAAGGTGTCAAAGCACTTCAATGTCTCAGTAGCACAATATGCTAAAATATCTCCTTATTTACATAGCAAGCTACTACAATGTAACTTAACATTCCCACTTATATACCTCGTTTATCCCATAATTCTTCCTATTTTTGCCAGTTTTAAAGGATATTCTTTAGTCAATAATTCTTAGCGATAGATTTTTAACACACCTAAGGGAATTTCTTGATCCATATAAAAACCAGGCTATATATTCATTGGTCCATAACCCTAATTCTAAATTCTCAACACCTAAAGATACTCCCAGATCCATAAACTCTATATAAAAATTCTCAACATCTAAGGAAATTCCCTGGTCCAAAATCCTAGATTATCACAATTTCTAAGTATATTGCCTCGTCGATATCCCTAACTTTAATTTATCAACATCTAAGGACATTTCCTCATCCAAAAACCCTAGATATAGGTGACCAACGCCTAAGGATATTTCCTGGTCTATAAACCCTATCTATTGATTCTTAACACCTAAGGATATTTCCTTGGGTGGTTCATAAACCCTAGCTATAGATTCTGAAACAAAAGTAAATACATCGTTATTGACACATCAAGATTGAATAAAATACGATGTGACTGGTGTCTTCAAAATGGATCTAAATATATTTTCCTAACATCTAATGTATCGGTAACAGAGTCACCTTGTACATAGAAATTGTACATAGCACTTAAATATATATTTATCAGATCATCTTATCATTGTATCAATAATTTTACATACACTGTGCACCTATGTAATTGACACGATGTCAATAAATCATTTTATATTGTTAAAAAAACAATGGTATCTGAACAATCCCAGAGGAACGCACGCCGTGGCAGTCTGAGGTGAAGGAACGTTAGCTTCCGGGTAAGATCGAAGCCCCTCAACGGAGAGAGAGAGCCAGCCTTCCCTGATCAATAAATCAATTCTGTCGTATTTTGAAATGCTGGGGCGAAAGGCAAATTCCCTCGAATTCGTTCCCAATGGTGGATATTAATATTAGTACTTATACAATCCTTTTTCTATATACATGTATATAAATTTCCACAGAACTATCTATTCAAATCTATGTGTAAACCCAGATGTCATTATGGAATTAAAGCCCTAAGAGCAAAATCAGAATGAAGTAGTTTTTATTGATTTCCCTAATCGACACGTTCTGGCTATATCCTTAAAATATAGTGAAATTAGCCAAAAAAAAAAAGAAAATTTTCCATAATGAAAGGTAAAGAGCTGAGAGTGAAGTGAAGAGAACGAATTACCTCGTGTCAAAGAATGAACATCTACAAGTTAGATATTCTTTACTTCCTGGCTAACGTTTGGAGCGATCGGCCGCGGGGTGAAGGAACTGCAGACTTCCAGGAAGTATCGAAGGCCCTCCACAAAGAGTCTGCCCTGGTCGATGATGGATCAATAGATCTTGGTGGTTCAACGACTGCCGGAATTCCTTTTCTTCCTTACTTCTGTGTGGACTTACACATGTGGAAAATAACGACAATTGAGTGTTGGGCGAAGTGTATCTTTTATTATATGATACGATAAAATTTGTTCATAAGATAACGCTTTTTCTAACAGCCAATTGTTCTTATTTTAAGAAAAACTGGGTGACTCTTCTTCGTATATATTCATTCACATGTGCTTTACTTGATTAATTAAGGAAATTAGTGAAAGTTCTAAAATTGTTAAATATTTTTAACAATTCGTAGCTATTGGTATTTGAAATGCAAGCTTTCAAGCGAGAATCGCTCTTCTTGAGGCTTATACCGAAGAGATATTGACTCTTTTACAACTAGGACTGTTTACATATGTAAATACGTAGTGTGAGCTATATGTAAAATGCGCATATGTATATAAATATTTAACATATGTATATATAAATAAAATTTTAAATGGAGAGATATCTGTTATTCTTCTCCGCCTAATTTACTGAAAACTAATCATTAATATGATTATTAATCACTAATATTATCATTATATTTATACTATTTTACATATAGGTAGTCAGAATATATATTAACATATAAACATTACGAACGGAAAAATATGTCCAGGGTAGCCTAGTAGACATGGAATCTGCCCGGTAAGCGGAACACTGTGGGTTCGATTCCCATCCCTGGACACTTTTATTTTTCCGTTCATCATTACTCTTCACAATTCATACTTCATCTCTCTAAGGTTAGAAATAATCGTTATTTCTCCTTGAGATAAAATTTCGATTTTTCGTTTAAAAGAAACATTTGCGATATAATTGTCAAACTTCGTTCTACAATCATATAGGCCGCATTATATTGTATTATAAATTCGAAGCATATTCAAATAATCTCAATAACGAGCTAATTTTTTCAGGGGTGGATAATTCTGGTTATGGCGGAGATGATGATAACATATTGAGGAATTCCTATCATCACGTGAATACCACTATACCAAAAAGATCATTATCATAATTTTAATATTGATATTTGTGGTGACAATATCCTTTGACAAGATACCCATCTACGGTTTGTGTGTTAAGCAGGAATTATTGAAGCTTGTCCTGCTATTATGTAATTCCAATGTTTTCACGGCATTTCTAAAAGTGTTCTGGAGGTTCTAGGAAAAACAACGATTCTGAAAAAAAAAAACGTACTAAAATTAGGTTCAGGATAAAAAGATTTTCAAGTTTTTCGCGTAGATATCAGTGAAAAGCAATTTTAACACTCTTTTAAGAAGTTTTAGATGTAAAATTTGATCATTCATTATATATCGATTGCCCAGCATTTCAAGATTATAGAATGAAGAATGAACTAGTTGTTTGTGAACTTAACGATTTGATTTCCGATAAAAAAAATCATATTAAAAGTTCAATTCATTTTGTAAATACATTCTAAACTTTCTACAAAATATGGATCTCTAATGTTTTCCTGCGTTGAATAATGTAAATAACCTATGTAAATAAACTTTTCTCCTTGTTTGACGCAAATATCCCTTGCGGGATATAGCGCTTTGGAAATAAAATAATTGTTAAAAAGAAAATATTTGGTAATTTGGTAAATTATATAACACAAGTAATTAATTCGAGGAAAATTCCATGAATTATTCTTCAATTCCCTCTAGGTGTATCACTTTCTATTCCCACTGGTGTATATGTCCACGAGATACACACAAAATGTTATATAGAAAGCTGTAATGAATGTCATAGAAAGGGCGAAGCCAAACGTATTGTAACCGTCCACACTGCTACAAGAGATAATGGTTTCCGTCACGAGTGTCCATGTAATGGACTGTACCAAAGAATTATAAATGACAGTGTCAATCACCCTCAAGGTCATTATGTCATTTGGTTTGTCAACGTAGCTTCATAGAACTGACGCACTCTGACTAACATTCGTCTCGTCTACAGTAGGATCGACGATAAATTAATATTATGAATAGAAAAATAATAACGGGAAGAGATGAGTAAAAATATTGCCACGTGGAAAATTAGAGAAGACCAACTTCGGGATGAGACAACAATTTATTTCAGGCAAGAACAAACTATGAGTAATAAACAAAAGATAAGCAAAAGAGGGAAGTGTACAGAGTATAGCAAAATATAAACATAAAAAAGAATACTCTGCTACTAAAATAATAAATACTTTGTTACAATATATTTGAATTTTACTAAACGGAATCTCCCATTAGAGAATTATTTCATTATCCCATGGGTAAGATTATACCAGGTCATGAAGGTTGAAAGCAATGTTTTTTCTACTATAGTAAAGTCTATATACTTAAAGTCTAAAAGCATGGCTATACCTGTTGTCTCCTGGAAGTGGTTTCTTATCAGGGACTCTATTTCTATTGAGAGACTCCTCATGACTTTGTCTGACATGATAGAAGTCTATGTACTCAAAGTCTAAAAGCATGGCTATACCTGTTGTCTCCTGGAGGTAGTCTCTTATCATGGACTTTATATTTTGTTGAAAGACTCCTCATGACTTTGCCTGGCATGATAGGATCTCTGATAAGATTCTATCTCCAAGAGATATTGGTTTTAACCATGGTGGTTTCGTAGAATCTACTGTATTGTGTACGTATCAGAGATATGTAAATTACGATTAATGTGAAAGAAGATAGTCTAGTACAAAACATATATAAACTTGTTGATATTTCACTTCGTAATATTTCACTTTTCTTTTAAAGAATTGGAAGCTTGTGTTTTATTGGTTGTTTTTATAATGTAAATTAACTTTTTCTCAAAAATATGATCAATTTTAAGATAATGTAGGTAATGGAAAAGTTGCAATTGGTATATAGATAAAGAGAATGTTTGAATAAGAATGGACATATAATATTTGAAGAAGAGATTCTAATATAGAATTATCTAAAAAGAGTTGTATAGAAGGAAGTCAAATTATCAATCAAAGTATTAGAGATATAAAGAAGCGGTCTGGTAGATTAAATTGGCGAAACCGCTGGAAGGTCTCACCACTGATGAGCAAAGCCCTCCCAATATTTTTTTCATCGCAGTAAGGATAGTATAGATTGGATTTATTTGAGAAAAGAAACATTCGCGTTTTATTGTTTTCATTTTTTTATGTATAGATGGCGCGTTATTGCTTTGTATATATCTAAAGCCTAAGATCTTTAGGACTTTAGAGGATAAGAGAGGGTATATAAAAGGAAGAGAGGTCAATATACCCAGAGTCCAAGGACTTGAAACATCTCGTAAAAACGAAGACGTTGAGGCAGGCTATGAATTTAAGGTCCTAGACCTTGAGACAGTCCGGAAGAACATTCCTCAAGACGTAAAGTCCCTTTAAAGAACCACACAAAAAAAAGATCCACCAAGTAAAAATACCCGGAGCGGAAACCCTGAATAGAGAGGGTGATGTCATAGAAGGTTGCTGGGACCATTGACAGACTTCCTAGTGTTGCCGGTCTGAATGCCATTTTGTTTCACTCTATGGTTTTATATCAAATCACAAACCTATTACACATTCAATATATCTTTTAATCCTATATGTTGTAAATTATAAAAAATATTGATTTTTTTGACAGATTACACCGTTTTAAACTATATTACTGTTTTTTTAAGAAGTAAAAGCAGGATTAGTTACTAAAGGAGAGTTATTTACACGGCATTAGAAGTGGTAATTTGTACATTGACGAATAATACTCCTTCTCCACTGTTATGTAAATAACTCTTCTTTAGTAAATAAACTTTATTCACTTCTATATATAAAAATATTTATATAGTTTGAAGCATCAATAAATGTCTGATTTAAGATATATTTCATTTATCTTTAATACTTTTTAATTCTTCAGGTTAGTAATATCTCTTTAATAATACTTCGGAGGAGACCACAGAGAGAAAAAATCAGAATAATGATGGTTTTGAAGATTTTGACAACAATTCGAAGAACTGAATTTTATTGAAGAAAAGAAATGAGGTGAAATTTTTTTTAAATTATTCAGTTTATTACATCAGTTGTGTTTTACATCAGTACCTTCATGCTATAGGGGTGGGACAACAGAAAAGAAATCCGAATTATTGAACAATACACACTAACTGCCGGTTTCAAGCCCGGATGAAAAAGGAGGAGGGGGAGCAGTAACAAGCTCGCTAAAAAACCTGGGTTCAGCTGGCCCGTCTGATAGTACCCTGTAAGGGCTCCTAATCCAGGGATACAGGATGAGCAGTGATTGTACTCCATGTTAGGAGCAGCTGCACATGGCGTCTGTTTCTCATGTCAGAGACGGCCATTTCTTTTGGAGCTAAGTCGGCCTGCCACTGAGTAGTGCTCTCAGTCTTAATGACAAAGGCAGACGCATTCTACTTCACCCAGTCATGATGGTTGTCAAACAGACACCATCAAGGGTCACAACTTGATACCCTAATATGATTGAGTGGAGATAAGAAAGAAGAAGACAAATTACTGTATTTATTAAAACAAACGAAAACCCCAACAATATTAGTGGTCCACTTATATATATTATGTATGAATAGAGATTTATATATATTATATATGAATAGATAAATATGAATGAAATACATTTTACTATCCACTAAAAATAATGTTAAATTATCAACAAAAGCCTTTAAAAATATATATATCTTTACTAACTATAAAAACGCTATCTATTTCATTGCTTCAAATGTTTCTTTTTTTCAAATAATCGCTTGATTATGTAACGTAATTAGATC
>CP092866.1:21146518-21176337 GCA_030710605.1 Cordylochernes scorpioides | reverse complement strand
TTTAGGTTTTAGCATTTGAAATCGATCTCTCTCGTTTTATCTATTCTTTGAAATTCTTCAAAGAAAGCAGTGAATCACGAAAAGTGAACTATCGTTCAAATATCGTCAAATATACAAGGTAAATCGTTTCCGATCACTATGGGGATTGGCCATTGTTCTCCTTCAGAAGTCGAGGTCAACTTAGCGTCTGGATCTGAAATCTCTCTCTGTGTGTAACCAGAGCCTATATGAAGAGAATTATCTACCTTATATGCATAGCTGCCACCAATCTACCGCAAGAAGTCTAGATGATATAAACAACTTTGATCAATATAAGAAAATCTTTTGAAATAAATAGATCAAAACTCTCTCTAATTAAGTAGAAATTCTTTATGAGATTCTAGCATGAATCAATTTCGCCGAAACAGCTTGTCATTCAATTATTATCTCCAACTACGGAAACTATTCTTCTGAATTGAGATGGTATCATTGAGTCTCTCCGACAAGGATCCCAACAACTGGATTATATACTAATAGCATTCAAACTAAAAGGCAAGAGGCCTTATTATCATCTAAACGAATTACGGATGCGTAATTTGTTCTTCATATTTGTGTTTCAATCAAAGCTAATACCGTGATTAAATGATACTATTTATTAGCGGGGGCTCCTTGGTGATTGATTATTGAAGAAATACTGGTGATGCCAAGTAGAGCATGATTCTTTCATTCTCGCAATTCTAACATCAAGAGTTTTACGTCTCTGGAAGTTGTTCAGCAACATCCGTCGATTAGCTCCAGTTACGGCTAGACCTACTGTTCTTAATAGGCCTTTTTTCTTAAGACATCTTCAAAAACGAAAAAGGAGTCATCAACAGGCCAGATGAAGGAATGCTACATACTTAATATTCTAGTTATCAAATCTTCCTAGAAACGAATGATACCTTCAGTATTGAATGAACTTTTCAAAACAATTTTATATCCACCCTTTGAAGACTGAATCCAAATGCATCTTCATATAAACGCATAGAATATTCGGAAAATATTTCAATTTAAAAAATCCTTACAAAAAACTTAATATACGTCCAATCTCTGCGATGTCATGTTACCTCAATATTAATTATTCTTGAGAAGCGTCTTCAGGGGTTTATGCGATTAATAACATTTTTAAAGGCCACTTATTGATTTGAAGAAATTGCTTGTGGAAGAGCTTTCTTCTTACTCTATAATCATTCTTTGCAAAACTCTATAGAGCGTGCTCCCATATTCCAAATTGAATCCATCGCGGGGTCTGAAACTCTAACGAAGAAGCCTTTAAATGCTAGATGGAACGAAGAGTTCCGAATTTCTATCGCTTTCTTCGTCTCATTAATCCCTGAAATTGTTTCACTAATTCTTTAGCGTCATAATTTCAAACATGTCGAGGAAATAGCTGATGGTCCGATGTGTGCCAGAGAAGAATATAAGTCAGCGTCTCAAGATCAAGATCCTCCAGTATCTCCTGAAATGCCATGAACATAAGATGAATTTGGGCTATTGAAATTACATACAGCTAGAACAAAACATTGAGTACTCTCTGACCTTCTGAGACAGATCAAGCTGAAGATATTTCCTATCGTCAATGGATTCTCAATATGAAGGTAAGCAAGAACCATCAATAGGCATTATTGCGTAATCTACCATAGGAAGAACTCTCTAGCCATTTGGATCATGTTTCAATTATGACTAACAGATTATACAGTAGTGGGTGATACATGGTTAAGAATTGGGAATTATGATTGTCATTCAGGCTGGTTCTATCCACGACTGATTTCTATCAACCTCATTACACACAACACCAAATTCAACGAATTAGAAATTTATTCACCTGTTGACTTTCAGGTTTGGCAACTTTCTCAATACAGGACGTGTTAGAAATTTCATAATATCCTAGGGCAAGAGTTATCAAATTGCTTAATCTGATCAACTTTCTAAATATTTTATTAGGTAGAAATACATTCTAATTTTATATTGAATACATGTGCAAAGATAGATCTTCAAGCTCTTGAAATCCGATTAATTCTATTCTTCTTCAAGTTCATTTAACTGAATGGATCCGCTTCTTTACACAACGCCCTACATTTCGATAGAAACCTTTTCTGCTTGGAACATCACTTCTTCCGCGTCAAAATAAACACAAAACTATACGCCGTCCATCGATCACCTCTGTAAAAAAAAATCATGTCAGTAACAAAGCCATAACACAAGCTTTGGAAAATCACGAATGTCCTGGAAGACCATGGTTCTAAGCTAATGGTCCTCGTCAGTTCAAACGGGGCTTTTATATCATGAGATCCACGATACCTCAATTCATGAAATTTTCTGAATTTGTCCCAAAAGGGTTCAAAATTAATAAAAAATCTAACAATACGTATCTTTTTTAATTGAAAAAGTAAGCTGTTTAGTATTTTAGAGACCTTTTAAAGTTTTGAATTCGTTATGCACGCCCTCACGTGTGCAGGTGGACATTTGTTTTAACGAACAGACTTTGCATTTCTTCACTTGACGTTGTTAAGCCAGTAGAAGAGCGTCGTTTCTCAAAAGCTTGCTTTTCCAATAAAAATATACTTATTGGTAATTTTAAAATTAATTTTTTAATAAATTTTAATGATTTTACTCAATGAATTGTCAAAGAGGTGTTCAGCTAGAAGTTTGACTGTGTCAATTCAACGCCCAAATTCGTGAAAATTTCACGAAAAACGATCAAAATTCATGGAATCAACGCCCCCCTTGGACTGACGAGGGCCATTAGCTCTAAACAATGGTCTCTAGCTTGGCGTTCGTAATTTACAAAAGCTGGTGTTATGGCTTTGTCATCGACCCGATTCTGCTAGCTTGCAGAAAACGCCGATAGATGACACTTAGTTTTACGACCTTTTTTGACGGGAGTTGTGACCCTTTCTTTTATGCAACATGTTTTTTCAAGTTTTTCTCGTATTCTTGGAAATTCAGGCCTGTATCTAGCTCGTTCAGGCGTTTCAAGTTTTTCAGGTTTTTCTGTTCCTTGTAGGGGACTTCTGTATTTGGAGGTTTTTCTATCCTTGTAGGTTCTTCAGATTCTTTTAGATTTTTCTGGAATTTACAGACGCATCTAGTTTTTCAGATTTTTCTGTCCCTTGTAGGGGACTTCTGTATTTGGAGGTTTTCTATCCTTGTAGGTTCTACTGATTCTTTTAGATTTTTCTGGATACTTTACAGAGGCTTCTAGTTTTTCAGGTTTTTCTATCCCTTGTAGGGGGCTTCTGTATTTGGATGTTTTCTATCCTTGTAGGTTCTTCTGATTCTTTTAGATTTTTCTGGAATTTACAGACGCTTCTAGTTTTTCAGGGTTTTCTATCCTTGTAGGTTCTTCTGATTCTTTTAGATTTTTCTGGAATTTACAGACGCTTCTAGTTTTTCAGGGTTTTCTATCCTTGTAGGTTCTTCTGATTCTTTTAGATTTTTCTGGAATTTACAGACGCTTCTAGTTTTTCAGGGTTTTCTATCTTGTAGGTTCTTCTGATTCTTTTAGATTTTTCTGGAATTTGCAGACGCTTCTAGTTTTTCAGGTGTTTCTGTCCCTTGTAGGGGATTTCTGTATTTGGAGGTTTTTCTATCCTTGTAGGTTCTACTGATTCTTTTAGATTTTTCTGGACTTCACAGACGCTTCTAAGTCTTTCAGAAAAAGAAGTTCTTACTTTTTAGCTCTCTTTTCCTGCTTTTATCAAGTTCTATTCGAAATTTTGACACTATTTCTTTATAAAATATTTCTTGAACTTTCATTTTATATTGATTCGGTTTATGATATATTTTTTTATAAAATAATTCAATACAATATAATGTGGCTTATGATTGTAGAACGGCATTTGAAAATTATCCCGTATGTGTTTCTTTTGAACGAAAAATCGAAATTTATTTTAAGGAGAAATAACGATTAGGTTAAAAATAATGGATAATTTTCAAATTCCGTCCTACAAAATAATTCAATATTTAGGAATAACGTTTTAAAAGAGAGTGTTTTAAAAGTTTATTCAAAAATAACTTCATTATTACTTTTAAAACAGTGTTTAATAAATTGATATAAAAGAGACCCGTTTTAACATTTCAATTCTCTAATCGTTCTCTCTCTATATATAAAATAAAAATAATAATAATAATTTGAGCACTTTAAACAATTGGAGAATTTTTAACGTATATTTCCGGAATATTTAAATAAAGGAAAATTTTTATTATAATAAAAAGTGAAAAAATTCTCTTACAAAAACAGATTCTTCCGTTTCGAATGCTAATTTATAATTTTCAATATTTATCTTTTGGTAAATATTTCAGGAAGTGATTTTTTTCCTTTTTTAAGAACCGTTCTTTCTGGAAATTTGCCCCTTCTATAATCCAACCATTGGAGAGTCTAATGAATAAAATATTTGCGAATAAATTTGTTTAAACAAGTGAAGAGAATTATTTGTCTTTGATTATTTCTTAACTCCTATATACATATGTACATTAATTACATAACTCTAACCAAACTAATCATATGCATTATACGCCTTACTGCTAATTATGCAAATTTAAGAGTTATTTAACTACTAAATTAATTTATATTTAAAGAGAGCTCTCTATATAAATTTATATCAAAAAGTATTTAAATTCAGTAGTGCTCTACACATTTTTCTGTGAAAACATTATAGATTTATTGATTGATTATTGAAAAGAGAAGCTAAAAAAATATTGCTTTTTGTTAAAATAATAAAATAATTTGTATAATATATTCATATACTCGTATGTGAGAAAATAACAGAAAAAATAAAAGGTGAGGTGTTTATATTAAAAATAAAAAAGGCATATCCTGACCAGGAGGACCCATTTCTTGGTTTCTCATGAAGCCTCTGGACCTAAAAATCTTTTTGGTAGCAGGGGAACAGCCTACTCCACGCTGACGAGCGCCAACAGCGTTCGTGGATGGCTTTTCTTGATTTATCAAGAATTTGGGTTGGCCAAATATCAGGGAACAAGCTAAATCAATGTTTAGTTGATTTCTGTTCACCAGATGACGCTCTGTCTTCTGAAAAGCACATGTGCTCCTGGTCAGGATATGCCTACTTTGTTTTTAATATATATATATATCCAGATTTTGTTTTTCAAAATATAAAAGTTTTATAGCTTAATAAAATGATTAATTTTATATTATTTGATTGATTGTGTAAGAAAGCTAAGAGAAAAGGAAGACATATAAAATAAAAGGATTTAAAAGCGCGAATGTTTCTTTTATACATAAAACGAACTTCTACTGTCCTTACTGCGATGAAAAATATATTGGGAGGGCTTGGCTAATCAGTGGTGAGCCCTCCCAGCGGTTTCGCCAATTTAATCCACCAGACCGCTTCTCAGAGCTCTAATACTGTATCGGATCATTCCGCTTTTATATGCTACACTGAAGGATGGAATCTTAGAAATGGTTTTCAGGTAAACTATGGACATAAGCTTATAGGACAGTAAAATTACATTCAAATATTTGCTCGAGCAATGCTCTTCAGCAAACTATAAAGACAAGGCCATTAGGAATAAATTAACACAAAGCAAGTAAGGACAGTAGAAGTTCGTTTTATGTATAAAAGAAACATTCGCGCTTTTAAATCCTTTTATTTTATATGTATAGATGGCGCGTTATTGCTTTGTGTTAAAAGGAAGACATATTAAAAATAGAGTCATCTATAATTGAAGCTTATATAAATTTGCATATATTGGATTTAGAAAAAAGGCAGGAAGGTTCACAACTGATGAGAGAACCAAACCCTATAACTATATTTCATCACAGTAAGGACAATAGAAAGTTGTTTTGTTTTTTAAAGAAATAATTGATCTAATGGTTTTATTTTTTATACATATAGATGACGTGTTATATTGCCTTATAATTAATATAGAGTTTTAAAATTACAAAATATTTTAGAAAAATTTGCAGGGACTCTTACCAGTAAATTATAAAGATGGACAACACGTGAGGTAAGATAAGTTTCATTTCAATTAAGCGAAATGCAAGCTTTCGGGACGAACGCCCTTCTACAGGCAATTATGAATACGCGCAAAGATACAAATGGTAGGTAGGAGCGAATATTGATATATGCTAGTGTTTAACATATTTGCAAGAATTTTGCTGTAAAATTAGTATAGTAAGCTAAACCAAAGAAATGCAAATATCTAACTATTATTTCAATTATTAAACTTAATGACGGGAACTATTGTATATTTAATATATTATGAAAAACTAAGATGTTACAGATGTTTCAGCCAAGATACAAAATATTTTATTACAATGAGTTTCTTTTTATTACAAAACGCTAGCTTTCAAGCGATAATCGCTCTTCAACGGGCTTAATAAAACATCGACTATATCCTACAAGAAATATTTACAGAAATATTTGTATAAAGCCCGTTGAAGAAGGATTATCGCTTGAAAGCTAGCGTTTTGAAATAAAAATAAACTCATTGTGAGAAAATATTTCGTAATTTTAAAACTTTTTTCACAATTTTATCATGAATTAGTATAGAGTATAAGTTCAGTGAGGTCAAAAACTACGACCGGGATTCAAATCACGCTTTGGCATTTTTTTTTTAGAAAATTTTAATCATTGACCACGACTCTTGTTAAAATCTAATTATCACAAACGAATTTAAGTATACACACAGCTTTATTAAGACCACCAGTCTTATACAGATTCACCACAGGAAGCATAGATGGAGATCCTATACTCCAGGCAGCGTAGAGCCCAACAGCCTCCAGGTCCGACGCATGTCTAGTGGCCACAGAATCAACCGTGCATAGGTTAGCGTATTACTGAAAAGGCGAGTATGGAATCAGCCGCGTTCTAGTCTTCGCTTTCCTCATCTAAATAGACCACAACATTCGGCGAATCCATTAATCTCCTCAGAACGGTGACTGCGGTCTTGGAGAATTTATATAAACCAAAGAGAAGACCTTGATCAAAAATCATTGTATTCATCCAGATATATATTCGTTGACTATCGGATTGAGACAAGGATAAATCACCCAAGAATTCTTTCCTCTGTTTCTCTAAACAAAAGCAACCAAAAATTATATGCATGATTTCATCTTGTTTGCTATTACGTAGATCACAAGAATCTAAGTATAGTTGTTTTTGGTACCTTGTATGTATAATGTTAGAACTGCTATCTACCTCTGTAATCCACTCTGGTACACTTACAATGTATAAAGCAGCCGCCAACTGCCTATATTACAAAGATCATGAACTGCACAACGTATATATTTGATATAATTATATAAATTAATCTTATAGGTTTCAAAATACCATTTGAACATATCGATGAAACTTCGAAAAATACTCTTTTTGTAAAACATAATTTTGAACATATTTTTCTTATTTTACAGTAGAAAATGTAATTATAACTGAATATCAACACAAAAACATATATACATATGACAATTAACATCAAAGAACTAAAGCGATGAAATTTAGATTTTATATCAAATCCTTATATTTATTTAAAACATAATAAATGAAAACTTTTGAAATTTCCCTTTGTTAAACAAATAAAGGATATTACATACATATATGGTTTGAAAATAGAGCAATCCATTAATAAATCTTTAATTAAAAAGGCATATATTGGATCAAAATATCATTTATTTTACCAATATTTCAGTTGGCTGAACGCCAACCTTTATCAAGGTGTTATAACATTTTAATAGAGGTTGGCGTTCAGCCAACTGAAATATTGATAAAATAAATGATATTTTGATCCAATTTATGCCTTTTTAATTAAAAATACATATATGGTGTTTATCAATATATGACATTTAGAATTTACGTTTATTCTGACGGGAGAGACGCCCTATGCTTTTAGTGATCATCTTCCTTCCGGAAAAAAATCCATCTATTATAGATTAAAGATTTTTAAAAAGAGGTATATCTTCCTGACCGCTCATATAACCATTTTGGATGGCAGAGCGCCATCTAGTTGAACAAAACCCAAACTAAACGTTGATTTAGGTTTGTTCCATGATATTTGGCCAGCCTATTTTCTTGATAAATACCTGTAACAGCCTAAAACGCGTTCGTTGTTGACTTGATTTATTCTTCTTTAAACTTTACTTATTTCTCACATATATATATACATTAGTTACCTGAGGCCATTACAGCGAATGTTCCCCCTAACAAGAAGATAAACATCCAAAGGAAATGAAGAGTCGGTCCAATATCGGATAAAACCTTCCAAAAACCATTAAAGAAAACGTCAACTTGGCCATTATTGGGCCAACGCAAACATAAAAAAGAGCCACTAATCTGAGCCTTCTTTTTATTAGCGTTGCCAATGTTTATAATGGCGCTGGAGGTTGTCCAGGGGAACCTAGGAGTTGGAGAGACTTTCTCTTTTATTTACATATATACATGTTTTATAGAATGGAAATATGATTGAATCATAAAGTTTATTTATATTTTATAATATACATGCGAAATATTACCTATCCCTTCAAAAAAATGAGTCAATATATATATTTATTCGCTTATCCCTAGTACAGGCGTTGTACAGGCCATGATAAACATGGTGGGTAGAAGTAGGCGACTGCTTTTACTGTAAGTGCACCACATGTCTACACATGTGAAAATCAGTTCGACTTTGCACTTACAAATATGCCAGAGCCCCGTTTGGTTACTTGCACTCACTGGTGGGGTTGGACTTTTGCAAGAATCGGGGGACATTGGAAAATTTATGTTTATTATAAAAAAAGTGCCCAATGCTAGAATCGAACCCGGGTTTTAGCGGTCGAAAACCAACGGTTTAGATCATCCTTCCACCTACCCCCGTGAGTCAATATGATATATTACTACCATTTGAACTACGTTTTATTCATTTAATGATTTCGATACCATTTGGGCATCGTTGTATTTACTTAATAACATTACTACCAGATTCAGAACAAAACACTACAAAAGAATGACAATACATCCAGAAGGCACAAGAACCTATAGGACATGCAACAAATGTCCTGGGTGGAACTATCACCTACCCACATATTCGTCATGCCCAGCAATGGCCGCAGCCTTGCAGAAATTTGACATGGACACAGAACAGCAACTTTACACACCCAAGATAGTGGATATTGCTGCTGCTGTGATAGATGTATGGAGACATTTGAGGCTCTTCATTGGACACAACAACAACCATTTTGGGCAATCCTTATTTTTCATTTAATAAAGAAATAGAGAGAGAGTTAATACTTTTAGAAAACCTCTTTCGTTGCATTTATTTAATAAAGTTACTACAATTAGAATATCGATGGAAATTTTGCCGGTAGGATATTGATATAAAGAGACAAGGTTCGCCTCTCCCGTCAAAATAGACGTCAAAATCAGACGCCATCTATTGACCGTCGCCGCAAACTAGCGACCTCGGGTCGGTGACAAAGCCACAACACCAGCTTTGGCAAACTGAAAAGCGTCCACCTAGAGACCATGGTTTCGGGCTAATGGCCCTCGTCAGTCTAGGGCGGACTTTATTCCATGAGATCCACACGGAATCTAATGAAATCTTGACAATCTGTCAAATGTCTCTAGGTGGACGCTTTTCAGTTTGCCAAAGCTGGTGTTGTGGCTTTGTCATCGACCCGAGGCCGCTAGTTTGTGGCGACGGTCAATAGATGGCGTCTGGTTTTGACGTCTATTTTGACGGGAGAGGCGACCCTTGTCTCTTTAAATTAGAAAATCGTTGTATTCATTCAAAATTACTAATATTTGAGTATCGCGTTGCATAAATACAATAATACCCAAATACTAGCAACTCTAATAAATGAACAGACAATACTAAAAAATAAGGGTAATTTCCAATCACCCTCTGATTTTGTGTTCACTCGGGCATCACCTAGACTTTGGCGCGGGAAAGTTTGGCCACGTACCTTTAGAACCCTTGCAAAACAATCCTTAGGAAACTGCCGTGGAACTTATCAATTGCTGTAGGTGTTTTCACATGTTGACATATTTGTAGACACTGTAACATATTTGTATAGCTCATTGTAGATTTCGCTGTCTTATGTATTATGTAAATTAATGGTGTAGATATTAGGTTATACAGCGTGTAATATATAAGGTTTTGTGTAGGTATATTTACACACTTACTCACAGGACATTGGCCATGTTCGGGCAGACTCTGGCGTCCTGGGGAAGACCCATCTTGCCCACATTGTATGGAGGAACAACAGACTGTGGATCACCTTCTTTTCAGATGTCCTACTTTCATGCGACACAGAATGCAGACAGCCCTGCTGCTTGGAAAGACTTCCTTCGATGGCTGGAATCCCGGATTCTCTACAAGCATGAAACTTCCTTCTTCTTTCTTATCTCAACACCGGATGAAGTAGAATGCGTCTGCCTTTGTCATTAAGATTGGGAGCACTACTCAGTGGCAGGCCGACTTAGCTTCATAAGAAATGGCCGCCTCTGACATGAGGAACAGACACCATGTGCAGCCACTCCTAACATGGAGTACAGACACTGCTCATCCTGTATCCCTGGATTAGGAGCCCTTACAGGGTACTATCAGCCGGGTCAGCTGAGCCCAGGGTTTTTAGTGAGCTTGTTACTGCTCCCCCTCCTCTTTTTTATCCGGGTTTGGGACCGGCAAAGGCATGGAACTTGCTGACCAGCTGGTTCGGCTCTGCAATGGACTCTGGGTAAATATAATCGCTAGTAACTGGTTTCTACTAGTTAGCTGGACAGGCAGTTGGGCGTTTTTTACGCTCCAGAGGCTGGGTTATCTTTATTTTTTCTCTATTTATATATATTTACACATTGTAACAAACTTGTAAATGTAGATATATATAGCTTGGGCTTAGATATTTTTACTTGTATAAATATTCCTAATTCAATATAATGCGGCTTATGATTGTAGAACGAAGTTTGACAATTATACCGCAAATGTTTCTTTTGAACGAAAAAATCGAAATTTATTTTATGGAGAAATAACGATTATTTCTAACCTTAGGGATGAAGTATGAAAGGATGAATTGTGAAGAGTAATGATAAACGGAAAAATAAACTAAATCCCTAAGGTTAGAAATAATCGTTATTTTTCTTTAAAATAAATTTCGATTTTTCGTTCAAAAGAAACATTTGCGGTATAATTGTCAATCTTCGTTATATAAACATTCCTATTATAAAGAATTAAAACTGTGACTCGTGAGTAAATGATTGTTTTTCAGACTTTCTAAGGTGATAAATTGATATTTCTATAAATTTATTTAGTGTGTAGACCCTGTATAATATAATATAATATGTTTAAATATATTTGAACAACGTCCTTTCGACTGCGCCATGTAATATGTTTTGTTTATGCTTATTATTTATGAAATATATATTTTATATAAAAGACTTATTTTATTTATCTTAAGTGAACAACGTGCAACATACTAATAATGTAAAGTTAGATGTATATTACATATTTATAAAAAACAACAATGTTGGTCGATGGTCAAATATATTTAAACATATTATATTATATTACAGACCCCTGTTGACCTGTTTATTTAGAAATTACATCTTGAACTAATCACTATATATAAATCTATTGAAATATGCTGAGAATTGCTATCATTACCATAAAGTTACTAACATCTTTAATGCATTTCGTTAATTATGATGCATTAGCGTGCCATCTGTTATGAAAATTCGAAACTATTATAGACGTGTATGATTCTTTTAAAAATAATCATATACGTCTATAATAGTTTCGAATTTACATTTCGTTAATGTTGCCAATAATATGTCGACATGTGTTAACTTGTACATGTATTAGATAATAAAAGGCATATATTGGATTTAATAAAAAATTTATTCTGCCAATATTTCGGCTGGCTGAACGCCAACCTTTATCGAGGATTTACATTTTTGTATACACAAACTCAGCGCCGCATAGTGTCATAATATCACAGTTGAAATAAATTAAAATACAGAGTAGGTGGGGGTTGTACATGTATGTAAATATATGTGGAGAACATTGTAACTATGTACCATATCATCTTGTGAATTTACATAGACGTGTTAACTGCAAGCCAATAATATTGTATATAGATCTTTAACAATGTGGTTATTGTAAGATTAGCAACGGTTCACCGATCTGTTAAATTGTTAAACTATAGTTTCAGTAATAACACCAAACCCTTAACATTACAATATTGCCACTTGGAAAATTAGGGAAGACAAAAACTTCAAGAGGAGACAACAATTTTATTTAAGGCAAGAGCAAAACTATGAATGATAAACAAAAGATAAGCCACGAGGATAATTTACAGAGTGGCAAAATATAAACATAAATATGACCACTCTGTTAATAAAAAAATAATAAAATTAATAAATACTTTGTCCCAACATGGTATATAATCAGTATACTTTATTTATTAACTTTCAAATTCAGAAGACACTATATAATTTTTATTTTCATATTTCTTTCGAGATTTCGAACCGTTCCATAACCTGTGTGTGTTTTAATTAGGTTCTATCTACCATTAAATAACCTGAAATTAGTTTATATCTACAAGCTACACTCATGGACAAAACCTATGGAAGTTGTACCTTTTAGCATTTATATCGGGATTCAGACAATAACTCTGAAAGATATTAAAGTAACCTTTATTGAAGACACACGAGATAACCAATTATGAACAAAATTGACTTTATCCCCTTAAAAATATTGATGACCTTCTATATATAAAAGACGTACCAATTGCTTAAGTTTTGTCCATGAATATACTCGTATGAGTTAATACTGAAACTTTACATTTAAATTGTGTATCTATCTAGTCTTGTTTTCTAGTGTGTCTCTAATATATCACACTCATGGACAAAACTGAAGGAAGTTGTACCTTTTAGCATGTATTTCAGGATTCAGAAAATAACTCTGAAAGATATTACAGTGACCTTTATTGAAGACACACGGGATAGCCAATTGTAAACAAAATTGTCTCTGTCTCCTCGAAAAAGAAAATAGACCACCATTTATATATAAAAGACGTTACGCTTACTTAAGTTTTGTCCATGAGTATATGAGTTAATACTGAAACTCTACATTTAAATTGTGTATATACCTAGTCTTGTTATCTAGTGAACCTCTAATATATTGTAGATGTTTAAATCACAACAGGTTTATATTGTGCGATTTGCCTTTTGTCGAACTTCTGACACCTACCTTAGACATATCACCCTATTTTGAGCATTGTGAGAATTTCATTTAACTTTGTAATATGTGTATGTACCTATCAGATTACACACCTCAGGATATATTCTATATCTCTTTGCTTTTGTCATTTCTCTCTCTCTCCTCTTTATATTTATCAATATATACTCATATTTATTCATATTTATATTTATTCTGTATTTAACCTTATATAATCTTATATGGACATTGAAATAAAGTAGTTTCAATCTCAATCTCTCTCCTCTTTCTATTTATTCATATATCTATCATTATTAATCTTATTTATTCATTTTATGTATTTAACCGTATATAATCTTATATGGACTTTGAAATAAAGTAGTTTCAATCTCTCTCCTCCTAGGATAAAAGCCAGACGATATAAGCCAGACCTTCTGATCTCTGGGTCTTGATCGCTTGATCTTGATCCCTGAAATAATCCCTTAAATATTTTTGAATCCTGCGGCGCTTTAGTTGTGCTTGATGCTGCCTTGGTTCCCTCAAAATCGGCGTGCACTCGCCCTCCTCTCCCCCGGGGTGCCCACGGCTCTGCCGGCGCCTCTCCAGCCCTCTCCTTGGCCCTCCAGTTCGGCGGGCGCTTGGAGACACCTAAACATGAGTGATGCCTTAGAATGCTTAACCGAAGCATGTAGAAGGCATAACAATTGTATATAATCTCTCTCCTCCTTCTTCTCTCTATCTCTCTCTTTTACTCCTCCTCCCCCCGCCTCATATTTATAAATACATAGATGAAAAATTTAAAAAATTCTATATCCTTATTGTTTACATGATCATTTTAGATTGCAGAGAGCGCCATCTTGTGGAATAAAAATCAACTAAATGATTCTTTAGACTTGTTCCTTAATATTTGGCTGACCGATTTTCATGATAAATAAAAAAAAGCCAACCACGAACATGTTTCGGACTGTTGGCCTTCGTCAGCGTTGTACAGGCTGTATCTGCACATATATTTCAACACCTTATCTTTTTTCAATTTGTATTTTTTTTTCTCTCTCTCTAAAATAGTTCCCTCAGAAAGAAAAGTAAAAACATAAATAATTCAATAATTCTTGTATGGAGCAAGTTTTAGAAGCATGGTATTTATTAAACAAACATACAAAATGGGTTGCGAGTTTTATTAGATGGTTAATTTGCATACTAGATTATTATCCTATTTGCTTATGATATATTTTCTCTTGAAAATAAAGATAATTCGGCCATTAAATATTTTTATTACCTCGAAGTTTCGACAAAATATTTTCTGAATAATTTTTATCGCCTTTCCAAATGTTTTAATTTTTGTTTGCTCCTGACGAGGACAAAATATTTTTGTCGAAACGTCGAGACAATAAAAATATTTACTGGCCGAAGTGTACCTATCCCCCGATTTACACGGTAGATACGTTCCTGAGAAAAACGTGTAAATAGGGGGAAAGGTGTATACAGAAATAAAAATAAAATGCATTGACAGGTTAAAATATGTAGTCAGCACATAAGCTCGGGATTCCTCGT
Organism: Cordylochernes scorpioides; assembly: GCA_030710605.1. Classification (NCBI taxonomy): domain Eukaryota; kingdom Metazoa; phylum Arthropoda; class Arachnida; order Pseudoscorpiones; family Chernetidae; genus Cordylochernes; species Cordylochernes scorpioides. The sequence continues at coordinate 21,161,613 of CP092866.1, read as the reverse complement.
GAGATGTGTACACAGCGCATGTGTTCAATCACAGTAGCATTTAGTATAGTGCGATAAAAACAAAAAATATATATTTGGAAAACCGTGTAAAAGCGAAAACGTGTAAAACAAGTACCGTGTAAATCGGGGGATAGGTGTATCTTTATTTTATAGAACTATGAATGCCGGCCAGGCAGCCTCTTTCTTTACGATATCTATTTTCTCATTTGCATATTATTTAAAAGTCGCATACTCGATTCTGAGGTATAATATACTCTATAAATCTTTTCTTTTGTTTTATTTTTTATATTTAAGGTTTAGTGTCTAACTAATAGAGGGGTAGGTAGAACACATAGTTTTAAGATCTTTAAAAAATCCTATAATATAAGGTAAACCCAACTTAATAAGTTGGTAATGTGCAAAATAAATAGCATCAATAGAAAAATTGACCTCCCAACCCAATATAACAATATCCCTGACAAATAATCTAAATGTTAATATTTATTAGAATGTAAATATATTTATTCCCAGTATTATTATTAATATTTATTTAAGTAACCCAGGTTCCTGGAGCGTACAGAAGTCGCCAACTACCCGGGATGTCCTTCTGACCTAAGTCTTCTTGGATTTATATACAATGCCAGTGGAAGTTCAATTAATGAGGTGTCGCCAGGCATCCCAGTATAATATATATTACTTCAGCTGAAAACAGTCTGATGCACGCCCGCGAGAGCACATGCTAATAACAAAAGTTTTCAATTATTCTGTATATATATTATTTAGAGATTGTACATAGAATATCAGCCCGTTGAAGAGCAGTATAGTTGCTCGAAAGCTTGCAAATATAAATAAAAAGAAACTTTTTAACCTGATATTGATTTTTACTTTTTCAAATAATTTCTGGGTAACTATTGCTCACATAAGTTGGTAATGTCTTAGTAGCTTTATGTTTTATTCTGGATCGTCTCCAATAAAGATGCTGTTTTGTGGTTTGTATAAAATGATGGTTATTTTAAGGATTGATGTTATTGTATTTGCATATAATGCAATGTTATCCATGTAAGTAGGATATGTTAATATGGTCCCCAGGAAGTCTACGAGTTAATTGAAAGCCCGCGGACTCATTGATTTTCTAGGAGGAAGTCGAGCACCGCTGCAGGTGGGGTGGCGTTACCACGGCAACGTCATTCGGCCATGTGGAGCGCTGGGAGTCGTCTGCTCGGATAGTAGGTCCTGACACGGACGGATATTTCTTGGTGAGTGAATACTGCCAACCTGTTGATTTACTTTATTCTAACTCACAATATAACTCTAATATCTCTTGACAATTCAAAATATTTTATTCACACACTTAGTTAATTGTTACCAAAATTAATAAGAAATTAAACAAAGATAAATATAATTATTTATAATTTGGTAATAAAATATAAAAAAGATCTTCTATTCTTATTTATTCTATCTATTCAATTCTCCTGCTACTCAACCATATTTTTTATATATCATTTCGTTATATTTTAACAGACGATCTTTAAAGAACCAATCAAATGTTTGCTTTTTTTTTTTAAATTTATTTTTCGTGTTTAATCTTCTAATTTTTTTTCAATATTAATTGTATTATATTTAATATGCTTTATTTATAAATGTATAAGATTTGTTAAAGTAATTGTTTCTTTAAGCCTTTAGGAAATTATTGTTTGATGCATTTTTAACGCGCGTTTTTTTTTTTATTTCTAAATTTTTCGCTATATAAAGGTGAATATTTTTATGTATAATATATATTCAAGTTTAAAAAAAGGTATGTTAATAACTTTATAATAAATATATATGTTTAAAATATTTTTAATATATGAAAATATAATTTTTAATTTTTAGAATAATTTGTAAATTAAATAATTTCATGAAGGCAACGAACTTAATATTATAATTTGTTCACGAAGTTTTATTTTTATATTTTGATTTTAAAAGTTATTCTAGCTCTTATAATGATTCTCTTAAACGTTTTAAAATATTAAATTAAATTTATACAACTCAAAAAAGGTTATCTTTCTTTAACAAAAGTTTTAAATTACAATTTTAAAATATTACTTTATATATGCGCATATATTTCATAAACAAAATTCCGAATATTGAAAATATATTATTTGAAAATTTTGAAACGACAAAAATTAATACGCATCAAAATTTTAATTATTTTTTAATAAAAAATTCGTATTACCTGTTTTTTTTTTAATATTGTATTCAATCGTTTAATATTGTAACTTAACGATTTGTAAATTGTTTTTATATTTGGCATTTTATAAATATAAAAAATCTCCATACTTTATTAAAATTGTCAAAATTTAGCATTAACTTTTAAACTTATAATTTCGTTCATATATATTTTTTAAAAGTGATTCCTTAACTAATTTTCATCGATGGAGAACTCAATACTGATGATGTTTCAAACATACAACCCTTCAAAATGAAGAATATGTAAATGAAGGTAATTTCTTTAACTATAAATATCTTTTATAATTTGAATTTTGAGCAAAATTTCACATTATTACTCTATAATAACAAACATAAATATTTTTAAAATATTCCTTTCACGTGTTTTAACAAATGTAATATAATATAAGGTTGTCCCAAAGGTTCGTGTTTTTTTATTGAATATTATTATTACGGCGAATACATAATACAATTACTTTATACATAATACAAAGACATTATACATAACGGCGAATAATATTATGGCGAATAATATTGGTATTTCAATATTTTGCAAGTTTTACGAACTTTTGGGACAACTTTGTATCAGCGTTATTATATAAACACAAAATAGAATTCTAGTAAAGCGGGTAGTTATCGTTGTTTGGTTAAAAACTTGAGTGAATTCTACTTCTTTTTAAAACGATAATTATACTCTTATTTAATTCTTAATTTTCGAAATTATATCTACATATTCTTAAATATTTTTTAATCAATAAAGCGTCAACATATTTTATCAGAGAAAATATATAATTAAGAAATAATTAGAATTACAATAAAATTAGGTTATAATTTTTAAAAATGAGGCTTTTCATAATTAATTTTGAAATAATGTTATTTTCCAAAGAGAAATTTAAGGATAACAACAAAATTTTAATAATGTTTGTGACAGTCTTTGTGGTAAAATTAAAATGAGGTAACTCAATTTTGTTAGCAAACATTTGCCTAGGTGGTTTTTTTAAACCTCTCAAAACATATTTTCCTTGCTTTTTTTAGGTTCAGAGAATATTTAATTTGTTATATGAACAATTTAGTGTGTTTAACGCTTTTTCAAATTGAAAATTTTATGAGTGTTTTTTCGTTTGAATTAAAACTACATTTACATCTACGACTATTTTGTTTTTAAAAAATTATATTTGTATACACTTCAACTTAATTTATAAAACAAAAAATATATGTAATAAAATATCGCCAAAAAGGTTTTTAATCTAACGGGTTAATATAATATAAATTTGAGTATTTGTTCATTAAAACGTATATTTTAACCATAATGTTTGAAAATATATTCGGAAAAAAAAAGTGAATATTTAATACTGACAAAAACTTACAATTTAAACTTATTTTACAAATGGGTAAACTAAAAGAAAGATATAGGTGCTTGCTCTGTTTTTTTTTTTATATCTTCTTTATTAATTATATTTCATAGATGTGTGAAGAGAAATTTGCAATCTCTTGATCGCTTCTGAAAGTTGGTTGATTTTGTTCAGTGATAAATGCATAATTTTAGGAATTCTTGGAAAATTCGGAAAGCATACCCGTATAAGACCATAGTCCATAGACCATAATCTTTGTCTATGGTCTTAATCAGGTCATTGCGGGCTATGATTTCATGTGATACGCAAGGGAAAAGTAAAATCCGACTCTATCAAAGAGGTGTTTATCTTAAAAGGTTCTTTGCTATTTTTAGCATGAATATAGATGGGAATTTGTTGGGTCCAAACTGATTAAAAGGTAACAGACATCTCTCTTTGAATTGTTCATCTATTGGCCATCTTAATAGCCTAGATGAAATTGATTGGGACATTGATTTTACGTCACTTTTGACGGTTTTCTTTTTCTTATATCTATACCTTAGTATTAATAATCATTAGCAATATATAAAGCAAAACAGATAATTGCAGCGGAATTCTCGAAAATTAAATAACCCTATATACATATTTACAAACAGAATTTGTGTATTTGAAATATACGATTCATGCCAAACCATAAACAACTTTTGAAATGTAACTCTATGAAAAATATTTATAAAATAAATTTTAATAGTCAAATTGAGAATGTAAAAAAAATGGTATAAATAATTAGAGCCAAATGTATCTGTGAGTTATCTATAATGAATACATAATACATTTTGTAGTTGTATTAGCTTTAAAATATATTAATCATACAAAATTTACTTTTTTAATAAAGTAACAGAATACTTTTTAAGAAGCGTATTTGGCGTATATTTTTTTAAACGAACACAGAAATATAAATATTCTAAAATATAATACAGACGAATTTAAATAAAAACAAAATATATTTTGAAATATTTCTTTAAAAAAAAAAGATAAAGTATTCTCTTTTATCTATATAACCTAAGGCATTATTTCATCGATTTCTTAACACAGAGTATATATATATTCCCAGAGTTTATTAGGTTGCCATTAAAGGTTTCTATCCTATGTGGTTAGATAAACTCTAATCGAAAGGTTTAAGCTATTTATCTTTGGTCATAAAAAAGGTAGAAGGTGTTTATTTCTGCGCTAGACAGCATTTTAAAGATGAAGGAAACCCTCCTTATAGCATCAAAGTATTATATATAAATATAGATCTTTTAACACTGTTTTATCCTTATATAGAAATATTCTTTTTAGATTTTAATCTATAAATTATTAAATAATATTGATGATATTTTGTGTGTTTATATTAAGATCTTCTTGACCTAGTTATTTTTATATAAAATTAATTATTAAAATATATTTTTTTTTTTTTGTTTCATATCCGCCACCTGAAATTGGCAATGTGTATTCAATAAACGAATAGAAAAACGAATAGAAGAGCGGAAGAAATGTGAAGAAACGCTCATTTACATATTCACCTTGAATGTTACCCAATGTATCTTCAGTATCAATACATCAGCGGTTGATATGTGTGGATGAACAATTATTTATATATTCACCTTGAATTTTCCCAAATGTGACTTCAATAATTAATACATGAACGTGTTAGAGATGTGTGGATAATCAATTATTTACATACTAACCTTGAATATTCACCAATGTGACTTCGATAGTCAATAAAAAAGAGTGTTAGAGATGTGTGGGTCAGTTAGTTACATATTTACCTTGAATGTTCCAATGTGACTTCAATAATTAATACATGAACGTGTTAGAGATATATTAGAGGTTTATTTACATACTTACCTTGAATATTCATCAATGGGACTTCGATAGTCAATAAAAAAGAGTGTTAGAGATGTGTGGGTATAAACAGTTATTTGCATATTCACCTTGAATGTTCCCCAATGTGACTTCAATAATTAATACATGAACAGGTTAGAGATGTGTGGATAATCAATTATTTGCATACTTACGTTGAATATTCATCAATGTGACTTCGATAGTCAATAAATAAGAGTGTTAGAGATGTGTGGGTATAAACATTTATTTACATATTCACCTTGAATGTTCCCCAATGTGACTTCAATAATTAATACTTGAACGTGTTAGAGATGTGTGGATAATAATTTATTTACATACTTACCTTGAATATTCATCAACGTGACTTCGATAATCAATAAAAAAGAGTGTTAGAGATGTGTGGGTCAGTTAGTTACATACTCACCTTGAATGTGCCTCCTTCACTAAGTCGGCCGTGCCAGAGAGATGAGATTAGGCCTAACGTATTTAGCTCCAATGAGGAGGACACTAATTTCATTAGTCAGAATGTAATGAAATCTGATTGGGACCTAATTCAATTAGATCTATTCTTCATATCATCTCGTTATATGCAATATGCCATTCCTGCTAATATACTCTTAGAGATTATATTCCAGAATATATCCACATAATTTCTTATGTAATGTTTGAAAAATATACTGCAAACTCTTCTAGTGATTTTAAAATCTAGTTTTAAACGTATTTTTCAAACATTATTCTAATGATATTTTTTTACTTATTCTAAATACCCATGATACAGCCGATGGTGGGTGGTTAGCGACTGTCTTTTACTGTACATCACATATTTGCATATGGATAAAGCAGTTCGAACCCTGTGCATTCACAAGTTTCAATAGTTACATTTGGTTATATGCACTCAATAGTGGGTTTGTCGAACTGCTTTTCACATATGTAGACATGTGTTACATTTACGGTAAAAGCACTTGCCAACTTCTACCCATCATTATCATGATCTGAAACACGTGTACTAGGGATAATAAAAAAGGTAGTGGGGTTGAACTTGTGCAAATATTGGATATCATTAAACCAGGAAAAAATAGCTCAATGCGCGATACGATTCAGGATTCTACTTGCTTGAATTCAATGGTACCACTTTTCCACCATCTATTTTCTCTCACTTAGATACACTCATGAACAAAACTTAAAGAGGTTGCACCTTCTAGCATGTATATCAGGATTCAGAAAATAACTCTGAAAGATATTTGATACACAGTGACAACTTTATTGAAGACACACGAGATAACCAAGTGTGAACTAAATTGCCTCTGTCTCCTTGGAAAAATTTAAAAAAAAAAAACAGATGGCCTTCGACATCAAAGACATTTCTATTTTCTTAAGTTTTGACTATGAGTGTACATTATTGTACCTTTTGTTCTTTGATAAGGTTTGGTGTGATGCGATTTGCATATATTTAATTTGATTTAAGTTGTGTAATCTAATTCATCAATGAATTAATCTGAGATATCACGAGCGCTTGCGTTAAAATATCTTTATCAACATAATTGGTTATCGCTAAAACAAGAAGCCCTATGAGAAAAATGTCTTTCATTTAGATCTTTAATTCAACAAGTTTACAGACATGTCTGTCCCTTAACGATTGCAAGGATTACCGTTACAAGAAGAGGGTTACATGCACACATTGTACATATCTACTATAATTATTGCCATAACTGTAGTTTGAGAAGGATAGTGTCATAAATGTACACAGTTAAACGATAAGTATGTAAATTAGAGCAATTTACATATATTTATAGCGTCAAGCCGTGCAGCTGTGGAAGGACAGGCTTTTCAGAAAGTTTGTGAAGTTAAATATCGAAATAAAACCATATTCTTCAAGTATCTTTCAGGTTTTATTGTTCAATAGTGTCGGGGATTGTCCCCTGAATAATTAATCCACTCCTACATTGAGTAGAAATACATTAATACTAATACCTATCTAATTGATGAACGCCTTCCTGAGCGGCCACCTTACTTAATGCCCATCTTTAAGAACGATCACCTTCCTGAGCGACCATCATTATGAGTGAAAACCTTCCTGAGCGACCACTTTCATAAGCGAGCACTTTCCTGAGCGACCACCATCCTGAGCGACAGCCTTCCAGAGCGACCACCTTCCTGGGCGAGCACTTTCCGGAGATATCTCCTTCCTTAGCGACCACCTTCCAGAGCGACCACCTTCCTGGGCGAGCACTTTCCGGAGATATCTCCTTCCTTAGCGACCACCTTCCAGAGCGACCACCTTCCTGGGCGAGCACTTTCCGGAGATATCTCCTTCCTTAGCGACCACCTTCCAGAGCGACCACCTTCCTGGGCGAGCACTTTCCGGAGATATCTCCTTCCTTAGCGACAGCCTTCCAGAGCGACCACCTTCCTGGGCGAGCACTTTCCGGAGATATCTCCTTACTTAGCGACCACCTTCCAGAGCGACTACCTTCCTGGGCAAGCACTTTCCGGAGATATCTCCTTCCTTAGCGACCACCTTCCAGAGCGACCACTTTCCTGGGAGAGCACTTTCCGGAGATATCTCCTTCCTTAGCGACCACCTTCCAGAGCGACCACTTTCCTGGGAGAGCTCTTTCCGGAGATATCTCCTTCCTTAGCGACCACCTTCCAGAGCGACCACCATTCTGGGCGAGCACTTTCCTGAGCGACAGCCTTCCTAAGCGATCCACATTCCTGAGCAACCAAATTTATATCTATATATAATAAAAATTATTGACTTGATCAATTCATCCCCTAATTAGAGAAAACCTCTGAGAAAGATCAGCCTTATCCATTTGACGGTAGTCTTATATGGAAGGTTTTATTCAATATCGGAACATAAGTGGGAGATAGATGAATTATTTCTGTACTAGGGGCAACAACAACATGGGTGAATGGACAACTGATATTTTATCTCCTTTTAAATGAAACCTAACTAATGCTGACATAGGCACAGCCATCCGGTGTTGGGTTGAGATGTCGCAATGTCCCCCCTGTATGTAATACTCTCTCATTGGTACCAACATCTCATCGTGTGATATGCCAATTTTGTTTTCATTATCGACACATGATTTTTTCCCCTTATTTTTCCCACATAAAATATTAAAAATAAAGAAGGCATATCCTGACCAGCAGCACATGTACATTTCAAATGGGCAGAGCGCCATCTAGCTGAACAGAAATCAACTCAACATTGATTTATCCTGTTCCCTGATATTTGGCCAACCCAATTTCTTAATAAATCAAGAAAAGCCATCCACGAACGAATTTCGCGTTGTTGGCGCTCGTCAGCGTGGAGCTGACTGTACCACTGCGACCAAAAAGATTTTATTAATTATTATATAGTTCATTTAAAAAAGGAGATAAGAAAATATAAAAGTTCACAAAATTTGATTAAATTTCAAAATATCAATATATGTTAGTATGTTATCAATATATATTAATATTCAAATATTTGCTACTGATTTATCCTGATAATAATTATCCTGTATAATGGTAAAATTTCCTTTTGTTCATAGAGTTCTATATAAAAACAGGATAGAGATAGAGAGAGAGATATAAGCAGAATTACATTGTGTTTTACACACAAAGAATTCTTCTCAAATAATCTTCAGTTCGTAATAAAGTAGGTAAATAAAAGTTTCAATTGGCTCTGGGCAAATTTGTTCTTCTGCTTTCTTTTTTATACGTAGGATGAAGGAATGCTGATGGCTATAACAAATACCTTTTTTATTTAGAAAGAGAATTGATTTTTTTTCTTCGAGTTGTTTTTCCATCTTTCGAAGAAATCTCTCTCAAATGTTATATAATAATACTTTGTTGTAGAAGAATATGGAGATCGATAAATCCTTTTGAAAGAATGATTCATCGTCTGCCTTATCAAATGAAGAGTTGACAAGTAATTATATTGACAGCTTCAAACTTAAGAAATTATTGATGTTTTTACCTATCTCTATCCGAAGAAAGAGAACACAAATGTCAATTCGTTACATTTCAACATGAAGCACAGCATTAATTGCAATAACAAATATATATTTTAATTTGTGTGTTTTAAAGAATATTACGTGAAAATAGTTTCAAATTCTGTTAATAGATGGCCCGCTGAATCATTATATTTAAAATGATATATTCTTCTTTCTTATCTCCACTCAATCATTCATGACTGGATGAAGTAGAATGCGTCTGCCTTTGTCATTAAGACTGGGAGCATTACTCAGTGGCAGGCCGACTTAGCTCCAAAAGATATGGCCGCCTCTGACATGAGGAGCAGATGCTATGTGCAGCCGCTCCTAACATGGAGTACAAACACTGCTCATCCTGTATCCCTGAAGACCTTACAGGGTACTATCAGCCGGGCCAGCTGATCCCTTGACATCTAATCGGCTCTTATTTATCAAGTGTTTGTTAAAGAGCATTTCTCGATGCATAAGCTTAGGTTGTATTTGTATACTTTCCTACAGTTTAAAAAGTCTAATACCATAGTGTGTTCTCTCAAATATTCTCCAAACAGAATTTGTTTAACGTGTCGATACAATATTAGAGTGGATTGATAGATTAAACTGGTGAAACCGTTGGGAGGGTTCACCACTGATTAGCTGAGTCTTCCCCATAATTTTTCCATCGCAGAAAGACGAATAAGAGAAAATTTTATTAGAAATTTTAATTATTTATAACGCATATTTTTTTTTTTTTTTTTTTTTTTTTTTTATTTTTTTTATTTTTTTTTTTTTTTATTTTTATTTATTTTTTTTTTTTTTTTTTTATTGTTACAAAAGCACGAAGTCCAAAGGACTATTGTGCTGTGCTAGTATTATTTATATATATATATTATTAATTATTTACACGATGGATTAGTATTGTTTTGTAAATTATTGTACAAATAGTTCTAAACTTAACAAAGTTCTCATAAGATAGAGTATATACACAAAGAGAATTTGGTAATGTTTCAAAGTATCTACATACAATTTGATTAGTCAGAGGGCAAGATAAAAGAAGATGCTCTGGTGATTCAACATCTAAGCGGCATTCACATGTTGGATCACTGATAGCATTCAGTTTGAATAAGAAACTTAAGAAGGGTCCTTTGCCAGTTAAGAATAAAGTAGTGAATTTATCAGAAGAAATGAAATTTGGGACAGCAATTGGAAAGAATTTCTTGAACAGTTCATTAGATTGAGAAAGATAAAACTTAAATTTTAGATCCAGATATAGTTTGTTTAATTCTTTTTGAAGGGGTTTTTTGAGTGTTCGATCTGTGAGAGAATTTGTCATATTATACTTTGTTTGTAATAATTCAAGATAATCGGACAGTAAAGGGGTTTTCGCTAGTATATGTGTGATGTAAGAAGATGAAGTCCTATAAGCATGAATGCATCTAATAAGAATTTGATATTGTATAGAATTCAACTTGGATCTTTTTGCTGCAGTGATAAAAAGAAACCAAATATTTGATGCATAGCTTATTGTAGAGCGTATCATAGCTTTATATAAGATCAATCTACGTCGAGTATCAATGCCCCAAGTACGTGCACATAATGAGAATAATATATTCTTAAGTTTCGTAGCTTTCATAATTATATTGTCAACATGTGTTCCAAAATTAATCTTATTCCTTTGTCTATGATTTTTAAAAATAACTCCCAAAATTTTAACAGTTTCTGATGGTTGAATTATTTTTCCATCAAAATTAATAGGCAATTTTTCATAGTTATGTAGATAGAGTATACCTGTTTTGTTTGGACTTAGTGAAAGTTTTACTTTTTCACACCATGCTTTGATTTTTATTAAACATTTGGTAATATTAAACTGAAGATCATAGATGTTTGAACTCCATACCACAAATGTCACATCGTCCGCGAAAGCAATTACTCTAGCAAAACTTTCGTTAAAAGATAAGTTGAAATCATTAAGTAATATATTCCAAAGAATAGGAGAAATAATACCACCCTGGGGACATCCCTTATTTATCTTTTTTATACACTTTACATTAAAAAAGATAAATTTTCTACTGCCTTTACTACAAAGAGAAAAATAATGGGAGGGCCTGGCTCATCAATGGTTAACCTTCTTACCGTTTTCTTGAACTTAATCTACCATTGTATATTGTTAATTGCTAATTATTTATATAGATTAATATCTTTTCTCAGCCAAATTTCTAGTTAATGATCAGTACGAAATGAAGTAAACTGTATTTGTGAATATTCCTAAGGAATGTAGCTGCAAAATTTCTTCATCTACTGAACAGAGCTCGATATAAGCGCCATCTGATGAACTTCTATGACGACATCCTATGTGTCCCGTTGTCCTATTGTGCGATGACCTGAGGTACAAGCATGATGGGGTCGAGGCTATTGTAACATGGGCTATAACGGACGAGAGTATTGTTGGTCAATGGTCAGGTATTGTAGCTACACCGCGGGGCAACACCCGCTCAATGTCTGTTTTCACCGAGGTTCACCATACCTGTCACAACCCCCAACCTTACAAAGCACAGGACCTTCTATACTCTTCTTATCTAAAGAGAAAATCGTAAATGCGAAGTGTTCTTTGTAAGGTTTTTATTTAGCCTAGCATTTCTGTTCTGCTAAGCATCTTCTTTACCACAGTAGAAGAGCTGAATTGCTGGAAGGTTCGGCTAAATAAAAATCTTACAAGAAACATTTAGTTTCAGGATTTTTCTCTTTAGATAATATACTGCTTAAGACGATTTTCCAACTTATGATGTACTCTTCTTCTTAAGTCAATTTGATGTTAATGATTATCATGTATAGCATATTCATCGTCAACTTCAGTTACTGTTTATAAGCTTTTCGAGATGACGAACTATAGTTGAATGGTCCATATTAAAGCCATCGGGCAAAACTTTCCTTGTCAAACTTTCGTCTTCTTCCGCTGGCTCCCAAAATACATGGTCGTTGAAATTTGATTGCCTGCCTCTTCCATCATCATAAAACATTTAGGAGAGACTAGGAGAAACCCCAGATGAGAATATAGTATTACCAGGATTGGAAGAAGTCTCGCATTGGCTGTTCCATTACAAATAACGATATTTTTATTTAATCAATAAGGAATCAAGGGTTTGGTTTCTTATTTCTTTTATTTCTCGTGATTTCAGGCTAAAATTCCCTTCAACACGGAGATTTAGAAGTACAACAATTCTAGCCCAAAAGCTCGAGAAATAAAATGTAGTGTATTTGCATATTGAATTATGGATATGCCAATATCCTGTTTTGCATAATATTTTTCATAGAATTTTGTATATAAATAGCGACAGTTTTTAGAGCTACCAGCAGTCAGTCAATTTATGTCAATAAACGAGATTACTGGAGTCCGTTTGGCTCGTTGAAGCGACACCTCACTCTTGGTTACCTCCCAACTTTCTAGGACAAAACATAAAAGAAATAAGAAACTAAACACTAGATTCCTTATTGATTGAATCAAAATCTAAAAGAATGGATGAATATTTATTATAAATAACAATATTGTCGCAAAGTACGTATTATTTTATTAACATTGATGTTCATACTATGATACTCTGTAAACTTCCCTCTTTTGCTTATCTTTTGTTTATCATTCTTAGTTTGTTCTTGCCTGAAATAAATTGTTGTCTCATCCCGAAGTTGATCTTTCCTAAATTTCCACGTGGCAATAATTTAAGAAGAGGAACCATATTGGCTGAAATGTCGACACCATAAACCCAATACTCTGAACCACAAGAACGTTTCTAGGAAGTAAATGCCACATCCCTATCTAGATATACTTACAGAACAACAGCAAGTACAATACCCACATTTTATTTACATATTTACACCTAAACATACTCTCTAAGACCTTTCTATATAAATTTATACTGACAGGAATGTTAATAAATGAACAAATGACAAAAGAACACCCATAGAATAAGGTTTTTTTTTTATCGATTTGAAAGAAGACCATATTTCGAGCATTACTCTTCATCAAGTTATGGCTACGCAAATAAGATGGAAACCTATTTACAAATGAGAGAAATTTATATTATTTACATAACTATTGATATGCAAATTTTCTGTATATGAATAAAAGCGCTAGTAATACCTGATTTAACAACTAGTACAAAATAATATATCTAGATATATAAAAAAGTGAAGAATATATTAATTAGATAATTAAACCGGTTTCTGGAGATGAGTTTTCTTTTCATTTTATTAAAGCAATCTCAAGCTTTCAGGTATCTTTGCCCTTCTACAGGATAACATAAACAAATGAATAAAACGCCGCTTGATGCCAAACTATAGATAGATGGGCAGAGATTGCCCCAAAGCTTGAGACTGGTTTAATAAAATAAACACATATCCGGAAACCTGTTTAATTTATTTAATTTATGTCCAGGAGATTTTATATTAATTGAAGAATATATATATTATATAATCTAAAAACTCAAATATTTCTATATTTAAAAAATATATATATTTTATTTTATTCATTGATAATTTTACTTTTGTTATCATCGTTTTTAGAAAGACTTTCAGTTTTTGTCGTAAATATGCGTAGTTAATATATATATTATTTTAAATCACTAATATAGGATTAACTTTATAAATTCTATATAATGTGAAAATAACTAATGTGTAATCTTTCCTCAAGTAATTGAAAATAAAAGCTACTTGACAGTAAATAATTATCTTTTTTTTATCACGACTGCACCTCAACCCTTTATCTTATCGATCCTTTGTCTTATCAAGCCTTATCTAACCACAACACAATAAAATATTCATAACATATATATGTTATGATTATTTTGTTTTGTTGTTGTAAAAGATAGAGAATTGAAGGTGCACAGTCGTAAAAATAGGAAAGATAATTATTTACCCATCAAGTAGGTTTTATTCTGAATTACTTGAAGTAAATTACACATAAAATTATTTTTCACCTAATATAGAATTTATAAAATGAATTACATATTCGTGAATTAAAAGAAAAGGTAGGTTTAACTATACATATTTACAACAAATATTCAAAGTGGTATGTTCTAAATCTATGGTAAAAAAAATGTAGAACAGTCAATGAATGAAAATAAAATATATATTTTTAAAAAATAAAATGATTGCATTTTAGATTATAATATATATATACAGTTAAACCTGTCTATAGCGCCCCCTCTTGGGACTCACCAAAATAGGGTGCTATAGAGAGGGGGTGCTATAGACAGGTCACTTTTAATGTAAAATGTTTAAAATCGGACGCTATTTAGAGGGGGGCGCTATAGACAGGTTTAACTGTGTATATAATGGTATATGATAGGTAACCGCTTTCTATTACTCAAATATATTATCTATTCCTTTAAAGACAAGAATATATCATAGTATTTGAAAATAGAAATACAGTTTGTGTTATAAAAGAGATTTTTCTATACTCAACTCCAAACAAAACCTTTCTATACCGAAAGGATTTCTTAGTCCCTTCAAAAAAAGATAAAAACCTTTAACACATCATTTTAAAAACCCTTTTCTTATCGAATGAATTTTAGCAGATATATATAAAAAAAGAAGATACCACAAAATGTTTTTAAAAAGTAATAAAGATACATTTGTGTTGCGCTTGGTTTTTTTAAAATTCTTTAATCATTTAATTGACAATAGAGACCTTCAAGTTTTTTTATTTTTTTATTATCGGGTAATTCTTTTTTCTTGG
>CP092866.1:21081968-21146418 GCA_030710605.1 Cordylochernes scorpioides | reverse complement strand
TATCAAGGAATTTATAAATCTATGAAATAGATAATTGATGCACAGTGACCTTTATTGAAAACACACGAGATAACCAAGTATGGACAAAATTGCCTCTTTCTCCTTTAAAAAAACATATGATTGGTGATATAGCAATATATCAAGGGATTTAGTAAATCTCTGAAAAAGATAATTGATACACAGTAACCTTTATTGAAAACACACGAGATAACCAAGTATGAACAAAATTGCCTCTTTCTTCTTTAAAAATCATATGACTGGTGATATAGCAATATAACAAGGTATTTAGTAAATCTCTGAAAAGATAATTGATACACGATGACCGTTATTGAAAACACACGAAATAACCAAGTATGGACAAAATTGACTTTGTCTCCTTTAAAAAAACATATGACTGATGACATCAGAAGTTCTAATTCCTCAAGTTTTGTCCATGCGTGTTTATTCTCAAATGTTTTTAATGAAGAAATTGAGGAACTGGCCAGAAATAGTTTACAGAATCTATTTTTAAATCTATTATCATCATTAGAATTATTTGAAATTAAATTACTCTCTGGAATTTCTGTAAATAGCAAACATTTGTGTGAATTTTAAAATGAATACTCTCAAAACAATTATTCATTCTCGAAATTGGAGAAATTGTTTTTTAACAAAACGTTTCCTAAAATATAAATGGTTTAATTACCTTATGCAAATTTTATTAATATTACACAGATCTCTGGATTTTAATTAAGTGGCTGGAGAATGCATTTTTTTTTTGTAATTTCTTTTTGTTTGGAACAAATAAAATATTAAATATTGATATATTTTGGTGTTGGTTCAATGAAAACTCTCTTGAGAGAGGAATCCATCTGATGGAAGACCACCTCTCATGCGGAATCCATATAAAGGACGACCACCTCTCATGAGGAATCCATCTAATGGAAGACCACCTCTCATGCGGAATTCATATGAAGGACGACCACCTCTCATGCGGAATCCATATAAAGGACGACCACCTCTCATGCGGAATCCATATGAAGGACTACCACCTCTCATGCGGAACCATATGAAGGACGACCACCTCTCATGAGGAATCCATATTATAAACGACCACCTCTCATGAGGAATCCATATTATAAACGACCACCTCTCATGAGGAATCCATATTATGGAAAGCACCTCTCATGAGGAATCCATACGATGGACGACCACCTCTCTGAAAGATTACCTTGATCCCAAATAACCCGACCTAATCTAATAAAACCCGTACTGACCAATATCTTCGAGGAATAGAAGCCCCCTTGTTTCTCATACTTTATCTACATGTTCTCTAATCATTATATTGTAGCAAAGTAATTATTATTTTATCAACAGGGTATCATTTTTGATATTATATTTTGTTGCTCTGTAAACTTCCCTCATTATTTATCTTTTTTTATCATTCATAGTTTGTTCTTGCCTTAAATAAAATTGCTGTGTCATCCTGAAGTTTTTCTTTCTTAATTATCCACGTGTCAATATATATATACAATCTTTATTTCTACAATCCCAGCCTTTAACACCCCTCAGTCAATATTTTTATTAAATTTTATTATAATTTTCAGAGTATGTATATTTCAAACATATAAAAGATGAAATGAAGTAAAAATTAAATATCTATATAATAGTATTATGAAAAAGGCATCTCCTTATGGTGCAACTGAAAGTTGATGATGACTTGCGCCTTCTATCGGAATAAATATAAACTATTCTCGTTGATTTCTAATTATTCCAGAATTGGCCAATTACCCATTCTTGATTAATCAAGAAAAGCTAACCACTAACAATGCACATTATCCCAGTACAATATCACCTTTGTTACATATTTTCACATATATAAAAGTGTAACAAAAATATTCAGTCTGTCAATTCAGTTTTATCCTATTTTCAAATTATATATTCAGCGCCTTTGTAAAGAATAATATTTGTAAATATTGAGTGACATTAGATAGATATATTTATAGAAAAATGAAAAATATTCCCTATAACACAACTTCTTCTAATGAAAACTCTTTTTTTTTTAAAATAAATCTTTACACAACCACGCCAAAAAACAACTCCCTAAAATTCAAATATTTTTGGCTCTTTTTAAATTCGACAAAGTGTGCGCTGGCATTTTAAACTCATACTAAACAATTAAAGAGATTTTTAAAGGTTTCTTTTGTTTCCTAAAAAGACAAAATAGTAAAGTGTAGTAAATTCAACAGGCCAAAGGTTTTACAGCATAGTCTATTACCATATGTATAAACATACAGTATATTTAAGTACAAATATAAAAATACTAAAATTAACTTTACTACTTAACTATAATGTGGTTTTTACAAAGCCTGATGAAATGATGACTCATTAAAACTTTCCGTTTAGGCAAAGAAAAAAAATCTTTGTGAAAAGTCATTCATATATTTTACTACGCAAATACCTTTCTATAATAATTCTCACTTTATCAATAAACTAGATAGTTAAGATGTTATCAAAAGTCATAAATAATTAGAACCATTGCTTTTCAGTTCAATATTTCGCCATGTTCCATATCAAGGGCAGTATCAGGTTCCAAAGAGCAATATAACAAAATGGTAGAAGACTTCGCCTAAGAACATCTTGAAGATTTTATTCTCAAGGGAGATTGAATTAATTCTTTCTGTCTTTCGTTAAAGTTCGGCCGGCGAGAGTTCTTTTGTAAGCAGGCTCATCTTGTGGAGATTATCTTTTTTTATATCCCAGTTACTTTTCTTTCTTGTTGCTCGATTTAAGGATTATTGGAACATCGACCTAGCTAGGACTTATATTCCCTCGAGTACCTTTATTAAAGTGAAAGAATCGAGTAAAATGTTTGAGTTGATGTCATTTTTTATATTTGTTAGCTAAATTCCTCTCGTTGGATGCTATGGAATCGAAGCTGCCTCTGTACAAATGATAGCCATAGCCTGAAACCATGGTATATAGGTTGGAATTTTGTCTGAATTTGCCAAAACTGGTGATGTGGCTTATTCTTTATCATCGCTAGTAAGGTTTTTCACTAGGGTGATGTACAGTGCCACGTTCTGATGTACAAGTAAAGGTAGAGGTGCCTATTTTGGTATATAAATATTGTAACAGAATATTTATTAATTTTATTATTTTTATTAACAGAGTGGTCATTTTTATGTTTATACTAGCCGAATAACCCGGGCAACGCCCGGGGTTTACCCGATTAAATGCTTTTATTCAAATAATATTCATTACAATTATAAATTGGCGCCGTGGATGTCATTCTTGTATAATATATAAATGAGTTTTTAAAATTGTAAAAAAAAAAAAAAATGCATCGGCCGGGAATCAAACCCGGGCCTGCCCGCGTGGCAGGCGAGCATTCTACCACTGAACCACCGATGGTTATGAGAATTGGCCATATTTGGGTATTTATTCCATTCACAAAAGCAAACGGTGACAGAATTGATTATTAAGAATTGTTGCTTGATGACTCTGATAACTGTATATATAAATTTTGCTACTCTGTAAATTTCCCTCGTGGCTTATCTTTTGTTTACCATTCATAGTTTGTTCTTGCCTGAAATAAATTGCTGTTTCATCCCGAAGTTGATCTTCCCTAATTCTCCACGTGGCAATATCATCCTCCCACAGATTTATGTTGTTATATATCTAAAAATACTGAAGTTGACATTTATTTGAGGATTCTATTTTCTATATAGATAGAGTGAACATATTCTCTTTGTATACGATGTAAAAGTTTGTCTATAGAGTTTGATGGATCAATAAGGTAAACTCAGTCAAGATTCTTTCGAATTCACTTTATAGATGGAAGGTTTCAAAGCACTTCAATGTCTCAGTAGCACAATATGCTAAAATATCTCCTTATTTACATAGCAAGTTACTACAATGTAACTTAACATTCCCACTTATATACCTCGTTTATCCCATAATTCTTCCTATTTTTGCCAGTTTTAAAGGATATTCTTTAGTCAATAATTCTTAGCGATAGATTTTTATATAACATATAAAAACCAGGCTATAGATTCATAGGTCCATAACCCTAATTCTAAATTCTCAACACCTAAAGATACTCCCAGATCCATAAACTCTATATAAAAATTCTCAACATCTAAGGAACTTCCCTGGTCCAAAATCCTAGATTATCACAATATCTAAGTATATTGCCTCGTCGATATCCCTAACTTTAATTTATCAACATCTAAGGACATTCCCTCGTCCATAAACCCTAGATATAGATTATCAACACCTAAGGATATTTCCTGGTTTATAAACCCTATCTATTGATTCTTAACACCCCCCTAAGGATATTCCTTGTGTGGTTCTTAAACCCTAGCTAGAGATTCTGAAACAAAAGTAAATACATCGCTATTGAAACAGGGAGATTAAATCAACTACGATGTGAGTGGTGTTTTCGAAATGGATCTAAATATTTATTCTTTTAAATATATTTTCCTAGCATCTAATGTATCGGTGACAGAGTCACCTTGTACATAAAAATTGTAGATAGCACTTAAATATATATTTCCGACATAATCTTATCATTGTATCAATAATTTTACATACACTGTGCACCTATGTAATTGACACGATGTCAATAAATCATTTTATATTGTTAAAAAAACAATGGTATCTGAACAATCCCAGAGGAACGCACGCCGTGGTAGTCTGAGGTGAAGGAACGTTAGCTTCCGGGTAAGATCGAAGCCCCTCAACGGAGAGAGAGAGAGAGAGCCAGCCTGATCAATAAATCAATTCTGTCGTATTTTGAAATGCTGGAGCGAAAGGCAAATTCCCTCGAATTCGTTCCCAATGGTGGATATTAATATTAGTACTTATACAATCCTTCTTCTATATACACGTACATATATGGAAATTTCTATAGAACTATCTATTCAAATCTATGTGGAAAACCAGGTGCCATTATAGAATTATAGCACCAAGAGCACAAGAAGAATGTGGTAGTTCTGACTTCCATAATCGACACGTTCTGGCTATATCCTTAAAATATAGTGGAATTAGCCAAAAAATATATATATAGAAAAATTTCCATAATGAAAGGTAAAGAGCTGAGAGTGAAGAGAATGAACTACTTCGTGTCAAAGAATGATAATCCACAAGTTAGATATTCTCTACTTCCTGGCTAACGTTTGGAGCGATCGGCCGCGGGGTGAAGGAACTGCAGACTTCCAGGAAGTATCGAAGGCCCTCCACAAAGAGTCTGCCCTGGTCGATGATGGATCAATAGATCTTGGTGGTTCAACGACTGCCGGAATTCCTTTTCTTCCTTACTTCTGTGTGGACTTACACATGTGGAAAATAACGACAATTGAGTGTTGGACGAAGTTTATCTTTTATTATATGATACGCAAATTCTTTTATAGGATGTCGCTTTCTCTAACAGCCAATTGTTCTTATTTTAAGAAAAACTAGATAACTCTTCTTCAAATATATATATATGTGTGTGTTTTTACTTGATTAAATAAGGGAGAAATGGTAAAGGTTATAAAATTAGTGAATACTCTTAACAATGAGTAGCTATTGATATTTGAAATGTAAGCTTTCAAGCGAGAATCGCATTTCTTGAGGCTCATACTAAAGAGATAACGGCATTTTACAACTAGGACTGTTTACATATATAAGTACGTGGTGTGAGCTATATGTAAAAAGGGCTTATGCATATAAGTATTTAACATATGTACGAGTATATATAAATAAAATTTTAAATGGAGAGATATCTGTTATTCTTCTCCATCAAATTTACTGAAAACTAATCATTAATATGATTATTAATCATTAATATTATCATTATATTTATACTATTTTGCATATAGATAGTTAAAATATATATTAACATATAAACATTACGAACGGAAAAAATATGTCCAGGGTAGCCTAGTAGACATGGAATCTGCCCGGTAAGCGGAACACTGTGGGTTCGATTCCCATCCTTGGACACTTTTATTTTTCCGTTCATCATTACTCTTCACAATTCATCCTTTCATACTTCATCTCTCTAAGGTTAGAAATAATCGTTATTTCTCCTTGAGATAAAATTTCGAATTTTCGTTTTAAAAGAAACATTTGCGATATAATTGTCAAACTTAGTTCTACAATCATATAGGCCGCATTATATTGTATTATAAATTCGAAGCATATACAAATAATCTCAATAACGAGCTAATTTTTTCGGGGGTGGATAATTCTGGTTATGGCGGAGATGATGATAACATATTGAGGAATTCCTATCATCACGTGAATACCACTATACCAAAAAATTAATAATAATAATAATTATAATATTGAAATTTGTGGTAACAATATTCGTAGGTCAGATATACATCTACGGTTTGTGTCTTAAGCAGGAACATTTGAAGCTTATCCTGCTATTATGTAATTCTCACGTTTTAACTGCATTTCTAAAAGTGAATTGGAGATTCTAGGAAATCACTGAATCTAAATAAAACGTACTAAAATTAGGTTGAGGATAAAAATAATATTTTCAAGTTATTCGCGTGGATATAAGTATAAAGCAATTTTAACACTCTTTTAAGACGTTTTAGATGTAAAATTTGATCATTCATTATATATCGTGTTGGCTTCCGTAGGCGTTTCTTACTGGGAAAAAGAAAGAGAGGATCCAATGAAATAATTTAGTAGTGTTTATTAGAACAAAATCATGATAGTGAACAACAAATATAACAGAGAGTACCGTCGTCTTCCGGGTATTCCTTCTACTGGGGAGCTCGGATTCTATATTCTGTGCGTTTATAATCTGTTTATCTGTGGCTCTCTGGTCGGGATGGCGCCTACATTCGGCCATTCCTGGATTTCAATCGTCCTCGATTGAACCTTGCGTTGCAGGAACGTCGTGGGTTGCGTCGGGGGGTATCTTCTACTTCTGGCTCCTCGTCCGGACTTTCTTCTGTAGCTGAGTCATCTTCTTCACTGTGCCAAGACTTCAGTTGACTGATATGGGCCGTTGTCGTGTAGAACCGTCCACTGGTTCTTTCGCTTAACTGAGTCACTCTATACGTGTCGCTTGGCAGAACCTCGGTAATTATCAAAGGTCCTCGATATTTGGGTTGTGCCTTGGTTGGTTCCCCCGTCATTTTGGGTACATGCCTCATCACTACAATTTCTCCTACTTCGAATTGGATTGTACGGCACCTCTTCTTATCGTAGTATGTCTTCATAATTTCTTGTTTGTTCTCAATTTGGGATCTCACACTCTCTTGAATTCTATCCGGCTCGGTCCATGGGTCCACGTCTTCGTCGGCTAATCTTCTAAGTATCCCATCGTGGAATCGAGGGGAATAGCCGTGGAGTGTTTCGAACGGTGTTTTATTCGTCGTCTTGTTCACCGCATTGTTCAGGTCTCGCTCTACCTCCTTGATCTTCAGGTCCCAATCCTTCCGTCGCGGATCCTCGATACTGGTTGCTATAGTGGACAATACTGTTCGGTTCACTCTTTCGACCATCCCGTTCCCTTGCGGATGTTTCGTAGAGTTCAGAGTATGATGTATTCCATTTCCTCGACAGAATTCTTCAAATTGCCTTGAGGTAAAACATGACCCTCTGTCGCTGATGATCTTGTCGGGTAGTCCGAAATCATTCACAAAACTTTTCATTACCTTCAGGACGTTCTGCGTCGATGTATTCCTTACAGGGCTTAATCGGACAAATCTTGTCAGATTATCGACAATCACTAAAAGTTCCTGGTTACCTTTTGTACTTCTCACGAAGGGGCCTACGTGGTCCATGTGTACGATGGAAAACGGTCTCTTGCCTGACCTAATGGGATGTAGGAAGCCTTGTTGTTTTCCACCGGGAACTTTGTTAAATAGACACTCGAGACACATAGCCACATGGCGTCGAACGTACCTCTTCATTGAAGGAAACCAGTACAATTCCTTAATTTTGTTGACAGTCCTATCAGTCGCAAAATGTCCCATTAGATCATGGAATTTGACAACTAAGCTTTTCCTCATACTTTTGGGTATAACATACAGGGCTCGTTCCTCTTCTCCATTTTTCACCATGCGGAAAAGTCTGCCTCCTTTGTAGCTGTAGTCGTTAATTCTATTTTGTTCTCCTACTGTCCTATCACACGGGTCCTTTCGAAAGATCTGGATCAGGTCTCTCAATTCAGGGTCGGAATGCTGAATCATCAAGATTTGTTCTTCCAGTGTGATTGTGAGGCACACTTCAAGGTTTTTCTCCACGATTTCCTCCATCGTGTCTCTAGGGTCGTCGACTGGAGCTCTACTCATTCCGTCTACGTGGGCCATCTTCTCCCCTGGTTTATGTCGAATTTCGAAATCGTATTCCTGAATCAGATTGTACCATCGCGCTATCTGAGGATTTGTAGTCTTCTTCGCGTTCATGTAGACCAGTGCTTGGCAATCAGTAACCACTGTAAACTTGATTCCTACGAGGAACTGACGTAGTCGATCCAAGGTCCACACTATCGCCATCAGCTCCAATTTGCTTGAGTGGTACATCTTCTCGGCCTCTGTTGTCTTCTTGCTCACACAGTAGACCAAGCGCCATTTGCAGTCTTCGTCCATCTGTAGCACCATTCCTGCTAATCCCTCAGCACTCGCATCGCAATGTACTTCTGTCTTGAGTTCAGGGTTGTAATGAGCTAGTACCGGATATTCGACCAGATCCTTTCGTAGTCCTCCAAATGACCTTCGCTGTTCTTCCTTCCATTCAAATTGTGAACCTTTCTTCGTAAGTCTGCTTAGCGGTTCTGCTTTCCTCGCGAAGTCCTTTACAAATCGTCTGAAGAAGTTCGTCAGTCCCAGAAAGCGTCGTATGTCGTGGACATTCTTGGGTTCTGGAAATTCTTCTATCGCCTTGATCTTTCTTGGGCCTGGCTTAAGTCCGCCTGTACTGATGACATACCCTAAGAACTCAACTTCCCTCCTTCCGAACTCACATTTAGAGGGTTTCAGTGTCAACTTCGCTGATCTTATTCTTTCGAGGACTTCCCTCAACCTTTCGATCATCTCCCGCCAATCCTTTGCCGGGATAATCACGTCGTCGAGATAGCAGAATGCCTTCTTGTTCAGCAGCGGACCTAGGACAGTGTGCATCAGTCTTTGGAATTCTGCTGGTGCGTTGGCGAGTCCAAAAATCATCCTTTCGAATTGACCTGTATCATCTGGGGTGATGAATGCTGTCTTTAATTTTGCCTTATCGGTCAGTGGTATCTGCAGATATCCATGCGCCAGATCCAGAGTGGTGAAGAATTTCGCATTCCTTAGGCCTTCCAGAAGGTCGTCTATCCTTGGTAATGGGAACTTGTCCTTAACTGTTTGAATGTTGAGTCTCCTATAATCTACCACCAGACGATGATCTCCAGTTTTCTTCCTCACAAGTAGGACGGGACTAGCGTAGGGTGATCTAGTTTCCGTGACTATTCCATTGTCCTTCCACTCTCTGACAATCTCCCTGATTGCTTCGCGTTCACTTGCAGTCGTCTTATACGGTCTCAGACAGACTGGCTTGCTTCCATCAACCTCCTTAATGTCCATCTTGGTGACATCGGTGCACCCTAATTCCTCCATACCAAGAGCGAAACAGTCTCTGTACTCGTTTACTACATCTAGGATTTCTTGTCTCTCTTTCGAAGTCAGAGAATGATTGACGTTGATGTCCTCAGGCAGTATGGGGCGCTTACGTTTCATTTGGTCTTGTCCTTCCCTCTTCTCTTCATTTTTAGTCTGAAACGAATCCTCTGCGACGTCCAGGTTAACAACAATATCATCAAGGTTCAGTAGTTCAACTCGCCCTACACATTGGTTCTTCCTTACTCTCAACTTGCCCTTGCCAGCTGAGATGATGGGTACGGTCGTCTTTCCATCGACCACTTCCAATAGGGAATCGACACAGGCGTCATCTACTCCTGTGAACAATACATATCCGTCCTTTACCTCGTCTGTGATTGCACTTGTAAAGTTAATGGAGTCGCTCTCCAACTGAACAGTTTCGGTTGCTCTCAGTTCGATGCGACGCGACTTGATTTCTTCTTGCAGATTAGCAAACGGAAATTCGGATGAATAGCCAATATGCAAGTTTTTACCAATTCTGGCGAAGGATACGTAGGGCAGATCTGTCCATGTTCTTCCAATTAATAGGTCATAGGGTTGGGCATCATCGTTGACAATGAATACAGTGATTTCCCTTCCGACGATGCCATCAATCTCCAGGTCGACTGTCGTCTTCCCAACGGTCCTGGCAGCTGGTGCAGTCTGGTTACCGATGCCGTACAGACTAGTCGAGTCTGGTTCGATGTCGACGCTGATCCTCCTTGCGACCGATTCTCTCATTAGACAACTGCTGCTCCCGGTGTCTATCATTGCCTTCACGGTTTCCTTGTTGTCGATCTTGACATCCTTCAAATATACATCTGGCGGGACAGTCTCCAGTCCTTCGACTTCCAGGTTGGCTACTTTTAGTCCTTCTTTGGGTCTTGTGCAATTCCTTTCCTTGTGTCCCGTTTGACCGCATCCTCGGCATGTCAACGTAGTCCTGGGTGCTGGGCAGTCTCTGGCAATGTGTCCAAACTGATTGCAGTTGAAGCACTTCGGTTCTCCCTTGTCATTTCTGATCGTACGGTTGACCATTCTCCTCAAGGTGTTAGGGTACGTTTCACTGATTTCGTTCCTTGCAGCGTCTTGACCCGAAACATTCGTTCCTTGTTTAGTCTCTTTAACTTCGCTTTGGTTGGGGAATCTCGCAGATTTCTGCTGAAACGACGGTGGTATGAGGTGTTTCGCATTCCAATGCGGAGGTCCCATCTCGGTGCGAACATTTTCGTACTCGTCCAGTTTATCCGCCAACTCATCTGGGTTGTTTAACTTGGTCCAATCGTCAATGAGATGATTACGCAGCACATTTGGAACTTTTTTCTTTAGCTGGTTAGTGACGGACAAATCCTTTAGGGCATCGAAATTTTCCACGTTCATTCCTTCGATCCATTCGTTGAAATATACTCGCAATTCGAAAGCGAAGTCTCTCCAGGAACCCTTTTGAGATTTCTCGTGCTTCTCGAATTTTTGTCTGAATTGTTCGGGGCTCAACTTGTACCGTTTTAGGAGCAACCTTTTCACGAACCTATAATCGCCGCTTTGTTCTTCTGTCTCCCGAGCGATTAATTGAGTCATTTCGTAAGGTAGCAATCCTAGGAGGCTGAACGCCCATTGGTCTTCATCCAATCCTAGTCGCTTTGCCTGTCTTTCGAAAAGAATTAGGTAAAAACTCAAATCATTGTCCTTCGACTCGTACTTGGGCATCAGTTTACGTATCTCGTAATGTGCGTCATTGCTGGTACTTCGAGACGTATCGTTGTTTCCGCGTGTAGTCTGGATGCGCAGCTTCTCAAGCTCGAATTCCATTACCATTTGTTCTTTTCGTTCGATTCGTTCCCGATCCTCGATTCGTTTCCGATCCTCGATTCGTTCCCGTTCTATACGTTCTGCTTGCTCTGTTTGTGCTGTTTGTTCCATTCGCTCCCGTTCTGCTCGTTCTGTTTGTTTCCCGTTCCTCGATCAGAGTCTCCAACAGTTGCTTTGCGAATTCTTCTTCGTAAGATTGACTATTCAGGATAAGGCGTTTTAAGTCGA
This sequence comes from Cordylochernes scorpioides, assembly GCA_030710605.1. Lineage (NCBI taxonomy): Eukaryota > Metazoa > Arthropoda > Arachnida > Pseudoscorpiones > Chernetidae > Cordylochernes > Cordylochernes scorpioides. Next base: position 21,134,776 of record CP092866.1, on the reverse strand, counting down.
CGATCCTGCTCTCTGGCGGTACTACCTCGCCGAGTTAATACGCCAACTTGCTCAAATCGCATTTCCTTACTTTCGCTAAGTAAGTCATGTTTTTCAAAAGGAAAAATAAACAAGGCAAAGTTTTTTTTTTTTTAAATAAACAAATAAACTGACTAAACCAGATACGTACTGTTTCAATTATTTCTTTCAACGAAATCAACTTTTCTTTGGTAATTTTGAGACAATACCTTTTTTTTTTTACCGCGATACTTTGCGATAATACTTTTTATTTGTTTCTTCAATTTACTTTAAAAATACTTTCTTTAGAATACTTTACTTTAAAATACTTTCTTTAGAATACTGTACTTTACTTTAAAATACTTTCTTTAAAATACTTCACTTTACTTTAAAATACTTTCTTTAAAATACTTCACTTTACTTTAAAATGCTTTCTTTAAAATACTTTCTTTAAAATACTTCACTTTAAAATACTTCACTTACTTTAAAATGCTTACTTTAAAATACTTCACTTTACTTTAAAATACTTTCTTTAAAATACTTCACTTTAAAATACTTCACTTTACTTTAAAATGCTTACTTTAAAATACTTCAATTTACTTTAAAATGCTTACTTTAAAATACTTCACTTTACTTTAAAATGCTTACTTTAAAATACTTCACTTTACTTTAAAATACTTTCTTATCGAGATGATTTTGCAATAATATTTTACCGAGGTGACTTGTAATAATACTTTTAGGAATAGGTAATTAAATTTCGTACATACCATGCAACTCCTCTTACGTTGATCGGTCACCGCGCCACGTCCTTCTCGTTTCCAAATTATTCCAGTGAATCTTCAATTTTCTTCAGGACTATCCCACTTCTGAATTTCTGTTGGCTTCCGTAGGCGTTTCTTACTGGGAAAAAGAAAGAGAGGATCCAATGAAATAATTTAGTAGTGTTTATTAGAACAAAATCATGATAGTGAACAACAAATATAACAGAGAGTACCGTCGTCTTCCGGGTATTCCTTCTACTGGGGAGCTCGGATTCTATATTCTGTGCGTTTATAATCTGTTTATCTGTGGCTCTCTGGTCGGGATGGCGCCTACAATCGATTGCCCAGCATTTCAAGATTATAGAATGAAGAATGAACTAGTTGTTTGTGAACTTAACGATTTGATTTCCGATAAAAAATCATATTAAAAGTTCAATTCACATTTTGTAAATACATTCTAAACTTTCTACAAAATCTGGATCTCTAATGTTTTCATGCGTTGAATAATGTAAATAACCTATGTAAATAAACTTTTCTCTTTGTTTGACGCAAGTATCCCTTGCGGGATATAGGGCTTTGGAAATAAAATAATTGTTAAAAAGAAAATAATTGGTAATTTGGTAAATTATATAAAACAAGTAGTTAATTCGAGGAAAATTCCATGAATTATTCTTCAATTCCCTCTAGGTGTATCACTTTCTATTCCCACTGGTGTATATGTCTACTAGATACACACAGAATGTTATATAGAAAGCTGTAATGAATGTCATAGAAAGAGTGAAGCCAAAGGTATTGTAACCGTCCAGTGCCACAAGAGATAATGGTTTCCGTCACGAGTGTCCATGTAATGGACTGTACCAAAGAATTATAAATGACAGTGTCAATCACCCTCAAGGTCATTATGTCATTTGGTTTGTCAACGTAGCTTCATAGAACTGACGCACTCTGACTAACATTCGTCTACTCTACAGGAGGATCGACGATAAATTAATATTATGAATAGAAAAAGAATAACGGGAAGAGATGAGTAAATATTTTACCACGTGGAAAATTAGGGAAGACCAACTTCGGGATGAGACAACAATTTATTTCAGGTAAGAACAAACTATGAGTGATAAACAAAAGATAAGCAAAAGAGGGAAGTGTACAGAGTATAGCAAAATATAAACATAAAAAATGATACTCTGATAATAAAATAATAAATACTTTGTTACAATATATTTGAATTTTACTAAACGGAATCTCCCATTAGAGAATTATTTCATTATCCCATGGGTAAGATTATACCAGGTCATGAAGGTTGAAAGCAATATTTTTTCTACTATAGTAAAGTCTATGTACTTAAAGTCTAAAAGCATGGGTATACCTGTTGGCTCCTGGGGGTGGTCTCTTATCATGGACTCTTTATTTTATTGAAAGATTTCCTCATGACTTTGTCTGACATGATAGAATCTCTGATAAGATTCTTTCTCCAAGAGAGATTGGTTTTAACCATGGTGGTCTCGTAGAATCTACTGTATTGTACGTATCAGAGATATGTAAATTACGATTAATATGAAAGAAGATAGTCTAGTACAAAACATATATAAACTTGTTGACATTTTACTTCGTAATATTTCACTTTTTTTAAAGAATTGGAAGCTTGTGTTTTATTGGTTGTTTTTATAATGTAAATTAACTTTTTCTCAAAAATATGATCATTTTAAGATAATATAGTGTAGGTAATGGAAAAGTTGCAATTGGTATATAGTTAAAGAGAATGTTTGAATAAGATTGGACATATAATATTTGAAGAAGAGATTCTAATATAGAATTATCTAAAAAGAGTTGTATAGAAGGAAGTCAAATTATCAATCAAAGTATTAGAGATATAAAGAAGCGGTCTGGTAGATTAAATTGGCGAAACCGCTGGGAGGTCTCACCACTGATGAGCAAAGCCCTCCCAATATTTTTTCATCGCAGTAAGGACAGTAGAGATTGGATTTATTTGAGAAAAGAAACATTCGCGTTTTATTGTTTTCATTTTTTATGTATAGATGGCGCGTTATTGCTTTGTATATATCTAAAGCCTAATATCTTTAGGACTTTAGAGAATAAGAGAGGGTATATAAAAGGAAGAGAGGTCAATATACCCAGAGTCCAAGGACTTGAAACATCTCGTAAAAACGAAGATGTCTAGGCAGGCTATGAACCTAAGGTCCTAGACCTTGAGACAGTCCGGAAGAACATTCCTCAAGACGTAAAGTCCCTTTAAAGAACCACACAAAAAAAGATCCACCAAGTAAAAATACCCGGAGCGGAAACCCTGAATAGAGAGGGTGATGTCATAGAAGGTTGCTGGGACCATTGACAGACTTCCTAGTGTTGCCGGTCTGAATGCCATTTTGTTTCACCGTATGATTTTATATAAATCACAAACTTCTAATACACATTCAATATATCTTTGATCCTATATGTTGTAAATTATAAAAAATATAGATTTTTTGACAGATTACACCGTTTTAAACTATATTACTGTTTTTTAAAGAAGTAAAAGCAGGATTAGTTACTAAAGGAGAGTTATTTACACGGCATTAGAAGTGGTAATTTGTACATTGACGAATAATACTTCCTCTCCACTGTTATATAAATAACTCTTCTTTAGGAAATAAACTTTATTCACATCTATATATTAAAAAAAAAAGTATATAGTTTGAAGCATTACTAAATGTGTGTGTGTGTGTGTGTGTGTCTGATTTTAAGATATATTTCATTTATCTTTAATACTTTTCAATTCTTTAGGTTAGTAATATCTCTTTAATAATACTTCGGAGGAAACACCACAGAGAGAAAAAATCCGAATAATGATGGTTTTGAAGATTTTGACCAACAATTTGAAGAACTGAATTTTATTGAAGAAAAGAAATGGGGCGAAAATAATGTTAAATTATTCAGTTCATTACATCAGTACCTCCATGCTATAGGGGTGAGACAACAGCAAAGAAATCCGAATTATTGAACAATACACACTAACTGCCGGTCCCAAGCCCGGATGAAAAAGGAGGAGGGGGAGCAGTAACAAGCTAGCTAAAAAACCTGGGTTCAGCTGGCCTGTCTGATAGTACCCTGTAAGGGCTCCTAATCCAGGGATACAGGATGAGCAGTGTTTGTACTCCATGTTAGGAGCAGCTGCACATGGCGTCTGTTCCTCATGTCAGAGACGGCCATTTCTTTTGGAGCTAAGTCGGCCTGCCACTGAGTAGTGCTCCCAGTCTTAATGACAAAGGCAGACGCATTCTACTTCACCCAGTCCTGATGGTTGTCAAACAGACACCATCAAGGGTCACAACTTGATACCCTAATATGATTGAGTGGAGATAAGAAAGAAGAAGAGAAATTACTGTATTTATTAAAACAAACGAAAACTCCAACAATATTAGTGGTCCATTTATATATATATACTAGCGGATGTGTACCCGGCTTCGCCCGGGTTTTATCCGAGTGAAAGTTTGCCTAACGAATATTATATATTATGAAGTATAATAAACAATGTTAAAGATTAGTTTTAATTATTAATCAAGATTGTGTGTGAATATGTGAGAAAGATGTAATATCGTTGTTGTTTTCTTGGCCGACTGTTTTACATATGGTGTTATCTTAAAATTGCTTGTTTTGAATATTTTTTTAGATTGAGTTGAATGAATTGCTGAATTTTTTTTTTTGTATTTATATATAAATAAAATTAACTCTGTTGATTTTTTTTTGTATTTAATCGATAACAGCGAAGTTACGCATGTTAAAGTTAGGAAAAATATTTTGATGTTAAGCAAAACCTGCTCCATCTCGTTTTACATAAATGTTGAAAATTTGGTCGAAATTGATGCATTGTAACGAAATTTTTTAGCGAACAACACTTATGAAATTTGCATTTTATTAATATAGATATATATATTATATGAATAGAGATTCATATATATTATATATGAATAGATAAATATGAATGAAATACATTTTACTATCCACTAAAAATAATGTTAAATTATCAACAAAAGCCTTTAAAAAAATATATATCTTTACTAACTATAAAAACGCTATCTATTTCATTGCTTCAAATGTTTCTTTTTTTCAGATAATCGCTTGATTATGTAACGTAATTAGATCCCAAGGAAAAAAGAATTACCCGATAATAAAAAAAAAAAACTTGAAGGTCTCTATTGTCAATTAAATGATTAAAGAATTAAAAAAAAAACCAAGCGCAACACAAATGTATCTTTATTACTTTTTGAAAACATTTTGTGGTATCTTCTTTTTTTTATATATCTGCTAAAATTGATTTGATAAGAAAAAGGTTTTTATAAATGATGTGTTAATTTATTGTTATGTTTATTTTTTGTATATAATAAAAAGGTTTTTATCATTTTTTGAAGGGACTATATAAGAAATCCTTTCGGTATAGAAAGTTTTTGTTTGGAGTTGAGTATAGAAAAATATATTTTATAACACAAACTGTATTTCTAATTTCAAATACTATGATATGTGCTTGTCTTTAAAGGAATAGATAATATTTTTGAGTAATAGAAAGCGGTTACCTATTATATACCATTATATATATACAGTTAAACCTGTCTATAGCGCCCCCCTCTAAATAGCGCCCGATTTTAAACATTTTACATTAAAAGTAACCTGTCTATAGCACCCCCTCTCTATAGCACCCTATTTTGGTGAGTCCCAAGAGGGGGCGCTATAGACAGGTTTAACTGTATATATATATTATAATCTAAATTGCAATCATTTTATTTTTTAAAAATATATATTTTATTTTCATTCATTGACTGTTCTACATTTTTTGACCATAGATTTAGAACATACCATTTTGAATATTTGTTGAAAATATGTATAGTTAACCTACCCTTTCTTTTAATTCACGAATATATAATTCATTTTATAAATTCTATATTACAGTGAAAAATAATTTTATGTGTAATTTACTTCAAGTAATTCAAAATAAAACCTACTTGATGGGTAAATAATTATCTTTCCTATTTTTACGACTGCACCTTCAATTCTCTATCTTTTTCAACAACAAAAAACAAAATAATCATAACATATATATGTTATGAATATTTTATTGATGTTGTTAGATAAGGCTTGATAAGACAAAGGATCGATAAGATAAAGTGTTGAGGTGCAGTCGTGATAAAAAAAAGATAATTATTTACTGTCAAGTAGCTTTTATTTTCAATTACTTGAGGAAAGATTACACATTAGTTATTTTCACATTATATAGAATTTATAAAGTTAATCCTATATTAGTGATTTAAAAGGATAGATATATTAACTACGCATATTTACAACAAAACTATACAACAAAAACTGAAAGTCTTTCTAAAAACGATGATAACAAAAGTAAAATTATCAATGAATAAAATAAAATATATATATTTTTTTAAATGTGGAAATATTTGAGTTTTTAGATAATATAATATATATATTCTTCAATTGATTTAAAAATCTCTTGGACATAAATTAGATAATTAAACAGGTTTCTGGAGATGTGCTTATTTTAATTTTTTTTAAACCAGTCTCAAGCTTTGGGGTAATCTCTGCCGATCTATCTATAGTTTGGCACCAAGCGGCGTTTTATTCATTTGTTTATGTTATCCTGTAGAAGGGCAAAGATACCTGAAAGCTTGAGATTGCTTTAATAAAATGAAAAGCAAACTCATCTCCAGAAACCGGTTTAATTTTCTAATTAATATATTATTCACTTTTTTTATATATCTAGATATATTATTTTGTGTACTAGTTGTTAAATCAGGTATTACTAGCGCTTTTATTCATATACAGAAAATTTGCATATCAATAATTATTTAAATAATATAAAACGATCTCTTTTCTAAATAAGTTTCCATCTTATTTGCGTAGCCATAACTTGATGAAGAGTAATGCTCGAAAGATGGTCTTCTTTCAAATCGATAAAATAAAACTTATTGCGCGGGTATTCTTTTGTCATTTGTTCATTTATTAACATTCCTGTTAGTATAAATGTATATAGAAAGGTCTTAGAAAGTATGTTTAGGTGTAAATATGTTAATAAAATGCGATTATTGTACTTGCTGTTGATCTGTAAGTATATCTAGATAGGGATGTGGCATTTACTTCCTAGAAACGTTCTTTTGGTTCAGAGTATTGGGTTTATGGTGTCGAAAATTCAGCCACTATGGTTCCTCTTCTTAAATTATTGCCACGTGGAAATTTAGGAAAGATCAACTTCGGGATGAGACAACAATTTATTTCAGGCAAGAACAAACTAAGAATGATAAAAAAAGATAAGCAAAGAGGGAAGTTTACAGAGTATCAAAGTATAAACATCAATGTTAATAAAATAATACGTACTTTGCGACAATATTGCTATTTATAATAAATATTCTTCCCTTCTTTTAGATTTTGATTCAATCAATAAGGAATCTTTAATAGGTAATCCCATAATATTATGTTCAAATCAATAGGCTTGAGGGATAAGTCTCTTTTAAATACATTTATTTCAAGCTTTCGGGCTCAACCGCCCTCTCTCTCTCTGTCTCTCTCGAAGGGCGGTTGAGCCCGAAAGCTTGAAATAAATGTATTTAAAAGAGACTTATCCCTCAAGCCTATTGATTTGAACACAATAAGGAATCTAGTGTTTGGTTTCTTATTTCTTTTATGTTTTGTCCTAGAAAGTTGGGAGGTAACCAAGAGTGAGGTGTCGCTTCAACGAGCCAAACGGACTCCAGTAATCTCGTTTATTGACATAAATTGACTGACTGCTGGTAGCTAAAAACTGCCTCTATTTATATACAAAATTCTATGAAAATATATTATGCAAAACAGGATATTGGCATATCCATAATTCAATATGCAAATACACTACATTTTATTTTTCGAGCTTTTGGGCTAGAATTGTTGTACTTCTAAATCTCCGTGTTGAAGGGAATTTTAGCCCGAATGCTCGAGAAATAAAAGAAATAAGAAACCAAACCCTTGATTCCTCATTGATAAAATCAATATATCGTTATTTGTAATGGAACAGCCAATGGGAGACTTCTTTCAATCCTGGAGATACTATATTCTAATCTGGGGTTTCTCCTAGTCTCTCATAGATGCTTTAGATGATGATGGCAGAAGAGGTAGGCCATCAAATTTCAACGACCATGTAGGTTTGGCTACCGTGTAAAAAGACGAAAGCTTAGAGAGGGTTGGCCGAATGTTTCAATGTAAACCATTCAACTATAGTTCCTCATCTCATAAAGCTTATAAACAGTAACTGAAGTTGACGATGAATATGCTATACGGGATAATCATTAACATCAAATTGACTTAAGAAGAAGAGTACATCATAAGTTAGAAAATCGTCTTGAGCAGTATATTATCTAAAGAGAAAAATCCTGAAACTAAATGTTTCTTGTAAGATTTTTATTTAGCCGAACCTTCCAGCATTTCTGCTCTTCTAATTTGGTAAAGAAGATGCTAAGCAGAACAGAAATGCTAGGCTAAATAAAAACCTTACAAAGAACACATCGCATTTACGATTTTCTCTTTAGATAAGAAGAGTATAGAAGGTCTTGTGTTTTGGAAGGTGGATCAAAGGCTGTAGAGACATATCGTCCCAGGGTTGTGACAGATAGGGTGAACCTCGGTGAAAACAGACATTGAGCGGGTGTTGCCCCGCGGTGTAGCTACAATACCTGACCATTGACCAACAATACTCTCGTCCGTTATAGCCCATGTTACAATAGCCTCGACCCCATCATGCTTGTACCTCAGGTCATCGCACAATAGGACAACGGGACACATAGGATGTCGTCATAGAAGCTCATCAGATGACGCTTATATCGAGCTCTGTTCAGTAGATGAAGAAGTTTTGCAGCTACATTCCTTAGGAATATTCACAAATACAGTTTACTTCATTTCGTACTGATCATTAACTAGAAATTTGGCTGAGAAAATATATTAATCTATATAAATAATTAGCAATTAACAATATACAATGGTAGATTAAGTTCAAGAAAACGGTGAGAAGGTTAATCATTTATGAGCCAGGCTTCTCATTGTAGTAAGGGCAGTAGAAAATTTTAATTTATTTGGAATAATCATATGCGTTATAAATAATTAAAATTTCTAATAAAATTGTCTCTTATTCGTCTTTCTGCGTTGTAAAAATTATAGGGAACTCTCAGCTAATCAGTGGTGAACCCTCCCAGCGGTTTCACCAGTTTAATCTATCATTCCACTCTAATATTGCAATGCATTGACACGTTAAATGAATTCTTATTTGGAATATTTAATAGAACACACTATGGTATTAGACTTTTTAAACTGTAGGAATGTATACAAATACAACCTAAGCTTATGCATCGAGAAATGCTCTTTAACAAACACTTGATAAATAAGAGCTGATTAGATGTCAAGGGATCAGCTGGCCCGGCTGATAGTACCCTGTAAGGTCTCCAGGGATACAGGATGAGCAGTGTTTGTACTCCATGTTAGGAGCGGCTGCACATGGCGTCTGTTCCTTATGTCAGAGGCGGGGATATCTTTTGGAGCTAAGTCGGCCTGCCACTGAGCAGTGCTCCCCGTCTTAATGACAAAGGCAGACGCATTCTACTTCACCCAGTCATGAATGATTGAGTGGAGATAAGAAAGAAATATAATGATTCAGCGCGCCATCTATTAACGGAATCTGAAACTATTTCCACGTAATATTCTTTGAAACACAAATTCAAAATAGATATTTGTTATGGAAATTAATGCTGTACTTTATGTTGAAATGAAACGAATTGACATTTAAGTCTTCTTTCTAGGAATAGATTAGAGTAAAAACGTCAATAATTCCTCAAGTTTGAAGCTGTCAATATAATTACTTGTCAACTCTTCATTTGATAAGGCAGACGATGAATCATTCTTTCAAAAGGATTTATCGATCTCCATATTCTTCTATAACAAAGGATTATTATATAACATTTGAGAGAGATTTCTTCGAAAGATGGAAAAACAACTCGGAGAAAAAAAATCAATTCTCTTTCTAAATAAAAAAAAAGGTATTTGTTATAGCCATCAGCATTCCTTCATCCTACGTATAAAAAGGAAAGCAGAAGAACAAATTTGCCCAGAGCCAATTGAAACTTTTATTTACCTACTTTATTACGAACTGAAGATTATTTGAGAAGAATTCTTTGTGTGTAAAACACAATGTAATTCTGCTTATATCTCTCTCTCTCTCTATCCTGTTTTTATATAGAACTCTATGAACAAAAGGAAATTTTACCATTATACCGGATAATTATTATCAGGATAAATCAGTAGCAAATATTTGAATATTAATTTTAAATATCATATATTGATATTTTGAAATTTAATCGAATTTTGTGAACTTTTATATTTTCTTATCTCATTTTTTAAATGAAATATATAATAATTAATAAAATCTTTTTGGTCGCAGTGGTACAGCCTACTATACGCTAACGAGCGCTAACAGCGCAAAATTCGTTCGTGGATGGCTTTTCTTGATTTATTAAGAAATTGGGTTGGCCAAATATCAGGGAACAGGCTAAATCAATGTTTAGTTGATTTCTGTTCAGCTAGATGGCGCTCTGCCCATTTGAAATGTACATGTGCTGCTGGTCAGGATATGCCTTCTTTATTTTTAATATTTTATGTGGGAAAAATAAGGGGAAAAAATCATGTGTCGATAATGAAAACAAAATTGGCATATCACACGATGAGATGTTGGTACCAATGAGAGAGTATTACATACAGGGGGACATTGCGACATCTCAACCCAACACCGGATGGCTGTGCCCATGTCAGCATTAGTTAGGTTTCATTTAAAAGGAGATGACATATCAGTTGTCCATTCACCCATGTTGTTGTTGCCCCTAGTACTAAGTTGTTTAACAGAAATAATTCATCTATCTCCCACTTATGTTCCGATATTGAATAAAACCTTCCATGTAAGACTACCGTAAATGGATAACGCTGATCTTTCTCATAGGTGTTCTCTAATTAGGGGGGGAATTGATCAAGTCAATAATTTTTATTATATATAGATATAAATTTGGTGGCTTAGGAATGTGGTCGCTTAGGAAGGCTGTCGCTCAGGAAGATGGTCGCTCAGGAAGGTGGTCGCTAAGGAAGGAGATATCTCCGGAAAGTGCTCGCCCAGGAAAGTGGTCGCTCTGGAAGGTGGTCGCTAAGGAAGGAGATATCTCCGGAAAGTGCTCGCCCAGGAAGGTGGTCGCTCTGGAAGGTGGTCGCTAAGGAAGGAAATATCTCCGGAAAGTGCTCGCCCAGGAAGGTGGTCGCTCTGGAAGGCTGTCGCTCAGGATGATGGTCGCTCAGGAAAGTGCTCGCTTATGAAAGTGGTCGCTCAGGAAGGTTTTCACTCATAATGATGGTCGCTCAGGAAGGTTTTCACTCATAATGATGGTCGCTCAGGAAGGTTTTCACTCATAATGATGGTCGCTCAGGAAGGTGATCGTTCTTAAAGATGGTCATTCAGGAAGGTGGTCACTCAGGAAGGCGTTCATCAATTAGATAGGTCTCTCAAGGGAGGTATTACTGTATCCCTACTCAATGTAGGGATGAATTAATTATTCAGGGAACAATCCTCGACACTATTGAACAATAAAACCTGACAGATTCTTGAAGAAAATGGTTTTTATTTCGATATTTAACTTCACAAACTTTCAGACAAGCCTGTTCTTCCACAGCTGCACGGCTTGACGCTATAAATATATGTAAATTGCTCTAATTTACATACTTATCGTTTGACTGTGTACATTTATGACACTATCCTTCTCAAACTACAGTTATGGCAATAATTATAGTATATATGTACATTGTACATGTAACCTTCTTCTGGTAACGTTAATCCTTGCAATCGTTAAGGGACAGACATGTCTGTAAGCTTGTTAAATTAAAGATCTAAATAAAAGACATTTTTCTCATAGGGCTTCTTGCTTTAGCGATAACCAATTATGATGATAAAGATATTTTAACGCAAGCGCTCGTGATATCTCAGATTAATTCATTGATGAATTAGATTACACACCTAAAATCAAATTAAATATATGCAAATCGCATCACACCAAACCTTATCAAAGAACAAAAGGTACAATAATGTACACTCATAGTCAAAACTTAAGAAAATAGAAATGTCTTTGATGTCGCCGGCCATCTGTTTTTTTTTTTTTTTTTCAAGGAGACAGAGGACAATTTTGTTCACACTTGGTTATCTCGTGTTTCTTCAATTAAGGTGTCACTGTGTATCAAATATCTTTCAAGGTTATTTTCTGAATCCTCATATACATGCTAGAAGGTACAACTTGCTTAAGTTTTGTCTATGAGTGTATCTGAGTGGGAGATGGGTAGTACATATACCATTGATTTTCAGCAAGAAGGACCCTGAATCCCATCTCTTATTGAGATTTTATTTTTCTAGTTCAATGATCTCCGATTTTTGCACAAATTCAACCCCACTACTCTTTTTATTATCCCTAGTACACGTGGTTCAGATCATGATCATGGTGGGTAGAAGTTGGCAAGTGCTTTTACCGTAAATGTAACACATGTCTACATATGTGAAAAGCAGTTCGACAAACCCACTATTGAGTGCATATAACCAAATGTAACTATTGAAACTTGTGAATGCACAGGATTCGAGCTGCTTTATCAATATGCAAATATGTGATGTACAATAAAAGACAGTCGCTAACTCCCCACCATCGGCTGTATCATGGGTATTTAGAGAAATTAGGGGAATGTTTGAAAAATATGCTCCAAACCAAAATTTACAATCACTAGTAGAGTTTGGAGCATATTTTTCAAACATTACATGAGAAATTATGTGGATATATTCTGGAATATATTCCGTCAAGAGTATATTAGCAGGAATGGCATATTGCATATAACGAGATGATAGGAAGAATAGATCTAATTGAATTAGGTCCCAATCAGATTTCATTACATTCTGACTAATGAAATTAGTGTCCTCCTCATTGGAACTAAATACGTTAGGCCTAATCTCATCTCTCTGGCACGGCCGACTTAGTGAAGGAGGCACATTCAAGGTGAGTATGTAACTAACTGACCCACACATCTCTAACACTCTTTTTTATTGATTATCGAAGTCACATTGATGAATATTCAAGGTAAGTATGTAAATAATTGATTATCCACACATCTTTAACACGTTCATGTATTAATTATTGAAGTCACATTGGGGAACATTCAAGGTGAATATGTAGATAACTGTTTATACCCACACATCTCTAACACTCTTTTTTATTGATTTTCGAAGTCACATTGATGAGTATTCAAGGTAAGTATGTAAATAATTGATTATCCACACACCTCTAACACGTTCATGTATTAATTATTGAAGTCACATTGGGGAACATTCAAGGTGAATATGTGGATAACTGTTTATACCCACACATCTCTAACACTCTTTTTTATTGATTATCGAAGTCACATTGATGAATATTCAAGGTAAGTATGTAAATAATTGATTATCCACACATCTCTAACACGTTCATGTATTAATTATTGAAGTCACATTGGGGAACATTCAAGGTGAATATGTTGATAACTGTTTATACCCACACATCTCTAACACTCTTTTTTATTGATTATCGAAGCCACATTGATGAATATTCAAGGTAAATATGTAAATATATGATTATCCACACATCTCTAACACGTTCATGTTTTAATTATTGAAGTCACATTGGGGAACATTCAAGGTGAATATGTAGATAACTGTTTATACCCACACATCTCTAACACTCTTTTTTATTGATTATCGAAGCCACATTGATGAATATTCAACGCAAGTATGTAAATAATTGATTATCCACACATCTCTAACACGTTCATGTATTAATTATTGAAGTCACATTGAGTAACATTCAAGGTGAATATGCAACTAAATGTTTATACCCTCACATCTCTAACACTCTTTTTTATTGACTATCGAAGTCACATTGATGAATATTCCAGGTAGGAATGTAAATAATTGACTGTCCACACATCTCTAACACGTTCATGTATTAATTATTGAAGTCACATAGGAACATTCAAGGTGAATATGCAACTAAATGTTTATACCCTCACATCTCTAACACTCTTTTTTATTGACTATCGAAGTCACATTGATGAATATTCCAGGTAGGAATGTAAATAATTGATTGTCCACACATCTCTAACACGTTGATGTATTAATTATTGAAGTCACATTGGGGAACATTCAAGGTGAATATGTAGATAACTGACCCACACATCTCTAACACTCTTTTTTATTGATTATCGAAGCCACATTGATGAATATTCAAGGTAAGTATGTAAATAATTGATTATCCACACATCTCTAACACGTTCATGTATTAATTATTGAAGTCACATTGAGAAACATTCAAGGTGAATATGTGAATAAATGCTTATACCCTCACATACCTAACGCTCTTATTTATTGATTGTTGAAGTCACATTGGGGAACATTCAAGGTGGATATGTAAATAACTGTTTATACCCACACATTTCAACCACTGATGTATTGATACTGAAGACACACTAGATCACATTCAAAGTGAATATGTAAATGAGCGTTTCTTCACATTTATTCCGCTCTTCTATTCATTTATTGAAGACACATTGCCAATTTCAGGTGGCGGATATGAAACGAAAAAAAATAATATTTTAGTAATTAATTTTATATAAAAATATCTAGGTTAAAAATATATTAATATAAACACAAAAATATCATCAATATTATTAAATCATTTATAGATAAACATCTGAAAATAATATTTCAATATAAGGATAAAACAGTGTTAAAAGATCTATATTTATATATAATACTTTGATGCTATAAGGAGGGTTTCCTTCATCTTTAAAATGCTGTCTAGCGCAGAAATAAATACCTTCTACCTTTTTTATGACCAAAGATAAATAGCTTAAACCTTTCGATTAGAGTTTATCTAACCACATAGGATAGCAACCTTTAATGGCAACCTAATAAACTCTGGGAATATATATACTCTGTGTTAAGAAATCGATGAAATAATGCCTTAGGTTATATAGATAAAAGAGAATACTTTATCTTTTTTTTTTTAAAGAAATATTTCAAAATATATTTTGTTTATATATAAATTCGTCTGTATTTTATTTTAGAATATTTATAGTTCTGTGTTTGTTTAAAAAATTATACGCCAAATACGCTTTTTAAAAGTCTTCTGTAACTTTATTAAAAAAATAAATTTTGCATGATTAATATATTTTAAAGCTAATACAACTACAAAATGTATTATGTATTCATTATAGATAACTCACAGATATATTTGGCTCTAATTACACAGGTCTACAAAAAAAAACCTTTTTTTTGCACAAGAGAACCTGATGGTGTTTCTAGTGTAACTTTTCATGCTGAACTCAAAAATCTAATCAGAAATTTCCCATCACCCATGGTTTTTTGCCTGACGGTCTTCTTTTAGTATTGGGATAAATACATGCCTCCAACATGAAAGAGACTTACGAAAACATGAAACTGCTTTTGAAAAAGATAGAATACGAAAGATACGGTTGGAAAATATGCAGCGATTTGAAAGTCGTTGCTCTCTTGCGTGGATTACAGCTTGGATATACAAAATTTTGTTGTTTTCTATGTGAGTGGGATAGCAGAGATAGGGAAAGGCATTACATTAAAAAAATCTGGCAAAACCGTAAAATCTTTACTCCAGGATATAAAAATATTGCAAATCTACCCCTGATCGATTCAGAAAATATTTACTTACCACCATTACATATTAAACTGGGATTAATGAAGAACTTTGTTAAGGCAATGGATCGAAATGCCAGTGGATTTGCCTACCTAAAACAAAAAATTTCTAGTATAAGTGAAGCGAAGATTAAAGAAGGCATTTTCGTTGGACCTCAGATTCGAGAATTGCAGCAGGATGGAAATTTTCAAAATAGTTTGAATGAAGTTGAAGCAGCAGCATGGAATTCCTTTAGAAACGTTTGCAAAAACTTCTTAGGAAGTGTCGAGGTTGAAAATTACCGAGACATAGTTAATGATCTGTTGCTTTCCTACAAGGCACTGGGATGTAACATGTCCCTCAAGATCCATTTCCTGCATTCACATCTAGATTTCTTTCCAGACAATCTTGGCGCAGTTAGCGATGAGCATGGTGAGAGGTTTCATCAAGATATATCAAGCATGGAGAAGCGGTACCAAGGTAAATGGAGTCCCGTTATGCTTGCCGACTACTGCTGGACACTCAAGAGGGATCTACCACAAGCAAAGTATAGAAGAAAATCCACTGTCACTGCTTTTCAATAAATAAATGTTTCGTTCATATATGCCTATATATTAACAAGATTTCCAAATTTCAAGTAGGTGTATCTCAGAAATATTGCGTAATAGAAAAAAACTAATGGTATATTTGGATTCAGGACATGTAGATAAGATGCTATTTCTTTGTGGACAAAGAAAAATATTTTTTGATAAACCAGTTACGTGACATTGTTTGCATTTTTTACTGTATTTATCCCAATACTAAAAAAAGACCGTCACGCAAAAACCATACGTGATGGGAAATTTCTGATTAGATTTTTGAGTTCAGCATGAAAAGTTACACTAGAAACATAATCAGGTTCTCTTGTGCAAAAATCTTGTTGACCAGTGTTATTTATACAATTTTTTACATTCTCAATTTGACTATTAAAATTTATTTTATAAATATTTTTCATAGAGTTACATTTCAAAAAGCTGTTTATGGTTTGGCATGAATCGTATATTTCAAATACACAAATTATGTTTGTAAATATGTATATAGGGTTATTTAATTTTCGAGAATTCCGCTGCAATTATCTGTTTTGCTTTATATATTGCTAATGATTACTAAGGTATAGATATAAGAAAAAGAAAACCGTCAAAGGTGACGTAAAATCAATGTCCCAATCAATTCATCTAGGCTATTAAGATGGCCAATAGATGAACAATTCAAAGAGAGATGTCTGTTACCTTTTAATCAGTTTTGACCCAACAAATTCCCATCAATATTCATGCTGAAAATAGCAAAGAACCTTTTAAGATAAACACCTCTTTGATAGAGTCGGATTTTACTTCTTCCTTGCGTATCACATGAAATCATAGCCCGCCATGACCTGATTAAGACCAAAGACAAAGATTATGGTCTATGGACTATGGTCTTATAAGGGTATGCTTTCCGAATTTTCCAAGAAGTCCTAAAATTATGCATTTATCACTGAACAAAATCAACCAACTTTCAGAAGCGATCAAAAGATTGCAAATTTCTATTCACACATCTATGAAATATAATTAATAAAGAAGATATAAAAAAAAAAACAGAGCAAGCACCTATATCTTTCTTTTAGTTTACCCATTTGTAAAATAAATTTAAATTGTAAGTTTTTGTCAGTATTAAATATTCACTATTTTTTTCCGAATATATTTTCAAACATTATGGTTAAAATATACGTTTTAATGAACAAATACTCAAATTTATATTATATTAACCCGTTAGATTAAAAACCTTTTTGGCAATATTTTATTACATATATTTTTTATTTTATAAATTAAGTTGAAGTGTATACAAATATATATTTTTAAAAACAAAATAGTCGTAGATTAAAATGTAGTTTTAATTCAAACGAAAAAACACTCATAAAATTTTCAATTTGAAAAAGCGTTAAACACACTGAATTGTTCATATAACAAATTAAATATTCTCTGAACCTAAAAAAGCAAGGAAAATATGTTTTAAGAGGTTTAAAAAAAACACCTAGGCAAATGTTTGCTAAAAAAATTGAATTACCTCATTTTAATTTTACCACAAAGACTGTCACAAACATTATTAAAATTTTGTTGTTATCCTTAAATTTCTCTTTGGAAAATAACATTATTTCAAAATTAAATATGAAAAGCCTAATTTTTAAAAATTATAACCTAATTTTATTGTAATTCTGATTGTTTCGTAATTATATATTTTTTTTCTGATAAAAAATGTTGACGCTTTATTGATTAAAAAAATATTTAAGAATATGCAGATATAATTTCGAAAATTAAGAATTAAATAAGAGTATAATTATCGTTTTAAAAAGAAGTAGAATTCACTCAAGTTTTTAACCAAACAACGATAACTACCCGCATTACTAGAATTCTATTTTGTGTTTATATAATAACGCTGATACAAAGTTGTCCCAAAAGTTCGTAAAACTTGCAAAATATTGAAATACCAATATTATTCGCCGTTATGTATAATGTCTTTGTATTATGTATAAAGTAATTGTATTATGTATTCGCCGTAATAATAATATTCAAGTAATAAAAAAACACGAACCTTTGGGACAACCTTATATTATATTACATTTGTTAAAACACGTGAAAGGAATATTTTAAAAATATTTATGTTTGTTATTATAGAGTAATAATGTGAAATTTTGCTCAAAATTCAAATTATAAAAGATATTTATAGTTAAAGAAATTACCTTCATTTACATATTCTTCATTTTGAAGGGTTGTATGTTTGAAACATCATCAGTATTGAGTTCTCCATCGATGAAAATTAGTTAAGGAATCACTTTTAAAAAATATATATGAACGAAATTATAAGTTTAAAAGTTAATGCTAAATTTTGACAATTTTAATAAAGTATGGAGATTTTTTATATTTATAAAATGCCAAATATAAAAACAATTTACAAATCGTTAAGTTACAATATTAAACGATTTAATACAATATTAAAAAAAAACAGGTAATACGAATTTTTTATTAAAAAATAATTAAAATTTTGATGCGTATTAATTTTTGTCGTTTCAAAATTTTCAAATAATATATTTTCAATATTCGGAATTTTGTTTATGAAATATATGCGCATATATAAAGTAATATTTTAAAATTGTAATTTAAAACTTTTGTTAAAGAAAGATAACCTTTTTTGAGTTGTATAAATTTAATTTAATATTTTAAAACGTTTAAGAGAATCATTATAAGAGCTAGAATAACTTTTAAAATCAAAATATAAAAATAAAACTTCGTGAACAAATTATAATATTAAGTTCGTTGCCTTTATGAAATTATTTAATTTACAAATTATTCTAAAAATTAAAAATTATATTTTCATATATTAAAAATATTTTAAACATATATATTTATTATAAAGTTATTAACATACCTTTTTTTAAACATGAATATATATTATACATAAAAATATTCACCTTTATATAGCGAAAAATTTAGAAATAAAAAAAAAAACGCGCGTTAAAAATGCATCAAACAATAATTTCCTAAAGGCTTAAAGAAACAATTACTTTAACAAATATTATACATTTATAAATAAAGCATATTAAATATAATACAATTAATATTGAAAAAAAATTAGAAGATTAAACACGAAAAATAAAAAAAAAAAAAAAAAGCAAACATTTGATTGGTTCTTTAAAGATCGTCTGTTAAAATATAACGAAATGATATATAAAAATATGGTTGAGTAGCAGGAGAATTGAATAGATAGAATAAATAAGAATAGAAGATCTTTTTTATATTTTATTACCAAATTATAAATAATTATATTTATCTTTGTTTAATTTCTTATTAATTTTGGTAACAATTAACTAAGTGTGTGAATAAAATATTTTGAATTGTCAAGAGATATTAGAGTTATATTGTGAGTTAGAATAAAGTAAATCAACAGGTTGGCAGTATTCACTCACCAAGAAATATCCGTCCGTGTCAGGACCTACTATCCGAGCAGACGACTCCCAGCGCTCCACATGGCCGAATGACGTTGCCGTGGTAACGCCACCCCACCTGCAGCGGTGCTCGACTTCCTCCTAGAAAATCAATGTGAGTCCGCGGGCTTTCAATTAACTCTTAGACTTCCTGGGGACCATATTAACATATCCTACTTACATGGATAACATTGCATTATATGCAAATACAATAACATCAATCCTTAAAATAACCATCATTTTATACAAACCACAAAACAGCATCTTTATTGGAGACGATCCAGAATAAAACATAAAGCTACTAAGACATTACCAACTTATGTGAGCAATAGTTACCCAGAAATTATTTGAAAAAGTAAAAATCAATATCAGGTAAAAAGTTTCTTTTTATTTATATTTGCAAGCTTTCGAGCAACTATACTGCTCTTCAACGGGCTGATATTCTATGTACAAACTCTAAATAATATATATACAGAATAATTGAAAACTTTTGTTATTAGCATGTGCTCTCGCGGGCGTGCATCAGACTGTTTTCAGCTGAAGTGATATATATTATACTGGGATGCCTGGCGACACCTCATTAATTGGACTTCCACTGGCATTGTATATAAATCCAAGAAGACTTAGGTCAGAAGGACATCCCGGGTAGTTGGCGACTTCTGTACGCTCCAGGAACCTGGGTTACTTAAATAAATAATAATAATTATACTGGGATTATACATATATTTACATATTTAGATTATTTGTCAGGGATATTGTTATATTGGGTTGGGAGGTCAATTTTTCTATTGATGCTATTTATTTTGCACATTACCAACTTATTAAGTTGGGTTTATCTTATATTATAGGATTTTTTAAAGATCTTAAAACTATGTGTTCTACCTACCCCTCTATTAGTTAGACACTAAACCTTAAATATAAAAAATAAAACAAAAGAAAAGATTTATAGAGTATATTATACCTCAGAATCGAGTATGCGACTTTTAAATAATATGCAAATGAGAAAATAGATATCGTAAAGAAAGAGGCTGCCTGGCCGGCATTCATAGTTCTATAAAATAAAGATACACCTATCCCCCGATTTACACGGTACTTGTTTTACACGTTTTCGCTTTTACACGGTTTTCCAAATATATATTTTTTTGTTTTTATCGCACTATACTAAATGCTACTGTGATTGAACACATGCGCTGTGTACACATCTCACGAGGAATCCCGAGCTTATGTGCTGACTACATATTTTAACCTGTCAATGCATTTTATTTTTATTTCTGTGTACACCTATCCCCCGATTTACACGTTTTTCTCAGGAACGTATCTACCGTGTAAATCGGGGGATAGGTGTACTTCGGCCAGTAAATATTTTTATTGTCTCAACGTTTCGAAAAAAATCTTTTGTCCTCGTCAGGAGCAAACAAAAATTAAAACATTTGGCAAGGCGTTAAAAATTATTCAGAATTTTTTTTGTCGAAACGTCGAGGTAATAAAAATATTTAATGGCCGAAGTATTTTCAAGATAAAATATATCATAAGCAAATAGGATAATAATCTAGTATGCAAATTAACCATCTAATAAAACTTGCAACCCATTTTGTATATTTGTTTAATAAATACCATGCTTCTAAATCTTTCTCCATACAAGAATTATTGAATTTTTCATGTTTTTACTTTTCGATCTGAGGGAAGTATTTGAGAGAGAGAAAAAAAGAAAAATTGAAAAGATAAGGTGTTGAAATATATGTGCAGATACAGCCTGTACAACGCTGACGAAGGCCAACAGTCCGAAACATGTTCGTGGTTGGCTTTTTTTTATTTATCATGAAAATCGGTCAGCCAAATATTAAGGAACAAGTCTAAAGAATCATTTAGTTGATTTTTATTCACACTAGATGGCGCTCTTCAATCTAAAATGATCATGTGAGCAATCAGGTTATAGATTTTTTATTTTTCATCTATATATTTATAAATATAAGGCAGGAAGGGGATTGAGATAGAAGAGATATGTCAATAACAAACGTATATAGAATATATCCTGAGGGGGTATAATCTGATAGGTACATACACATATTACAAAGTTAAATGAAATTCTCACAATGCTCAAAATAGGGTGATATGTCTAAGGTAGGTGTCAGAAGTTCGACAAAAGGCAAATCGCACAATATAAACCTGTTGTGATTTAAACATCTACAATATATTAGAGGTTCACTAGATAACAAGACTAGGTATATACACAATTTAAATGTAGAGTTTCAGTATTAACTCATATACTCATGGACAAAACTTAAGTAAGCGTAACGTCTTTTATATATAAATGGTGGTCTATTTTCTTTTTCGAGGAGACAGAGACAATTTTGTTTACAATTGGCTATCCCGTGTGTCTTCAATAAAGGTCACTGTAATATCTTTCAGAGTTATTTTCTGAATCCTGAAATACATGCTAAAAGGTACAACTTCCTTCAGTTTTGTCCATGAGTGTGATATATTAGAGACACACTAGAAAACAAGACTAGATAGATACACAATTTAAATGTAAAGTTTCAGTATTAACTCATATATACTCATGGACAAAACTTAAGGAACTGTAGCGTCTTTTATTTCGTCGTCTATTTTTTTTTCGAGGAGACAAACACAATTTTGTTTACAATTGGATATCCCGTGTGTCTTCAATAAAGGTTATTTTAATATATCTCAGAGTTATTAACTGAATCCCGATATACATGCTAAAAGGTGCAACTTCCTTAAGTTTTGTCCATGAGTGTAGCTTGTAGATATAAACTAATTTCAGGTTATTTAATGGTAGATAGAACCTAATTAAAACACAAACAGGTTATGGAACGGTTCGAAATCTCGAAAGAAATATGAAAATAAAAATTATATAGTGTTTTCCGAATTTGAAAAATTTAATAAATAAAGTATACTGATTATATACCATGTTGGGACAAAGTATTTATTAATTTTATTATTTTTTTATTAACAGAGTGGTCATATTTATGTTTATATTTTGCCACTCTGTAAATTATCCTCGTGGCTTATCTTTTGTTTATCATTCATAGTTTTGCTCTTGCCTTAAATAAAATTGTTGTCTCCTCTTGAAGTTTTTGTCTTCCCTAATTTTCCAAGTGGCAATATTGTAATGTTAAGGGTTTGGTGTTATTACTGAAACTATAGTTTAACAATTTAACAGATCGGTGAACCGTTGCTAATCTTACAATAACCACATTGTTAAAGATCGATATACAATATTATTGGCTTGCAGTTAACACGTCTATGTAAATTCACAAGATGATATGTTACATAGTTACAGTGTTCTCCACATCTATTTACATACATGTACAAGTTAACACATGTCGACATATTATTGGCAACATTAACGAAATGTAAATTCGAAACTATTATAGAGGTATATGGTTATTTTTAAAAATAAAACAATTTCTACTGGCCTTATTGTAATGGTAAATTAATGACATTGCAGTAAGGGCAGTAGAAATTGTTTTATTTTTAAAAGAATCGTATGCGTCTATAATAGTTTCAAATTTTCATAACAGATGGCGCGCTAATGTATCATAATTAACGAAATGTATTAACGATTACTAACATCTTTGAAACATTTCGTTATTTATTATGCTTTATGGTAATGATAGCAATTTTCAACATATTTTAATAGATTTATATACACTGTTTAGTTCAAGATGTAATTTCTAATTAAACAGGTCAACAGGGGTCTACACAATAGATAAAATACATAGTAATATCAATTTATCACCTGAGAGGGTCTAAAAAACAATTATTTACTCAAGAGTTACAGTTTTAATTCTTTATAATAGGAATGTTTATAGAACTAAATTTGACAATTATACCGCAAATGTTTCTTTTGAACGAAAAATCGAAATTTATTTTAAGGAGAAATAACGATTATTCTAAACGTAGGGATTTAGTTTATTTTTCCGTTTATCATTACTCTTCAAAATTCATCCTTTCATACTTCATCCCTAAGGTTAGAAATAATCGTTATTTCTCCTTTAAATAAATTTCGATTTTTCGTTCAAAAGAAGCATTTGCGGTATAATTGTCAAACTTCGTTCTACAATCATAAGCCGCATTATATTGAATTAGGAATATTTATACAAGTAAAAATATCTAAGCCCAAGCTATATAAGTTTGAAACAATGTGTAAATATATATAGAGAGAAAAAATAAAGATAACCCAGCCTCTGGAGCGTAAAAAGCACCAACTGCCTGTCCAGCTAACTAGTAGAAACCAGTTACTAGCGATTATATTTACTCAGAGTCAATTGCAGAGCCGAACCAGCTGGTCAGCAAGTTCCATGCCTTTGCCGGTCCCAAACCCGGATAAAAAAGAGGAGGGGGAGCAGTAACAAGCTCACTAAAAACCCTGGGCTCAGCTGACCCGGCTGATTGTACACTGTAAGGGCTCCTAATCCAGGGATACAGGATGAGCAGTGTCTGTACTCCATGTTAGGAGTGGCTGCACATGGTGTCTGTTCCTCATGTCATAGGCGGCCATTTCTTATGAAGCTAAGTCGGCCTGCCACTGAGTAGTGCTCCCAGTCTTAATGACAAAGGCAGACGCATTCTACTTCATCCGGTGTTGAGATAAGAAAGAAGAAGGAAGTTTCATGCTTGTAGAGAATCCGGGATTCCAGCCATCGAAGGAAGTCTTTCCAAGCAGCAGGGCTGTCTGCATTCTGTGTCGCATGATAGTAGGACATCTGAAAAGAAGGTGATCCACAGTCTGTTGTTCCTCCATACAATGTGGGCAAGATGGGTCTTCCCCAGGACGCCAGAGTCTGCCCGAACATGGCCAATGTCCTGTGAGTAAGTGTGTAAATATACCTTCACAAAACCTTATATATTACACGCTGTATAACCTAATATCTACACCATTAATTTACATAATACGTAAGACAAAGCAAAATCTACAATGAGCTATACAAATATGTTACAGTGTCTACAAATATGTCAACATGTGAAAACACCTACAGCAATTGATAAGTTCCACGGCAGTTTCCTAAGGATTGTTTTGCAAGGGTTCTAAAGGTACGTGGCCAAACTTTCCCGCGCCAAAGTCTAGGTGATGCCCGAGTGAACACAAAATCAGAGGGTGATTGGAAATTACCCTTATTTTTTAGTATTGTCTGTTCATTTATTAGAGTTGCTAGTATTTGGGTATTATTGTATTTATGCAACGCGATACTCAAATATTAGTAATTTTGAATAAATACAACGATATTCTAATTTAAAGAGACAAGGGCGCCTCTCCCGTCAAAATAGATGTCAAAACCAGACGCCATCTATTGACCGTCGCCACAAACTAGCGGCCTCGGGTCGATGACAAAGCCACAACACCAGCTTTGGCAAACTGAAAAGCGTCCACCTAGAGACATTTGACAGATTGTCAAGATTCCATTAGATTCCGTGTGGATCTCATGGAATAAAGTCCGCCCTAGGCTGACTAGAACCATTAGCCCGAAACCATGGTCTCTAGGTGGATGCTTTTCAGTTTGCCAAAGCTGGTGTTGTGGCTTTGCCACCGACCCGAGGCCGTTAGTTTGCGGCGACGGTCAATAGATGGCGTCTAGTTTTGACGTCTATTTTGACGGGAGAGGCGACCCTTGTTCCTTTATATCAATATCCTACCGGCAAAATTTCCATCGATATTCTAATTGTAGTAACTTTATTAAATAAATGCAAGGAAAGAGGTTTTCTAAAAGTAATAACTCTCTCTCTATTTCTTTATTAAATGAAAAATAAGGATTGCCCAAAATGGTTGTTGTCGTGTCCAATGAAGAGCCTCAAATGTCTCCATACATCTATCACAGCAGCAGCAATGTCCACTATCTTAGGTGTGTAAAGTTGCTGTTCTGTGTCCATGTCAAATTTCTGCAAGGCTGCGGCCATTGCTGGGCATGAGAATATGTGGGTAGGTGATAGTTCCACCCAGGACATTTGTTGCATGTCCTATAGGTTCTTGTGCCTTCTGGATGTATTGTCATTCTTTTGTAGAGTTTTGTTCTGAATCTGGTAGTAATGTTATTAAGTAAATACAACGATGCCCAAATGGCATCTAAATCATTAAATGAATAAAACATAGTTCAAATGGTAGTAATATATCATATTGACCCACGGGGGTCGGTGGAAGGATGATCTAAACCGTTGGTTTTCGACCGCTAAAACCCGGGTTCGATTCTCGCATTGGGCACTTTTTTATAATAAAAATAAATTTTCCAATGGCCCCCGATTCTTGCAAAAGTCCAACCCCACCAGCGAGTGCAAGTAACCAAACGGGGCTCTGGCATATTTGTAAGTGCAAAGTCGAACTGCTTTTCACATGTGTAGACATGTGGTGCACTTACAGTAAAAGCAGTCGCCTACTTTTACTCACCATGTTTATCATGGCCTGTACAACGCCTGTACTAGGGATAAGCAAAAAAAATATATATATTGACTCATTTCTTTTGAAGATATAGGTAATTTTTCGCATGTATATTATAAATATAAATAAATATTATGATGCAATGTCTATAAAACATGTATATATGTGAATAAAAGAGAAAGTCTCTCCAACTCCTAGGTTCCCCTGGACAACCTCCAGCGCCATTATAAACATTGGCAACGCTAATAAAAAGAAGGCTCAGATTAGTGGCTCTTTTTTATGTTTGCGTTGGCCCAATAATGGCCTAGTTGACGTTTTCTTTAATGGTTTTTGGAAGGTTTTATCCGATATTGGACCGACTCTTCATTTCCTTTTGGATGTTTATCTTCTTGTTAGGGGGAACATTCGCTGTAATGGCCTCAGGTAACTAATGTAGATATATATGTGAGAAATAAGTAAAGTTTAAAGAAGAATAAATCAAGTCAACAACGAACGCGTTTTAGGCTGTTACAGGTATTTATCAAGAAAATAGGCTGGCCAAATATCATGGAACAAACCTAAATCAACGTTTAGTTTGGTTTTTGTTCAACTAGATGGCGCTCTGCCATCCAAAATGGTTATATGAGCGGTCAGGAAGATATACCTCTTTTTAAAAATCTTTAATCTATAATAGATGGATTTTTTTCCGGAAGGAAGATGATCACTAAAAGCATAGGGCGTCTCTCCCGTCAGAATAAACGTAAATTCTAAATGTCATATATTGATAAACACCATATATGTATTTTTAATTAAAAAGGCATATATTGGATCAAAATATCATTTATTTTATCAATATTTCAGTTGGCTGAACGCCAACCTCTATTAAAATGTTATAACACCTTGATAAAGGTTGGCGTTCAGCCAACTGAAATATTGGTAAAATAAATGATATTTTGATCCAATATATGCCTTTTTAATTAAAGATTTTTTAATGGATTGCTCTATTTTCAAAACCATATATGTATGTAATATCCTTTATTTGTTTAACAAAGGGAAATTTCAAAAGTTTTCATTTATTATGTTTTAAATAAATATAAGGATTTGATATAAAATCTAAATTTCATCGCTTTAGTTCTTTGATGTTAATTGTCATATGTATATATGTTTTGTGTTGATATTCAGTTATAATTACATTTTCTACTGTAAAATAAGAAAAATATGTTCAAAATTATGTTTTACAAAAAGAGTATTTTTCGAAGTTTCATCGATATGTTCAAATGGTATTTTGAAACTTATAAGATTAATTTATATAATTATATCAAATATATACGTTGTGCAGTTCATGATCTTTGTAATATAGGCAGTTGGCGGCTGCTTTATACATTTTAAGTGTACCAGAGTGGATTACAGAGGTAGATAGCAGTTCTAACATTATACATACAAGGTACCAACAACAACTTTCCATAGATTCTTGTGATCTACGTAATAGCAAACAAGATGAAATCATGCATATAATTTTTGGTTGCTTTTGTTTAGAGAAACAGAGGAAAGAATTCTTGGGTGATTTATCCTTGTCTCAATCCGATAGTCAACAAATATATATCTGGATGAATACAATGATTTTTGATCAAGGTCTTCGGTTTATATAAATTCTACAAGACCGCAGTCACCGTTCTGAGGAGATTAATAGAATCGCCGAATGTCGTGGTCCATTTAGATGAGGAAAGCGTAGACTAAAACGTGGCTGATTCCATACTCGCCTTTTCAGTAATACGCTAACCTATGCACGGTAGATTCTGTGGCCACTAGACATGCGTCGGACCTGGAGGCTGTTGGACTCTGCGCTACCTGGAGTATAGGATCTCCATCTATGCTTCCTGTGGTGAATCTGTATAAGACTGGTGGTCTTAATAAAGCTGTGTGTATACTTAAATTCGTTTGTGATAATTAGATTTTAACAAGAGTCGTGGTCATTGATTATATTTTTCTAAAAAAAAAATGCCAAAGCGTGATTTGAATCCCGGTCGTAGTTTTTGACCTCACTGAACTTATACTCTATACTAATTCATGATAAAATTGTGAAAAAAGTTTTAAAATTACGAAATATTTTCTCACAATGAGTTT
This sequence comes from Cordylochernes scorpioides, assembly GCA_030710605.1. Taxonomy (NCBI): domain Eukaryota; kingdom Metazoa; phylum Arthropoda; class Arachnida; order Pseudoscorpiones; family Chernetidae; genus Cordylochernes; species Cordylochernes scorpioides. The sequence goes on along the minus strand of CP092866.1, from coordinate 21,106,753 downwards.
ATTTTTATTTCAAAACGCTAGCTTTCAAGCGATAATCCTTCTTCAACGGGCTTTATACAAATATTTCTGTAAATATTTCTTGTAGGATATAGTCGATGTTTTATTAAGCCCGTTGAAGAGCGATTATCGCTTGAAAGCTAGCGTTTTGTAATAAAAAGAAACCCATTGTAATAAAATATTTTGTATCTTGACTGAAACATCTGTAACATCTTAGTTTTTCATAAAATATTAAATATACAATAGTTCCCGTCATTAAGTTTAATAATTGAAATAATAGTTAGATATTTGCATTTCTTTGGTTTAGCTTACTATACTAATTTTACAGCAAAATTCTTGTAAATATGTTAAACACTAGCATATATCAATATTCGCTCCTACCTACCATTTGTATCTTTGCGCGTATTCATAATTGCCTGTAGAAGGGCGTTCGTCCCGAAAGCTTGCATTTCGCTTAATTGAAAGAAACTTATCTTACCTCACGTGTTGTCCATCTTTATAATTTACTGGTAAGAGTCACTGCAAATTTTTCTAAAATATTTTGTAATTTTAAAACTCTATATTAATTATAAGGCAATATAACATGTCATCTATATGTAAAAAATAAAACCATTAGATCAATTATTTATTTAAAAAACAAAACAACTTTCTATTGTCCTTACTGTGATAAAATATAGTTATAGAGTTTGGTTCTCTCATCAGTTGTGAACCTTCCTGCCTTTTTCTAAATCCAATATATGCAAATTTATATAAGCTTCAATTATAGATGACTCTATTTTCAATATGTCTTCCTTTTAACACAAAGCAATAAAGCGCTATCTATACATATAAAATAAAACGATTTAAAAGCGCGAATGTTTCTTTTATACATAAAACGAACTTCTACTGTCCTTACTTGCTTTGTGTTAATTTATTCCTAATGGCCTTGTCTTTATAGTTTGCGGAAGAGCATTGCTCGAAGCAAATATTTGAATGTAATTCTACTGTCCTATAAGCTTATGTCCATAGTTTACCTGAAAACCATTTCTAAGATTCCATCCTTCAGTGTAGCATATAAAAGCGGAATGATCCAATACAGTATTAGAGCTCTGAGAAGCGGTCTGGTGGATTAAATTGGCGAAACCGCTGGGAGGGCTCACCACTGATTAGCCAAGCCCTCCCAATATATTTTTCATCGCAGTAAGGACAGTAGAAGTTCGTTTTATGTATAAAAGAAACATTCGCGCTTTTAAATCCTTTTATTTTATATGTCTTCCTTTTCTCTTAGCTTTCTTACACAATCAATCAAATAATATAAAATTAATCATTTTATTAAGCTATAAAACTTTTATATTTTGAAAAACAAAATCTGGATATATATATATATTAAAAACAAAGTAGGCATATCCTGACCAGGAGCACATGTGCTTTTCAGAAGACAGAGCGTCATCTGGTGGAACAGAAATCAACTAAACATTGATTTAGCTTGTTCCCTGATATTTGGCCAACCCAAATTCTTGATAAATCAAGAAAAGCCATCCACGAACGCTGTTGGCGCTCGTCAGCGTGGAGTAGGTTGTTCCCCTGCTACCAAAAAGATTTTTGGGTACAGAGGCTTCTTGAGAAACCAAGAAATGGGTCCTCCTGGTCAGGATATGCCTTTTTTATTTTTAATATAAACACCTCACCTTTTTTTTCCTATTATTTCTCACATACGAGTATATAAATATATTATACAAATTATTTTATTATTTTAACAAAAAGCAATATTTTTTTAGCTTCTCTTTTCAATAATCAATCAATAAATCTATAATGTTTCACAGAAAAATATGTAGAGCACTTCTGAATTTAAAATACCTTTTTTGGTATAAATTTATATAGAGAGCTCTCTTTAAATATAATTAATTTAGTAGTTAAATAACTCTTAAATTTGCATAATTAGCAGTAAGGCGTATAATGCATATGATTAGTTTGGTTAGAGTTATGTAATTAATGTACATATGTATATAGGAGTTAAGAAATAATCAAAGACAAATAATTCTCTTCACTTGTTTAAACAAATTTATTCGCAAATATTTTATTCATTAGACTCTCCAATGGTTGGATTATAGAAGGGGCAAATTTCCAGAAAGAACGGTTCTTAAAAAAGGAAAAAAATCACTTCCTGAAATATTTACCAAAAGATAAATATTGAAAATTATAAATTAGCATTCGAAACGGAAGAATCTGTTTTTGTAAGAGAATATTCTTTTTTTTTTCACTTTTTATTATGATAAAATTTTCCTTTATTTAAATATTCCGGAAATATACGTTAAAAATTCTCCAATTGTTTAAAGTGCTCAAATTATTATTATTATTTTAATTTTATATATAGAGAGAGAACACAATTAGAGAATTGAAATGTTAAAATGAGTCTCTTTTATATCAATTTATTAAAAACTGTTTTAAAAGTAATAATGAAGTTATTTTTGAATAAACTTTTAAAACACTCTCTTTTAAAACGTTATTCCTAAATATTGAATTATTTTGTAGGACGGAATTTGAAAATTATCCATTATTTTTAACCTAATCGTTATTTCTCCTTAAAATAAATTTCGATTTTTCGTTCAAAAGAAACACATACGGGATAATTTTCAAATGCCGTTCTACAATCATAAGCCACATTATATTGTATTGAATTATTTTATAAAAAAAGATATCATAAACCGAATCAATATAAAATGAAAGTTCAAGAAATATTTTATAAAGAAATAGTGTCAAAATTTCGAATAGAACTTGATAAAAGCAGGAAAAGAGAGCTAAAAAGTAAGAACTTCTTTTTCTGAAAGACTTAGAAGCGTCTGTGAAGTCCAGAAAAATCTAAAAGAATCAGTAGAACCTACAAGGATAGAAAAACCTCCAAATACAGAAATCCCCTACAAGGGACAGAAACACCTGAAAAACTAGAAGCGTCTGTAAATTCCAGAAAAATCTAAAAGAATCAGAAGAACCTACAAGGATAGAAAACCCTGAAAAACTAGAAGCGTCTGTAAATTCCAGAAAAATCTAAAAGAATCAGAAGAACCTACAAGGATAGAAAACCCTGAAAAAACTAGAAGCGTCTGTAAATTCCAGAAAAATCTAAAAGAATCAGAAGAACCTACAAGGATAGAAAAACATCCAAATACAGAAAGCCCCCTACAAGGGATAGAAAAACCTGAAAAACTAGAAGCCTCTGTAAAGTATCCAGAAAAATCTAAAAGAATCAGTAGAACCTACAAGGATAGAAAAACATCCAAATGCAGAAGCCCCCTACAAGGGACAGAAAACCTGAAAACCTAGAGGCGTCTGTGAAGTCCAGAAAAATCTAAAAGAATCAGTAGAACCTACAAGGATAGAAAACCTCCAAATACAGAAGTCCCCTACAAGGGACAGAAAAATCTGAAAAACTAGATGCGTCTGTAAATTCCAGAAAAATCTAAAAGAATCTGAAGAACCTACAAGGATAGAAAAACCTCCAAATACAGAAGTCCCCTACAAGGAACAGAAAAACCTGAAAAACTTGAAACGCCTGAACGAGCTAGATACAGGCCTGAATTTCCAAGAATACGAGAAAAACTTGAAAAAACATGTTGCATAAAAGAAAGGTCACAACTCCCGTCAAAAAAGGTCGTAAAACTAAGTGTCATCTATCGGCGTTTTCTGCAAGCTAGCAGAATCGGGTCGATGACAAAGCCAAAACACCAGCTTTTGTAAATTACGAACGCCAAGCTAGAGACCATTGTTTAGAGCTAATGGCCCTCGTCAGTCCAAGGGGGGCGTTGATTCCATGAATTTTAATCGTTTTTCGTGAAATTTTCACGAATTTGGGCGTTGAATTGACACAGTCAAACTTCTAGCTGAACACCTCTTTGACAATTCATTGAGTAAAATCATTAAAAGTTATTTAAATAATTAATTTTAAAATTATCAATAAGTATATTTTTATTGGAAAAGCAAGCTTTTGAGAAACGACGCTCTTCTACTGGCTTAACAACGTCAAGTGAAGAAATGCAAAGTCTGTTCGTTAAAACAAATGTCCACCTGCACACGTGAGGGCGTGCATAACGAATTCAAAACTTTAAAAGGTCTCTAAAATACTAAACAGCTTACTTTTTCAATTAAAAAAGATACGTATTGTTAGATTTTTTATTAATTTTGAACCCTTTTGGGATAAATTCAGAAAATTTCATGAATTGAGGTATCGTGGATCTCATGATATAAAAGCCCCGTTTGAACTGACGAGGACCATTAGCTTAAAACCATGGTCTTCCAGGACATTCGTGATTTTCCAAACCTTGTGTTATGGCTTTTTCACTGATGTATCCGATATAAAAATTAGAATGTATTTCTACCTAATAAAATATTTAGAAAGTTGATCAGATTATATAAGCAATTTGATAACTCTTGCTCTAGGATATTATGGAATTTCTCACATGTCCTGGGAGTCAACAGGTGAATAATTTTCTAATTCGTTGAATTTGGTGTTGTGTGTAATGAGGTTGATAGAAATCAGTCGTGGATAGAACCAGCTTGAATGACAATAGTAATTTCCAAGACTTCTCAATGTTATAAAAAGAAGAAAAAAAAGGTGGAGCGAAGAGTTTCTTATACATCACCATGTATGGCCCACTACAGTATCCTGTTAATCATAATTGACACATGACCCAATTACCTAGAGAGTTCTTCCTATGGCAGATTACAGAATAATGCCTATTGATAGCTCTTTTGCTTACCTTCTTATTAAGAATCCATTGGCGATAGAAAATAGCTTCAGCTTGATCTGTTTCAGAAGATCAAAGAGTACTTAATGGTGCGTTCTATATGTATGGAATTCAATAGCCCAAATTCATCTTATGTTCATGGCATTTCAGGAGATACTGGAGGATCTTGATCTTGAGACGCTGACTTATATTCTTCTCTGGCACACATCGGAACATCAGTTATTTCCTCGACATGTTTGAAATTATGACTCTGAAGAATTAGTGAAACAATTTCGGGGATTAATGAGACGAAGAAAGCGATAGAAATTCGGAACTCTACGTTCCATCTAGCATTTAAAGGCTTCTTCGTTAGAGTTTCAGACCCCGCGATGTATTCAATTTGGAATATGGGAACACGCTCTATAGAGTTTTGCAAAGAATGAGTATAGAGTAAGAAGAAAGCTCTTCCACAAGCAATTTCTTCAAATCAATAAGTGGCCTTTAAAAATGGTATTAATCACATAAACCCCTCATGACGCTTCTCAAGAATAATTAATATTGAGGTAACATGACATCGCAGAGATTGGACGTATCTTGAAGCTTTTTTGTAAGGATTTATTAAATTGAACATTTTCCGAATATTCTATGCGTTTATGTGCAGATGCATATGGATGCGGTCTTCAAACGGTGGATATAAAATTGTTTTGAAAAGTTCATTCAATACTGAAGGTATCATTCGTTTCCAGGAAGATTTGATAACTAGAGTAGAAAGTATGTGGCATTTCTTTATCTGGCCTCTTGATGGCTTATTTATCGTTATTGAAGATGTCTTAAGAAGAAAGGCCTATTAGCAACCGAAGGCCTAGCCGTAACTGGAGCTAATCGACTAATGTTGCTGATCAACTTGCAGAGGCGTAAAACTCTTGATCTTCGAATTGCGAGAATGAAAGAATCATGCTCTAATTGGCATCATCAGTATTTCTTCAATAATCAATCACCAAGGAGCCCCCGCTAATAAATAGCATCACTTAATCAACGTATTAGCTTTGATTGAAACACAAATATCGAGAGAAAATGCGTATCCGTTATTCGTTTACGTGCTAATAAAGCCTCTTGCCTTTCAGTTGAATGGTATTAGTAGAAATTCCAGTTGTTGGGATCCTTGTCAGAGGATATCTATGAACCCATCATAATTCAGAAGAATAGTTTTCATAGTTGGAGATAATCATTTGATAACAAGCTGTTTCGGCGAAATTGATTCATGCTACGGTTTTGATCTATTAATTTCAAAATATTTTCTTATAATCATCAGAATCATTCATATAATCTGGACTTATTAAGGTAGATTGGTGGCAGCTATGCATATAAGGTAGATAATGTTCTTCAGATATTCTCTGCTTACACACAGAGAGAGAGATCAAGTGCTATGGTGAACTTGACTAATAAAGGATAACAATGGCCAATCCCCATAGAGATTGAAAGGAATTCACCTTATAACTAGGCCAATTCAACGTCATTATAAATGGTATGTCACTTTTCATGATGCACTGCTTTCTTTGAAAAGTTTCGAAGAATAGATAAAACGAGAGAGATAAAATTCAAAATGCTAATGCATACACAATATGCATAAGTACTTGTATAAATAATGAACAAAACGGCTTCCGCGAGTTTCTTATTTTATTTCACTTATCTCAAACTTTCTGCTATCACTAATCCTTTTGTAGAAATATGATTTAAACAATCAAATTATCCATCATATACTCCTGTAGAAGTGGTAGTAATTCCCGAAAGCTTGAGATGAATGTGGAATAAAACAAGAAATTATTACCTTCGAAAGTCGCTTTGTTTATCATTTATATGTATTACAGAGCATTTTATTTTTCGACAATATAGTATTTATGTCATTTTAAGATGTTATTTGCGAGGTAGAGATTTGTTCCCTACAAACATTAAATAGCTTTACATCGTTGCAGGGTAGGTTGAGAAATAAGTAAACAGCAACGATGAGAATATATGTTCTAATAGGTTGAGAATTCCAGAATAATTACTCAAGTTAAATTTTAAAAATCGAAAAAGCATAACAAAACAAAATAATGAGAAGTTTCCAATTTATAACAGAAGAATCTTTCGGCAGCTCCAGGTGGGCTCGCGGTCTCTGATTGGTCCACTTTTTGACGGAGCAGATAGGACGTCCTAAAGCGTCATTTTCCAGAATATTATATATATATATTTCAAAGTCCATTAGTAATATTTATATTTTATGTGTGATAATGACAAGTAGACGGTATAACTTCAACACCTAAATGGAATTTGGTGAAACTTATTTGGCTGATAGCTTCACCTACGGTTTAGTGTTCTGCCATTTATACATATAGGAGTATCTATGGATAACATGATTAGCAATGATAAAATGCCATGGTATGTTTCTCCTCTTGTGTAATGGCCAATGGCATGATTAAGATGACTAAGGTCAAGCAGAATGGAAAGACACGTCACTCGTCAACAGGACTTGTTGGGGCAATTGAAGAGGAGTAGCTACGTTGCGTGTGTTGTGTGTCAAACGACATTTATCAGTAATAAATCACGAGCAATATAAAATAAAGTTTCAAATTTTCACATTCTTAAAATATGACAGTGAATCTTTATATATCTACTTCAATATGATTTTAATTTTTTTATCAGGATAGGCCGAATGCTATAGAAACATATGGGAAACAAACACAAACATATTATAACACAAATTTTATTCTTAAAATTTATATATATAGTTATTAAAAATAAAGAGAGCATATCCTGACCACAAGCACATGTGCCTTTTATATGGCAGAGCGCCATCTAGTGGAGCAAAAATAAACTAACGTTTATTTAACTTTTGCTCCATGATATTTGGCCAACCCAATTTCTTGATATATCAAGAAAAGCCATTGATTTATAAAAAAATTGGGTTGGCCAAATATCACGAGGCAAGTTAATTGAATATTAGTTTATTTTTGATCAACTAGAAGGCGCTCTTCCATCTAAAAAGCACATGTGCTTGTGGTCAGGATATGCTCTCTTTATTTTTAATATCAAAACCTGACCCACTTTTTTTCTACTGTTTTTTTTTTTCATATATAGTTATGTTACTTACTTATAGTAATATTAATTACTTTCTAGATAATTATATATTCTCTATACATATATATTAAATTTACATGTGAACACATGTGTATCGTTAATTATTATTATTATCAATATAATATTATCATTTTGTAAACTATATATTCCTATACGAAACTTGTGTATGTAATGTAAACAAATCAAACTCCTTCTGTGAAAGAAAACTTCTAGAACTGACAGAGTCAAACACCAATAAAGAAAGAATTGCCATCTGCCTACGGAGAAGCACATTAAACAAAAATATTCTAAAAAGTTCGATTAAGAAGTTTGTGAAAAGGTAAAAATTGATCTGAACGATAACACGTGCCGACAGAGCGGGGGCAATGACCTTCATTATCGATTTGGAGGGTAGCCGAGCTAAAATAAGAATTAGTTGAAGAATTTTGTTTGCTCTAATAATGAGGTCGATGTCTTCTTCAAATCTAGGCCCACGCATAGGGGCAGTACCTCCTTCCTGGCTTTACCTTGGTTGTAGCCTCAACGTATGGAAGGATTTAGTTTAGAATGCTAAATCGTGAAACATCCATGTTTGCTGATAATATAATATTATACACAGCGAAATTTATTTATATTTTACAAAATAATCTTTCGAACATGATCTTCATCAGCTTGATGTACATTGAGGTAAAATAAATGGTCTGTTTGTTATGTCGAGCTTACATGAGGAGAATGGCATGAGTAGAAAACAAATCAAGTTTCAAAAAGAGATTTTAAAATTATTTTCCAAGTGAGTCATTAGTCTCAGGTAAACTCACAATATCAAAACATTCCTTTATAAATTTTACTAAAGGTCTGCGAAGGTTTGTGTGGAGATGTCGTATAAACCGTCGGTTTTCGACAGTGATGATCCAGGATCGAATCCGGAATTGGACACTTATTTTTAGAAATAATTTCTTTAATGATCCCCGATTTATGCAAAATTCCAACCCTATCAGTAAATGCAAGTAACCAAACGGGGCTATGGCACACTTATAATTGTAAAAGTCGAACTACTTCTCATATCTGTACACATTTGATGCACTTACAGAAAATTTAGCCCCAATATGTCTCCCTAAGACGTCCCAAGTTCTTCACCTATCTGTAGATAGGTGATGCACTTACAGCAATATTATCTCCAATACGTCTTTCCAAGTTCTTTTCCTATCTGTAGACATGTGATCCATTTACAGAAAAAATAGCTTCAATACGTTTCCCTAAGACATTCCAAGTTCTTTTCCTATCTGTAGACATGTGATGCACTTACAGCAAAATTAGCTTCAATACGTTTCCCTAAGACATTCCAAGTTCTTTCTCTATTTGTAGACATGTGATGCACTTACAGCAAAATTATCTCCAATATGTCTTACTAAGACATTCCAAGTTCTTTTCCTATCTGTAGACATGTGATTCACTTACAGCAAAATTAGCTTCAATACGTTTCCCTAAGACATTCCAAGTTCTTTCTCTATTTGTAGACATGTGATGCACTTACAGCAAAATTATCTCCAATATGTCTTTCTAAGACATTCCAAGTTCTTTCCCTATCTGTAGAGATGTGATGCACTTACCGCAAAATTAGCTTCAATACGTCTCCCTAAGAGTCCCAAGTTCTTTCCCTATTTGTAGACATGTGATGCACTTACAGAAAAATTAGCTCCAATATGTCTTCCTAAGACATTCCAAGTTTTTTTTCCTATTTTTAGACATGCGATGCACTTACAGCAAAATTAGTTCCAATACGTCTTCCTAAGTTATCCCAGACATGCTCCATTGATTCAGGAGATCTTACAATCCAGCATCTTATTATCCTAAATCCCGAGAGAATATAATTGGCTAACAATTCCCTTTCTATGTAGAAGAACAATATAATACATAAAATGTTGAACTGGGAGCCAATGACACCTATGTAAATACATGTGAAAGGCCTCAAAAATGTTATACATGCATTTCTGAGCAGTCAATGTGCCTCACGCTGGAATGCGTACGTCTGTTTGAAAGACTAGCCTAGACCATGATACTACCTCTTCTAAAACTGTATATTTCTCTGATGTTAGCGGCATTAAAGCAGATTCCAGGTTTTCTACAGATATACTGGTCTAGAATCAGTTACTTGACTGAATATTGAATTGTCGCTAAAAGAAACATGGGTCGGTTGATCTTAGGTCCAAGACTCATGGCGCCAATTCACGAAGGCTATCCTCTTAAAAGGAATAAGATGAATGCATTATATTAGTTTTCTTGCACAAGACCTTTTTCCTGAGAGCTTCAATGAACAGTTTGTATTGAAACTGACGTTCCAGCGGCACATGAAGTTCATTTACGTATACGTACAAATTGAGTTCTCAAAAATGTATCTGCAAACTATTCTTCCCAATCACATGGTGAGACAAGTTCATAATCCATTATATTGCGTCTAAGAGTAACAATGAAGTCAGTAATTGGTTTTCAGATTGATAAGTTAAAAGGAATTGATGCTGTGCAACTACTACGATCTTTGAACACAAATTAACTCAAAAGCGTTGAAGATTTTCTCATAGGTTAGTTGAGAGTGCGTATCAGGTGAAACCAGGGATGTTAACATATTGTAATTGGGGTAACTTATTGAATTAGAAAGATTTGAACACATTTGAAATTAGATTTTTTAGTCCGAAGAAAATTTCAAATAGCTGGTGATGTAATTTTAAAGATTCATTTTTGGGATCGAAATTTTCAAATGTTTAAAGTAAAACAGGTTTTACAGTAGTCTAGATTTGAAATGACGAATGTTTTTGCTGTGTAGATAATATTGTTTGAATGAGTTTCTGCTGTTGATTTTGGAAGCGAGCATGAATTCCTTGAATCGATACACATCAATTTGTTTTGCTTTGAAGCGTACATAAGGTACATAATTTGAAATTAGATTTTTGACAGATTATAATGCGGCGCACGTGAGGTGGATAAGACACAAATAAGCCTAAGGCTTCTAGTTGAAGAAAATATGGAACCTTTAAGTCTAGAAATGATTCTCGTTGCCACTTGTTGTGAGTTGATAGAAATAATAAAAAGTTGCTTTTTAATATATAGAATTGTATTAATAGTATATATAGTATAATTTGTAGAATAGTAATGTGAAGTTGAGAGTAAACATTATAGTTTCTAACTAAGAGTATAATGATATATAAGTTAAGAGTGTCCAAATATTTTACAGAAATAGCAGATATTTTATTTACGTTTGACAATTCTGATATATTTAGTTTAAAAATATAAAGTTCTCTTCAGAAAAGCGTTTATTCGTCTATTTTAGCGCCTGGATCATCAGTGGTGAACCATCTCAGCGGTTTCGCCAGTTTAATGCATCATAATATCTACCAATATATTTACATATCTACGCATAGTTTATTGATGTGAAAGAAACAAAATAAAACTTATCTATTCATATTCGAGACTTTAAAATCTCAATATAAATTACAACTAGAGAGTTATTGTACAGGTTTACTGACCGATAAAACGTGTAAGGACCAACTGACCACTGGTCACTGTACCGAGTGACCCTCTTGAATGATGGATGGACAGTTTTGTGTCGTGTGACAAATGACCATGTTTATTTATCAACTCTTTCATGTCTGGCTTTCATCTCTAGTGCGTCTTTGTTTCCATCTATGGTATAGAGAACTTATTGAATCTTTGAGGCGTTGACCTGAGGTCAAAACCGATTTTTACATTAACGTGAGCTGGAGTTGCAAAATATCTTACATAAGATAAAAGAACAACCTTTTTTTATGTTTTTGCTGTTTGGAACTACTTATATAACGAATTCTGGTTAATAACTATATTAAATATTGAATGTTTGTTAAATATTGGATAATTGATAATATAATTTTTTTCTCTCCCCCCATTTATAAATAGTATATTTATATAAATTTATCTGGAGTTGCAAAATTCCCTCCATAAGATAAAAGAACAAGCTTTTTTTATGATGTTTTTTGGAACTACTTATATAACGAATTCTGATAAATAAATATATTAAATATTGGGTGTTTTTTAAAATATTGAATAATTGTTAATATTATTTATCCTCTCCCTCCATTTATAAATAGTATATTGCCACGTTTTTATTTTAAAACGCTAATTTTCTGTTTTGTAAAACTTTAATTTTAAAGTTCATTATTTTAAAAGTGAAATGTTTGTTAATGGAATAGACATTTTACCTCAACTCATTTTATTCCGCTTTTTGTTTACAAGCCATTTGTTTTTATATCCATTTTTACATATCGTTTTTATTGAGTTTTTACTAATTTTGCATGTACATCATTGACTTTTAATGAATGAGAAAAAGAAATTGAAAATAAACATATGAAAAATTAAAGTAACACCTTAAAGGAATTTATGTACAATTGAAAATTGTTTTTTTTGTAACGTCTCAATATTAATATAAATTTATCGTATAGAAGGTTTTGTCATATAAATTGCTTCAATTATCATAAAATGACCATTATATGATATAATGATCAGTGATAAATAAAATGTTTTTAAAATATTTATCTTTCTCTCAATTGAGCATAAAGTTTTAAAGGTTATAAAATCTTTTTTTTTTTGCAATAATTATTTATTATGGAATTTGGACATGCGAGTGGCAGCACCTGACGACTAGATCTGCTAAAACTTTATAAACAGCAACTACAATAATAATATTCACAATAAATAGAGGTAAACCGTTGATATTAGTTGAGATAAAAAAAACTTACAACTAAACGATTTATTTATTTTTACGATACATTTTTTCAGCGAATTTTCAGGATCTAAAAGGAGGATGAAATCCAAAATTTCAGGTTTCTATTTTAAATCTCCTTAGGATTACAAACATAAACTATCAAAAATCAAGATAAATTAGGTAATATATTTCAAATATCATCCTGCCTATATTCATATTCATTATATATTATGTATAAAATCATCTATTGTAGAATTAAAACTCTTAAAATCACGATCATTAAAAAACAATAATAAACATTAAGAGGAGCCTCTTGTGTAAATTTCTTTAATACCGCAAGCTTTCGAACAAAACGTTCTTCAACGGGCGTGGATAGTAAATATATGTTAGTACGGTTTTACTATCCACGCCCGTTGAAGAACGTTTTGTTCGAAAGCTTGCGGTATTAAAGAAATTTACACAAGAGGCTCCTCTTAATGTTTATTATTGTTTTTTAAAAATCATCTATAATAATTATTAACAAGTCTTCAAAAATTCTGGCCTCAAAATAAAATATATCAGATGAAGTAATTATACATATTGTTACGACGCTTCTCCGCCGTCGATGTTTGCGTTCAAGGTTTCTAAGAGAACAATGTAGATTCTTAGTGGATACAGCTTAGTACGGTATATTTATTCCCAGAGCTTTAAAGAGTAGATTAATAACTATATACAGTAGATGGTCTTGCCTTCTTGTCCGCCTCTAGAGGGATCCTCCTCGTCACCGTCTTCTCCTTGCCGCAGATCTCGATGTCACCAGACTCACGTTCCTTCCCAGACTGTGATGTTCTCTCGGCACACAAACCCCCTTCAGCCGACTGCTTTCTCGGCTCCTTCCTTCACTACGGTACCAGCTGGACTCTTTATCTCCCGCCCCTCCTCTGGAATCTGTTAATAAACACTTCCTTGTGGAGGGGGGGCCCTGAATACCTTCTTTTCTTGGTTTGCTCACATCTTCTCTTCATCTTCTTTGCTGCACCGTTTCAATATTTTAATTAAATGGGTCATTGGTCTGACGTAAAAATGTTAAAATAATTGAATTCTCATCGCGAGTGAGAAAGTTTAAAAGCAGAAATAGTCAAATTTATATAAAAAGTACTTTTATATGACTTTACAAAATAAGTGTAGGATGACTGATGTCATAATATATAAATTGATATAATAGTTTTAAGAACTATATGAAACACTGTTAACTCAGTGTAAGTAACCAAACGGGGCTCTGACACATTTGTAAGTGCAAAGTCAAACTGCTTTTCACATGTGTAGACATGTGGTGCGCTTACAGTAAAAGCAGTCGCCTACTTTTACCCACCATGATTATGGCTTGTACCACGTGTAATAGGGATAAGAAAAAATATGAAACACTATATTTTGTGATGATCATTATCTCTATTTATTTATATTAGAGGTATAGTTAAGCATATATTAGTGAAACATATAGTATCACGCCTTTTTGTCTTATTTTTAGTCTTATAAAAGTAAAACTCTAGTAATGTTGGAACTAACTGTTGGTCTAGACCTGTTCGTAGAGCTGTCTAATATGTAATCTAGTTTAATGATTTTACAACGTTGAAAATGGAGGAAATGTAAAAGGATGACAAGGCAATTTATTTCGATCAAAATAAGTCAACCTTATTTGAATAAAATAAAAGAGAAGCAAAAGAAAATAAATTGAATGAGTAACAAAATATCAAAATTATTATTCAGTGGCAAAAATAAATAGTCAGTTTCAATTTTTATGGATAGAGTGTATTAGGTTACATTGTATTTAATCTAAAAGTTACTTTAATCGCATGTTTATTTGATGGGTAATATTTTAATGTTTTTTTTTTCAGAATAGGTAGTAGAGTTTAAAGAAAAAAAAGAAAGGAAACTAAAATAATGGTTGGTTGTAAATTCAAGCATGATTTTAATTTACTTTCCTTTCTTTTCTTCTTTAAACTCTACTCAAACCTTGTAATTATTTAATTATTTATGTAATATAGTATCTAAGTTTAGTGTTGTTTCTTGACGCAAGCATCTCTTGCATGGATATCGGGTCTGATTTGATAATAAATTAATAAATAAATGTTCTCACAGTTTTAATTGTTTACTCTTTTATCTAAGTTTATAAGAGACACCATTTTTGCCTATAGTGTATATAATTTCTATAAAGTTGCTAAATTCAAATATTGTTAAATATGCTTATCTTCTTTTTTTCGCTTTTTGTTTTCTTCTTCTCACTTTTTACCTTTCTTTTTTCCCTACAAATGCGAATTCTAAATATAAAGTATGACCCAAATAAGAGGTGCGCTTGTATATTTTATAGGTAGAACGACAAACTTTTTCATAACTTTAATTTTTATTTGTCTACTTCTTACAACACAATCATTTCATGTCTTATTGATATTTTTGTCATAAAGAGGCATTTGTCCATTATAAAGTGTATTATTAATGCTTGAAAACGCAATCAGTTTTTTTTTGTCATAGTAATGTTTTTTAAAAATAAAAATGGCATATCATGACCAGGAGCACATGTGCTTTACAGAAGGCAGAGCGCCATCTGGTGGAACAGAAATCAACTAAACATTGATTTAGCCTGTTCCCTAATATTTGGCTAACCCAATTTCTTGATAAATCAAGAAAAGCCATCCACGAACGCGTTTCGCGCTTTTGGCGCTCGTCAGCGAGTAATGTTTTTGTAATTGATAATTGCAAAATACACAAGAATATGAATAATATAAAAGTTATGTTTTAATATCATTTTTAAGACAAACAATATATCCACATTTCTCCATAGGATAATGGTGACAAGGAAGTCTATGACCCTAGAAAAAGGCGTTCTGACATAGCTCAAGCAATGAGATTGACCAGTATCGCCGCATCCCCTTCGATCTCTACCTCCAAATTGCCTTTTACCATCCACAGGCTCTATTTATAGCAGAAGTGCCTCCTACCGGGGTCAAAGGTCGAACTTTCCCTGCCCCCTCTATGTAAAGTGATATGGAACCAGGTTGTCACGTCTATTTCTGGAGTAGTCAGCCTCCCTTTAACTTTATTGGTTCCATTCAAGTTACAATAATAGGAATCATTTTAATTTTTATATTAAATACATATATATGTTAGCACTATATTTATTTTTGTTAGTTTTTTATAATACAAATTTATAAAACCACTAAATAACGGCCTTGTCCTTATTGTTTGCGGAAGGGCATTGCTCAATGAAAATATTTAAATGTAATTCTACTGTCCTAAAAGCTTATGTCCATAGTTTGCTTAAATACCATTTCTAAGATTCCACCCTTCAGTGTTGCATATAAAAGCAGAATGATCCAATACAGTATTAGAGCTCTAAAGAAAGCGGTCTGGTAGAATAAATTGGCGAAACCGCTGGAAGGGTTCACCAGTGATGAGCCAAGCCCTCCCTATATTTTTTAATCGCAGTAAGAACAGTAGTAGTTTGAATTATTTGTGAAAAAGAAACATTCGCGTTTTGGTGTTTTGATTTGTATTATACAGATGACGCGTTATTGCTATGTAATAAGATATGAATATATTGGGATGATTTGATCATCAGTGGTGAACACTCCCAACAGTTTCACCAATTTACTACTTTATATCAATGTTCATATAAGGTTATATAAGGTTGAATATAAAATAAATATATAGAATAAAAGAGAAAGAATGTGATCTAAGGATAGTTAATTTGTTCAATAAACATTTAATCAAATACAGGAATATGCAAAGTATTAGAATAAAATCCATGAAATTCTAGGAGAGTAAATATTTCATAAATAAATTAGCAGAAAACAAGATGAAATTTCGGAATAATCACCTTATACCTTTATAACAAAGACATAAAACTGTAGTGCTCTATGCTATTACAACAGGAGTCGTTCAGTGTATGGTACCGAACTCAATCATGTATAGTCACTGCCAATTGTGAGATTGTTGACAGAAACTGTAGCGTTTAAAATATTATTTCTTCACCATGGGTCGATGGGAATACAATGGGTCGAGCAGCCAAGCTAACCGAACGGCCGAGAGACTAAATATGCTCACATCTTTGCCAGAAATTCAACTCATCTATATATATATATGCATTAATAACTACTATACTGCTCTTCAACTGGCTAATACTCTATGTACAATCTCTTAATAATTTTTATACAAAATAATTGAAAAACTTTTGTTATTGGTATGTGTTCTCGCGGGCATGCATCAGATTGCTCACAGCATTGCTTGCACACCCACACATGCCAATAACAAAAGTTTCTCAATTATTTGGTATAAAGATTATTAAGATTGTACATAGAATATCAGCCCGTTGAAGAACAGTATATTTGCTCGAAAGCTTGCAAATTCAAAATTAAAAGAAATTTTTACTTGATTTTTATTTTTTTCTCTTTAAGATAATTTATGGGTAACTATTGCTCATACAATAACTACTATATTAATAATTAAAATAACTACTTCTCACGGGTTTATTCTTCTGGATCCTATCGTCTCTGTTTGCTACCTCGACTGCTAGCCAATCCCCACATATCGATGGTATTTACAACATCAAATCTTCGAATGTTCCACCATTCTGTGTCTTACTCACGAACAACGGTAAATTTATTGCATCCTTTCAATATTTGCATGAATACTTCCGAGCAGTACTATTAAAAACATTTTATTTACCACACAAGTCAATGGTAGAAGAGATAAAAAATACTATTTGAAGTTACAGTACCAGCTTGGCACTTTGAAAAAGAGCTATAGATGCTGTAGAGACTATTTAAAATCCAACAATGGAGATATATAACTAGATATTTGAAGGCCAAACTGAAAGGTTGTGAGACGCAATGTTCTCCAAGAATAACTGGCCGCTACGATCTTGGCCGGAGGAGGTGAACTCCATGTGGAAACAGAGACTCGAGAAAGAAGTGTCTCTGAGGAACAAATGGCAGCAACAGTTTGGTGACAAGCTGCAACAGCGACATCCCTGCGTGGACTGGGATGCTGAGAGCGTTGATGAAGAAACGTGCGGACCTGCTTGTGTCCCACGCTGTATCTGCGCCCAGCCTCGCCGCAACGAATGCTGCGACTAACTCTTTGGGGCTATTGATATTGATATATTCCTAAATTTATTCATAATATAGCCACAGCACATAGAAAATATATTATATATTAGAAAATACCATTGAAATAATGAGCTTTACCTGATAACAGTCAAATATCGAAACCATTTCAAATACCAAGTCTGAAATTTCCGAACCAAAATCAAAATGACTTGAAATAAAGTTTTTATAATACACCTTTTGTAATTTATATTTAATTGTTTTTCCTGGTATGTGCTAGTAAAAGGATCAAATTCTTTTTATTAATTTATATTTTGTATATAAATAAGGGGGAGGGTTTTAACCTGATTTAACTGAAATCTTAATAAAATATCAGAGAGCTTGGAAGTAGATCCTGGGAAGAGTATGCTAAGAGATAGGTAAGGTCCGAGGTTTAGCAAAGGTACGACTGCGTTATATAAATATGCCCAATAATCGAATCTAAAGTTTTTATGCTCTTCAATGATGGTGGACGGGCAGTTACTTCGAGTTCTCAGGGAGAGAATTTAAACATAACCCGAGTTTCTGGAGTGTTGAACACCAACTACCCGGGCTGTCCATTAGTCTAGTATATAGGTCTAGTCACGTCGGGTTATAGAGATGAACCAGGAATGCTGACAGCCATTCTGGGAGACTCTTGTAGGGGTGTAGACAAGGTACTTGGTTACACTTAGGACAAGAGCCTTGCACTAACTAATTTATTAAAGCATAGGTGATATAAAGATTAAAAAGGGAAAGAGAGAAACAAAGAGGTTACATCCTCCGGTAAACAAGCCACAGCGTTGTCAGTCTAAAACTATATTCAGTTGGAGGGGAGGGGGGGGGGGCGACGTCATCCTTCCGGTCACGTGTTATACTTGAGTGGCAGCGCTGGCAGGTGTCCAACATATCCCCTCCCGGAAAAACTTCCGCTGGACGTTTATTCCGATAGTCCATCAGCGCTCTACAGTACTTTTCATGCTGGCTTCTAGCAAGAGGCTTGGTAAGGAAGTCAGCAGGGTTCTCAGCACTCGGAGTGTAGAAAAGTTCGATTGCTTCTTCTGAGATCTTTTCTCGAACAAAATGGTACTTTACGGCAAAATGTCTAGTTTTCGATTTGTCGATGTAATTTTCCGCATGGGAAATTGCAGCTTGGTTGTCGCAGAATACTTTTGTTTCTCCACAAATCAAACTTGACATTTTCAGCTGTTCCATCAGATTCCGTACCCATGTGATGTCCTTCACAGCTGATGACAGTGCAATGTATTCCGATTCCATAGTACTCAAAGCGGTAACTGTTTGTTTGGTGCTTCTCCAAATTATTGGTGCTCCAGCTAAAATGATGAGATGTCCAGATACTCCTTTTCGGTCTATAATGTCTGAGGCCCAACTTGCATCCGAAAAAGCAATCAAAGGTTTGCCAGTGGATCTGTAAGTTATGCCAAAGTCCTTGGTGCTCTTCAGATAACGCAGCACGCGTTTCCCAGCTTCCCAGTGTTTTCTTGTGTAGTTATCACAGTATCTGGATAGGATCCCGACTGCGTAGGCGATGTCTGACTGTTTCTCTGAGAAAGGTATGACAGTCCTCCGATCAGTTCACGGTATGGAAACCGCTCATTGGAATTTCCATTTTTCCTTACACTCAGGTCAAGATTGGTTTCCATTGGAGTCGAGACACCTTTTGCATCCTGTAGTCTGAAACGTTGAAGCAGTTCTTCTATGTAGTTACTTTGAGAAAGAGTCATACTTCCATCTTCTGACTTCTTGAAGGATACTCCAAGCATATGAGAAATTGGTCCTAGATACTTCACTTCAAAACTGGAATTTAAGAGTTCTCTGCATTTGTTTCTCGCTGCTTGATTCTCTGAAATGGCAAAGATGTCATCCACATAGATTGAGAGAATGATCCTTCCTTCTTCAAGTTCAACTTCGTAGATGCTCGGATCAATAGGGTTACGTTGGAATCCTATTTCGTGAAGTTGTTTGTTTAAGAATTTATTCCAGCATCTTCCGCTCTGTTTTAATCCATAGATTGATTTCTTAAGCTTGCAGAACAAGTTTTCTTCTCCTGGTTTCTTGAAGCATTCAGGTTGTTCCATGTATATAGTCTCATTGAGTGTCCCATGAAGATAAGCACTCTTCACGTCGAATTGGTCAATGAACCAGTTTTTTTCTGTTGCTATCGCCGTTAATAGCCTTATAGTTTCAAAACTGGAAACAGGAGTATAGACTTCGTTGTAGTCAATTCCTCTACGTTGAGTGAAGCCTTTGGCGACTAGACGTGCTTTGTATCTAGTGGTACCATCCACTGCATTGATTTTCTTATTTAGTACCCATCTACATTTTAAAGGTTTGATACCTTTCGGCAATTCCTGCAGTTGCCATACATCATGTCTTTCGAGCGATTCCCTTTCTTCTTCAATGGCTTCTATCCAATTAGCTACCTCAGGGCTGTTCATGGCTTCTTCATAAGTGGGGTTATTGTCCTCTGCACTTGTGGCATTTATCTGTCCACCACTATTATCCTCTTCCGGAGATTCTGCCGTCTTTCCATGACTTCGGAGTGTCATAGGATGGCTTCTCAGGTTCTCTGGGAGAGTCTCAGATAGCTGATCTATTCCACCTGTAGTTCCAATCAGTTCTTCAGTTTCTCGGTCTACTGGTTGATCTGCATTACTTTCTTCTTGAAAGGAGGCCTCTTTCGAGGAGAAATGGACAGATGGTAGAGTATCCCTTTCTCTTTTGGGCTGTTTATAGAGGATTTCTTCTTTGAATACACAATTTCTAGATTCCACCACTTGGCGTTTTTCAGGAATCCAGATTCTCCAACCTCGTCCCTGTAGAGAATAACCCACGAGAATTCCTTTAGTGGCTCTTGGCTGAAGCTTCGAATTCCTTCTTTGTTTTGGAACATGAACAAAGGTTTCGCAGCCGATTGCTCTCAGATGTTGCAGAGCAGGTCTTTTTCCAAACCACAATTCAAAAGGCGTTTTCTCTTCATTGTGTCTGTTTGTAACACGATTTCTCAAGTATGCTGCTGTGTTGGTGAGCTCTGCCCAAGAGGCGGTTGGCAGATTGCAACTGTTCACAGTACTCCTCACTAAGTTCAGCAAAGTCCTATTCATGCGTTCGGCGACACCATTCTGTTCAGGTGTGTAGACCATGGTGCGTTCATGTACTATACCATGGGCCTTCGTGAAAATATCCCAAGGAGATGAACAGAACTCTAGTCCGTTATCTGTACGGATCCTCTTGAGAGAAAATCCCGTCTGATTTTCAGCTTCTTTCATCCATTCCTTGAATTTTTCTAGAGTATCGCCCTTCCTTTTGAGGAAATATACCCTTGTATATCTTGATGCGTCATCAATGATGGTCAAGACAAATCTTGATCCACCCCAGCTCTCAATGTTGAACGGTCCCATTAGATCACAGTGAACAAGGGCTAGTGTCTGAGTTTCCTTGGTAGATCTCAAATTCAGGAAAGGTCTTTTTGTCGATTTTCCAATCATACAATCAGAGCACTTATCAGGTTTTCCAGCCTGACAGTTCAAACCGATGACAACTTCTCTTTTCATCATGTCTACTATGGTGTCATAGTTGATATGCATGAGTCTCTGATGCCATAAATTTAGTGGGAATTTACGAAAATTGTTGGTTTGAGCAATGGAATTTGAACATTCTCCTGATTCTGGAAATCTGGACGGAGCAGTCCTGACGAGATAGAGCCTTCCTCTCTTCTCTGCTCTGATCATCAAGTTATGATCATTTTCGTAGATATGACATCCCTTCTTGTCGAAGATAACCTCATGACCATTTTCCACAATTTGTAGAACAGAGAGTACACCATGTCTGATCCCAGGTACGAACATTGCATTCTGAGCAACTATGCTTCTAAGTTGTCCAGAATTGTTGATCAGATCTACTTGAGCATTACCTCTTCCTATGTTTGAATGTGATGTACCATCAATGGTGGTCACTTGTCCTACATTCTCGTCATTCAACGTGGAAAAATACCTTCTGTTCGGAGTCATATGATGCGTGGCACCTGAGTCAATTACCCACGTATCCTCTTCTGATACAACTGCTGCATTATACATCACAGACAAGTTCTTTGCTTCGTGATGTTGATGTATCGCTCCCTTTTCCTGTTGTTTACCGTTATTCTTTTTCAGTTTGAAACAGTCCCGTGCAATATGCCCTGTTTTCCCACATCCGAAACATTTGTTGTAGCATACCGGCGCTCTGCCTCAGCTAACAATTTACGTCTGATGTTGGCACTGGTGAACTCTGACTCTGGTAAGTTACACATTGTTGATATAACATTATCCCAGTCCTCTGGCATTCCACAAAGAATTAGCATGCTTAGATCACCGTCTTCAATTTTATCCCCTACACCTGTGAGTTCACTCACTATTAGATTTATGCTTCCCAAATAGGCATCCATGTTCGCATGTTGACAGAATTTCTGGGAGTACAACTTTCGACGCAGTTGGAGAATTCCGTGTTTGCTATCCCTGGGTGCATAAAGTCTTTGTAATTCATCCCAAACTTCTTTGGGGGAATTTAGATGTCTGATATGGTTTTGCTGCTCCTCACCAATAGAGAGACATATCTTTGCTAAAGCCTTATTCTGCCTCGTATTAAATTTGTTGATTAGACCAACATCCCCTCCCTCGGGTTTGACTTCGCCTGGGTGAACAATTGACCATAAGTCATTGTCCATCAGAATGAGCTTAATTTGGAAGCTCCATGAGGAATAGTTTAATCCATTTAGCTTGGTAATTTTCGTTAAACTTTCGTTAGCTTCCATTATAAGATGGCGTCCACTGAAGGATGGAGAGAGAACAAAAATAGGCTTACCGTTCAATGCTTCAGGCAGCTTCAATCAGTCTCATAATCTTTTCTTGTAGGGGTGTAGACAAGGTACTTGGTTACACTTAGGACAAGAGCCTTGCACTAACTAATTTATTAAAGCATAGGTGATATAAAGATTAAAAAGGGAAAGAGAGAAACAAAGAGGTTACATCCTCCGGTAAACAAGCCACAGCGTTGTCAGTCTAAAACTATATTCAGTTGGAGGGGAGGGGGGGGGGGCGACGTCATCCTTCCGGTCACGTGTTATACTTGAGTGGCAGCGCTGGCAGGTGTCCAACAGAGACAAGCCAACAATGTAAGTTAAACGGAACCAAGTAGTAATTCTGTCTGCATTCTGTCTGCATATCCGGCTTGTGGACCGAAAGGTCTGGGTGGCCATCTGCTTCAAGGGTGTCTGCATTCTGTTACCTCTGGCGTGGTTGAAAGACCTTGAAGTAAATCATACCCTCCTGCCAGCCAGAGGGCTGTATAAGTTTCGTTATAAGAAGGAGGGTTTAGACTTTTGGGCTTCCTAGGCCTGGGTGGTTATATGATCCAAAGAATGTCCACATACTGTGGACCGGCTTGTAGACCGAAAGGTCTGGGTGGCCATCTGCTTCAAGGGTGTCCTGCATTCTGTGTTTCAAGAAATCTGGTCAGCTCAATAAGAGGTGATCCACTCTCTGTGGTTCTTTCAAGAAATGAGGTCAATTTTAATCCGTATCAGGATAACAGCAAGATGCTCCAGGAGTCAATTCTCAGGATTCAACGATCTTTGTGAAGAAAATATAGAAATTTCGTCAGACAAATTCGTCTGGCTAGCCAAACTCTCTTACGTCGATTCGCAACTTTCTCGCCCTCTCTATATAGAATCATGGACAAAACTTAAGGAAGTGAAAGTATTTGATATCGCTGATCGTCTTTTTTTTCTAAGGAGATTGAAACAATTTTGTTTACACTTGGTTATCTCGTGTCTTCAATAAATGCCATTATATATCAAATATCTTTCAGAGTATTATCGGAATCCCGATATACATGATAAAAGGTACTACTTCCTTTTAAGTTTTGTACACGAGTGTATATGTATATAAGAAACATGGGTATCCATAAAAACATTATAAAATATAAATAATAAACACTATTAGAACATTTTATTATAATCGTTATATGTTGAAATTTCCTATATGAAAAAAAACTTTTTTTTTCTATACACCCAAATATAACTTTTCCAGAAATAAAATTCGATAGAGACCAAAATGTTATTTTAAAGAAATTCTACCATGTATCTCGATCTAATAAGAACCACTAGAAGAAAATTAAATGGATTTTTCAAAAAAGATTGGAGAGTTTTTAAGGGAATCAATAGACTTGGAGTATGTTTGAACAAATAGTTATTTTCTCTCCTATACATTTATTGCGAATAGAATTTCTCAAATATATTTTGGCTTAATGCATTCCGAGATAACAATTTGTTCTATATATATATATCTTATGATAATATATACTTATCCTTCCATTTCTCTATTTTAGTGGGATTGAGGATAAAATATCTTTTTCTACTTATCCTCCTTTAAATGGATTGGGAATCTCTTTCTGATCTCTCTTATTATATTTTTGGGATGTTTGATATCATTAAGTATTCCTGTGGGGAGTTTTTGATATAAAAGTCTTTTAACTTTTAATGATATAAATTGTAAATAATAAAATATTTTTGGGAAAAATTTTATGTGACTATATTACTTTATACACCGATGATAAATTTAAATTAAATACAAACAAAGAATTAGGTTAGAAAAACTAATGAACAAAACTAAAGGAAGTTGTATCTTTTAGCATGTATATCGGGATTCATACAATAACTCTGAAAGATATTTGATACACAGTTTGAGATAAATAAACTGTTTTTGTATTATTGAAACTGGGAGAACTACTCAGTAGCAGGCCGACTTAGCTCCAATATGAAATGGCCGCTTCTGACATAAGGAACAGATACCCTGTGCCGCCGCTCCTAACTTTGAGTATAGACGCTGATCCTGGGTTCCTAGATCAGGAGCCCTTACAGGATACAATCATGATGCATTATTGCGCAATCTGTTATAATAAATTTGAACTTTATTGATGCGTATTCTTTTTTAAACAAAACAATTTTCTATACTGCCCTTACTGCAATGGTAAAAAAAATTGGAAGACCTGGTTCATCAGTGGTGAACCCTCCCAGCGGTTTCGACAGTATGAACTACCATACCGCTGTAATATTGTATTGGGCTGTTTGATTTTGTTGGGAAAAATTTATGGATTCGTAAGAAA
>CP092866.1:21051124-21081868 GCA_030710605.1 Cordylochernes scorpioides | reverse complement strand
CAATATAGTATTATATAAATAATAAGCAAAACAACTCCCGAGGATGGGTTTCTTGTTTTATTTCACTTATCTCAAACTTTCGGGTATCACTAATCCTTCTACAGAAGTATATGATAATAAATAATTAAATTTAAAAGACCTCTGAGAAAATCCCAGGACTATAATAGAAAGGCTGAGACAATTGACCTAAAGCTTTAATTTAAAGCTTTAATTTTCCGACCATAGAGTATTTTATGTCATTTTAAGACGTTATTTGCGCTAAGACATTTGCTTCCTACAAACGATAAAATAATTTTACATCTTAGCAGGCTAGGTTGGGAAATAAGTAGACAGCAATGATGAGAACCTGTTGAAAATTACAGAATAATTACACAAGTTACATTTAAAAACTCGAAAGGGTGTGCAAAAAAATAAAATAATGAGAAGTTTATAATTTATAACAGAAGAATCTTTCGGCAGCTGGCGGTCTCTGAATGGTCCACTTTCCGACGCAGCAGATAGGACGTTCTAAAGCGTCATTTTCCAGAATATAATATATATATTTCTAAGTCCATTAGTAATATTTATATTTTATGTGTTCTAATGAGACCAAGTAGACGGTATAACTTTAACATCTAAATGGAATAAATGGCATTTGGTGAAACTGTTATTTGGATGATAGCTTCACCCATGGTTTAAATCCACCGTTTATACATGGAGTATCTATGGATAACATGGTTATCAATGAGAAAATTCCATGGTATTTTCTTCCCTTGTGTAATAACCAATGGCATGATTAAGATGACTAACGTCAAGCAGGATGGAAAGACACGTCACTCGTCAACAGGACCTATTGGGGCACTTGAAGAGGAGTAGCTACGTTGCGTGTGTTGGGTGTCAAACGACATGTATCAGTAATCAATCACGAGCAATATGAAATAAAGTTTCAAATTTGCATATTCTTAAAATATGACAGTGCCTCTTTCTATATCTACTTCAATATGTTTTTATTTTTATCAGGATAGGACATATGCTATGGAAACATAAGGGAAACAAACACAAACATATTAACAAATATCTTTATTCTTAAAATTTATATATATAGTTATTTTAAAGATTGAGCAATCCATATTTAAATTATATTAAGAAAATATGCATAAATTGGATTCATAAATATTTTTATTATTACGATATTTCGAGGGGCAACTCACCTCTCTTTATCGAGGATGTTTGTTTCTCACTAAAACACGTGAGAAGGCGTGTATCACTCTCGTTCTACAAGACCAATGAAATATTACAGTTAAATATGCATATGTTCTTAATATATAGTTATGCTACTTACTTATAGTAATATTAATTACTTTATAGATAATTATTTATATCATATATGTTCTTAATATATAGTTATGCTACTTACTTATAGTAATATTAATTACTTTATAGATAATTATTTATATCATATATGTTCTTAATATATAGTTATGCTACTTACTTATAGTAATATTAATTACTTTATAGATAATTATTTATTCTATATACATATATATATATATATATATATATATAGATACGCTTCTCGGCCTTTTGGCTAAAAAAAAAAAAAAGATCAAAGTATACATATATGTAATATTGTTGCAAATGTTGACGTATGGATAAGCTGGCAGTCGTGTACGTGAGGCGAGTGTTGATGTTTTTCCCACACGCGGACAACAAGAAGCAGAGGCAGGGCTAGATGTCAACACCGAGAGTGATCGGGAACACCCCACGGGACAGAGGTAGAGGCCATGACACAAACTTGGATGCTTATCCCCGAGACATGGAGGGAGAGACTGTGTGAGAGACAGAAGCCGCCTGACGATGGCCACCACCTAGAACATCTGCTGCTGACCCCCTGCCAAAATCTGTCCTGTTTTCAGGGGTCGTCTATAAAGAGTCCCTGGGGGCCGGCCCCACATGGGCGTTGGCATTTTCCTCCCCTCTGTCCCTGCCACCAGCTGACCGAACACTCTTTGGATCTTTATTTTGACGTCAACATTTTTAGTGTTACATAAAAATAGGGGTTTACAGGTATTATCAATAAAGATATAGCATATATACAAAATATGGGGGTGACAGCAAACAGAAACGGTGTACATTCCAAAAAAGGGCAGGATCTTTTAAGGTATCGACTCTAACTAATTGGGAGATATGTGACATATACTAAAAGTGTCATTATTATACAGTTTTAAAATATACGATATATATATCAATTTTACATGTGAATACATGTATATATCGTTATTTATTATTATTATCAATATAATATTATTTTTTTTTATTTTGTAAACTATATATTTCTATATGAAACTCGTGTATGTAATGTAAACAAATCAAACTCCTTCTGTAAAAGAAAAATTCTAGAACTGTGACAGAGTCAAACACCAACAAAGAATTGCCATCTGCCTACGGAGAGCACATTAAACAAAAATATTCTAAAAAGTTCGATTAAGAAGTTTGTGAAAAGGTAAAAATTGATCTGAACGATAACACGTGCCGACAGAGCGGGGCAATGACCTTCATTATCGATTTGGAGGGTAGCCGAGCTAAAATAAGAATTAGTTGAAGAATTTTGTTTGCTCTAATAATGAGGTCGATGTCTTCTTCAAATCTAGGCCCACGCATAGGGGCAGTACCTCCTTCCTGGCTGTACCTTGGTTGTAGCCTCAACGTATGGAAGGATTTAGTTTAGAATGCTAAATCGTGAAACATCCATGTTTGCTGATAATATAATATTATACACAGCAAAATTTATTTATGTTTTACAAAAACATCTTTCGAACATGCTCTTTATCAGCTTAATGTACATTGATGTAAAATTAATAAATACCTGGTCTGTTTGTTATGTCGAGCTTAAATGAGGAGAATGGCATGAGTAGAAAACAAATCAAGTTTCAAAAAGAGATTTTAAAATTATTTTCCAAGTGAGTCATTAGTAAAATAAATTTTACTAAAGGTCTGCGAGGGTTGGAGATATCGTATAAACCGTCGGTTTTCGACAGTGGTGATCCAGGATCGAATCCGGCATTGGACAATTTATTTAAAGAAATAATGTCTTTAATGACCCCCGATTTATGCTAAATTCCAACCCTATCAGTAAATGCAAGTAACCAAACGGGGCTATGGCACACTTATAATTGTAAAAGTCGAACTTCTTCTCATATCTGTACACATTTGATGCACTTACAGAAAATTTAGCCCCAATATGTCTCCCTAAGACGTCCCATGTTCTTCACCTATCTGTAGATAGGTGATGCACTTACAGCAATATTATCTCCAATACGTCTTTCCAAGTTCTTTTCCTATCTGTAGACATGTGATCCATTTACAGAAAAATTAGCTCCAATACGTCTTACTAAGGCATTCCAAGTTCTTTTCCTATCTGTAGACATGTGATGCACTTACAGAAAAATTAGCTTCAATACGTTTCCCTAAGACATTCCAAGTTCTTTCTCTATTTGTAGACATGTGATGCACTTACAGCAAAATTAGCTTCAATACGTCTCCCTAAGACGTCCTAAGTTCTTTTCCTATCTGTAGACATGTGATGCACTTACAGCAAAATTAGCTCCAATATGTCTTCCTAAGACATTCCAAGTTTTTTTCCTATTTTTAGACATGCGATGCACTTACAGCAAAATTAGTTCCAATACGTCTTCCTAAGTTATCCCAGACATGCTCCATTGATTCAGGAGATCTTACAATCCAGCATCTTATTATCCTAAATCCCGAGAGAATATAATTGGCTAACAATTCCCTTTCTATGTAGAAGAACAATATAATACATAAAATGTTGAACTGGGAGCCAATGACACCTATGTAAATACATGTGAAAGGCCTCAAAAATGTTATACATGCATTTCTGAGCAGTCAATGTGCCTCACGCTGGAATGCGTACGTCTGTTTGAAAGACTAGCCTAGACCATGATACTACCTCTTCTAAAACTGTATATTTCTCTGATGTTAGCGGCATTAAAGCAGATTCCAGGTTTTCTACAGATATACTGGTCTAGAATCAGTTACTTGACTGAATATTGAATTGTCGCTAAAAGAAACATGGGTCGGTTGATCTTAGGTCCAGGACTCATGGCGCCAATTCACGAAGGCTATCCTGTGAAAATAATTAAGATGGATGCATTATATTGGTTGTTTTGTACAAGACCTCTTTTTTTTTCCTGAGAGCTTCAATGAACAGTTTGTCTTGAAACTTTCGTTCTAGGGAAAAAGTTCATTTATGTACACGTACAAATCGAGTTCTCAAAAATGTTTCTGCAATTGATACTTCCCAATTACATGGTGAGACGGGTTCACGATCCATTATATTGCGTCTAAGAGTAACAATGAAGTTAGAAATTGGTTTTCAGATTGATAAGTTGAAAGGAATTGATGTTGTGCAACTACTACGCTCTTCTTTGTACACAAATGAACTCAAAAGCGTTGATGATTTTCTCATAGGTTAGTTGAGAGGGCGTTTCAGGTGAAACCAGCGATGTTAACATATTGTATAATTGGGGGAACTTATTGAATTCAGAAATATTTGGACACATATTTGAAATTAGATTATTTAGTTTGAAGAAAATTTCAAATAGCTGGTGATGTAATTTTAAAGATTCATTTTTGGGATCGAAAATTTCAAAAGATTGAAGTAAAACAGGATTTACAGTAGTCTTGATTTGTAATGACGAATGTTTTGCTACGTAGATAATATTGTTTGAAGGAATTGCTGCTGTTGATTTTGGAAAGCGAGCATGAGTTCCTTGAATTTATACGCATCAATTTGTTTTGTTCTGAAGCGTACATAAGGTACATAATTTGAAATTATATTTTCAACCGATTATAATGCGGCTTACGTGAGGCGTATAAAATACAAATAAGACTAAGGCTTCTAGTTGTAGAAAATATGGTACCTTAAAGTCTAGAAATCATCCTCGTCGCAACTTGCTGTGAGTTTCTTTTTAATATATAGAACTATCGGATGTACCCGGCTTCGCCCGGGTTTTACCCGAGTAAAGGTTTGTCTAACGAACATTTGTTAAAACAATTCTCTATAAACTTATAAAAAAGAGATATATTTTGATAATTTGAAACTCGTAAATTTGAATCTCTCGATAAAGTGAACATTTTTCCCGGTCCCTTGAAAAATACTCGATAAGTTGAATAAAATCAATATTAATCGGTTCCCTCGGTAATTGGAAGTTAAAGGAATAGTATCTTTGCCTTGGAATTGTATCATTATTCTTGTCTCAAATAAATTGCCGTGTCATCCTGAATTTTGTCTTTCCTAATTTTCTACATTACAAAATCATCATTTTATCTATTCTCCCAATATATATGTTGTAGAAAAAAGATAAAACTAACTTCGACTTGTGCGCAATTAATAGGTAGAAAATCTTACTTTTGATAAATAATCTTTACGATAATAAATTTAGTGATAATAAAACTTATAGATAAAAAAACCTGTTATCATCGTCGCAATGGGGGCGCTGCTTGCGAGTTAAATCTACAAATCTGCAAATAACTCTAAGGATATTCAAGATATTCAAAAAATTATTTTTTTTTAAAAAAACCTTCCCGTGGATATACCTAATAATATCCCAAAATTTCACGGCGATTGGATGTATGGTATTTGAATCTATAGAGTACAAACATACAGACAGACAGACATTCAATTATATATATATATATATATATATATATATATAGATTGTATTAATAGTATATATAGTATAATTTGTAGAATAGTAATTGTGAAGTTGAGAGTAAACATTATAGTTTCTAACTAAGAGTATAATGATATATAAGTTGAGAGTGTCTAAATATTTTACAAAATAGCATATATTTTATTTACGTTTGAAAATTCTGATATATTTAGTTTAAAATATATAAAGTTCTCTTCAGAAAAGCGTTTATTCGTCTATTTTAGCGCCTGGATCATCAGTGGTGAACCATCTCAGCGGTTTCGCCAGTTTAATGCATCATAATATCTACCAATATATTTACATATCTACGCATAGTTTATTGATGTGAAAGAAACAAAATAAAACTTATCTATTCATATTCGAGACTTCAAAATCTCAATAAATTACAACCAGAGAGTTATTGTGCAGGTTTACTGACCGATAAAACGTGTAAGGACCAACTGACCACTGGTCACTGTACCGAGTGACCCTCTTGAATGATGGATGGACAGTTTTGTGTCGTGTGACAAATGACCATGTTTATTTATCAACTCTTTCATGTCTGGCTTTCATCTCTAGTGCGTCTTTGTTTCCATCTATGGTGCGGATAACTTATTGAATCTTTGAGGCGTTGACCTGAGGTCAAAACCGATTTTTACATTAACGTGAGCTGGAGTTGCAAAATCTCTTACATAAGATAAAAAAACAACCTTTTTTTTATGTTTTTGCTGTTTGGAACTACTTATATAACGAATTCTGGTTAATAACTATATTAAATATTGAATGTTTGTTAAATATTGGATAATTGATAATATTATTTATTCTCTCTCCCCCCCCCCCCCATTTATAAATAGTATATTTATATAAATTTATCTGGAGTTGCAAAATTCCCTCCATAAGATAAAAGAACAAGCTTTTTTATGATGTTTTTTGGAACTACTTATATAACGAATTCTGATAAATAAATA
The DNA here is from genome assembly GCA_030710605.1 of Cordylochernes scorpioides. Taxonomy (NCBI): domain Eukaryota; kingdom Metazoa; phylum Arthropoda; class Arachnida; order Pseudoscorpiones; family Chernetidae; genus Cordylochernes; species Cordylochernes scorpioides. The sequence continues at coordinate 21,075,207 of CP092866.1, read as the reverse complement.
TATTAAATATTAAATAAACGATTTATTTATTTTTACGATACATTTTTTCAGCGAATTTTCAGGATCTAAAAAGAGGAATAAATGTAAATTCTCAGGTTTCTATTTCAAACCTCTTTGGAATTATATACATACACACTATCAAAAATCAAGATAAATTAGGTTATATATTTCAAATATTATCCGATATATATATTCATATTCATTATCTATAAAATTATCCATAATAATTATTAACAACTCTTCAAAAATTCTGGTCTTTAAATAAAATTTATCAGATGAAGTAATTATACATATTGTTACGACGCTTCTCCGCCGTCGATGTTTGCGTTCAAGGTTTCTAAGAGAACAATGTGGGTTCTTTGTGGATACAGCTTAGTACGGTATATTTATTCCCAGAGCTTTAAAGAGTAGATTAATAACTATATACAGTAGATGGTCTTGCCTTCTTGTCCGCCTCTACAGGGATCCTCCTCGTCACCGTCTTCTCCTTGCCGCAGATCTCGATGTCACTAGACTGACGTTCCTTCCCAGACTGTGCTGTCCTCTCGGCACACAAACCCCCATCAGCCGACTGCTATCTCGGCTCCTTCCTTCACTACGGTACCAGCTGGACTCTTTATCTCCCGCCCCTCCTCTGGAATCTGTTAATAAACACTTCCTTGTGGAGGGGGGCCCTGAATACCTTCTTTTCTTGGTTTGCTCACATCTTCTCTTCATCTTCTTTGCTGCACCGTTTCAATATTTTAATTAAATGGGTCATTGGTCTGACGTAAAAATGTTAAAATAATTGAATTCTCATCGCGAGTGAGAAAGTTTAAAAGCAGAAATAGTCAAATTTATATAAAAAGTACTTTTATATGACTTTACAAAATAAGTGTAGGATGACTGATGTCATAATATATAAATTGATATAATAGTTTTAAGAACTATATGAAACACTGTTAACTCAGTGTAAGTAACCAAACGGGGCTCTGACACATTTGTAAGTGCAAAGTCAAACTGCTTTTCACATGTGTAGACATGTGGTGCGCTTACAGTAAAAGCAGTCGCCTACTTTTACCCACCATGATTATGGCTTGTACCACGTGTAATAGGGATAAGAAAAAATATGAAACACTATATTTTGTGATGATCATTATCTCTATTTATTTATATTAGAGGTATAGTTAAGCATATATTAGTGAAACATATAGTATTACGCCTTTTTGTCTTATTTTTAGTCTTATAAAAGTAAAACTCTAGTAATGTTGGAACTAACTGTTGGTCTAGACCTGTTCGTAGAGCTGTCTAATATGTAATCTAGTTTAATAATTTTACAACGTTGAAAATGGAGGAAATGTAAAAGGATGACAAGTCAATTTATTTCGATCAAAATAAGTCAACCTTATTTGAATAAAATAAAAGAGAAGCAAAAGGAAAGAAATTGAATGAGTAACAAAATATCAAAATTATTATTCAGTGACAAAAATAAATAGTCAGTTTCAATTTTTATGGATAGAGTTATATATATATATATATTAGGTTACACTTGTATTTAATCTAAAAGTAACTTTAATCGCATGTTTATTTGATGGGTAATATTTTAATGTTTTTTTTTTTTTTTTCAGAATAGGTAGTAGAGTTTAAAGAAAAAAAAGAAAGGAAACTAAAATAATGGTTGGTTGTAAATTCAAGCATGATTTTAATTTACTTTCCTTTCTTTTCTTCTTTAAACTCTACTCAAACTTTGTAATTATTCAATTATTTATGTAATATAGTATCTTAGTGTTGTTTCTTGACGCAAGCATCTCTTGCATGGATATCGGGTCTGATTTGATAATAAATTAATAAATGTTCTCACAATTTTAATTGTTTACCCTTTTAACTAAGTTTATAAGGGACACCATTTTTGCCTATAGTGAATATACTTTCTATAATGTTGCTAAATTCAAATATTGTTAAATATGCTTATCTTCTTTTTTTCTTCTTCTCACTTTTTACCTTTCTTTTTTCCCTACAAATGCGAATTCTAAATATAAAGTATGACCCAAATAAGAGGTGCGCTTGTATATTTTATAGGTAGAACGACAAACCTTTTCATAACTTTAATTTTTATTTGTCTATTTCTTACAACACAATCATTTTATGTCTTATTGATATTTTTTGTCATAAAGAGGCATTTGTCTATTATAAAGTGTATTATTAATGCTTGAAAACGCAATCAGTTTTTTTTTGTCATAGTAATGTTTTTAAAAATAAAAATGGCATATCATGACCAGGAGCACATGTGCTTTACAGAAGGCAGAGCGCCATCTGGTGGAACAGAAATCAACTAAACATTGATTTAGCCTGTTCCCTAATATTTGGCTAACCCAATTTCTTGATAAATCAAGAAAAGCCATCCACGAACGCGTTTCGCGCTTTTGGCGCTCGTCAGCGAGTAATGTTTTTGTAATTGATAATTGCAAAGTACACAAGAATATGAATAATATAAAAGTTAAGTTTTAATATCATTTTTAAGACATACAATATATCCACATTTCTCCTAGGATAATGGTGACAAGGAAGTCTATGACCCTAGAAAAAGGCGTTCTGACATAGCTCAAGCAATGAGATTGACCAGTATCGCCGCATCCCCTTCGATCTCTACCTCCAAATTGCCTTTTACCATCCACAGGCTCTATTTATAGCAGAAGTGCCTCCTACCGGGGTCAAAGGTCGAACTTTCCCTGCCCCCTCTATGTAAAGTGATATGGGACCAGGTTGTCACGTCTATTTCTGGAGTAGTCAGCCTCCCTTTAACTTTATTGGTTCCATACAAGTTACAATAATAGGAATCATTTTAATTTTTATATTAAATACATATATATGTTAGCACTATATTTAATTTTGTTAGTTTTTTATAATACAAATTTATAAAACCACTAAATAACGGCCTTGTCCTTATTGTTTGCGGAAGGGAATTGCTCGATGAAAATATTTAAATGTAATTCTACTGTCCTAAAAGCTTATGTCCATAGTTTGCTTAAATACCATTTCTAAGATTCCACCCTTCAGTGTTGCATATAAAAGCAGAATGATCCAATACAGTATTAGAGCTCTAAAGAAAGCGGTCTGGTAGAATAAATTGGCGAAACCGCTGGAAGGGTTCACCAGTGATGAGCCAAGCCCTCCCTATATTTTTTAATCGCAGTAAGAACAGTAGTAGTTTGAATTATTTGTGAAAAAGAAACATTCGCGTTTTGGTGTTTTCATTTGTTTTATATAGATGGCGCGTTATTGCTATGTAATAAGATATGAATATATTAACACAAAGCAATAACGCGCCATCTATAGATATAAAATAAAAGGATTTAAAAGCGCGAATGTTTCTTTTATACATAAAACGAACTTCTACTGTCCTTACTGCGATGAAAAAATATATTGGGAGGGCTTGGCTCATCAGTGGTGAACCCTCCTAGCGGTTTCGCCAATTTAATTCACCAGACCGCTTCTCAGAGCTCTAATATTGTATTGGATCATTCTGATTTTATATGCTACACTGAAGGATGGAATCTTAGAAATGGTTTTCAAGTAAACTATGAGCATATAAAATCAGAATGATCCAATACAATATTAGAGCTCTGAGAAGCGGTCTGGTGAATTAAATTGGCGAAACCGCTGGGAGGGTTCACCACTGATGAGCCAAGCCCTCCCTATATTTTTTAATCGCAGTAAGAACAGTAGTAGTTTGAATTATTTGTGAAAAAGAAACATTCGCGTTTTGGTGTTTTGATTTGTATTATACAGATGACGCGTTATTGCTATGTAATAAGATATGAATATATTGGGATGATTTGATCATCAGTGGTGAACACTCCCAACAGTTTCACCAATTTACTACTTTATTTCAATGTTCATATAAGGTTATATAAGGTTGAATATAAAATAAATATATAGAATAAAAGAGAAAGAATGTGATCTAAGGATAGTTAATTTGTTCAATAAACATTTAATCAAATACAGGAATATGCAAAGTATTATAATAAAATCCATGAAATTCTAGGAGAGTAAATATTTCATAAAATAAATTAGCAGAAAACAAGATGAAATTTCGGAATAATCACCTTATACCTTTATAACAAAGACATAAAACTGTAGTGCACTATGCTATTACAACAGGAGTCGTTCAGTGTATGGTACCGAACTCAATCATGTATAGTCACTGCCAATTGTGAGATTGTTGACAGAAACTGTAGCGTTTAAAATATTATTTCTTCACCATGGGTCGATGGGAATACAATGGGTCGAGCAGCCAAGCTAACCGAACGGCCGAGAGACTAAATATGCTCACATCTTTGCCAGAAATTCAACTCATCTATATATATATATGCATTAATAACTAATATACTGCTCTTCAACGGGCTAATACTCTATGTACAATCTCTTAATAATTTTTATACAAAATAATTGAAAAACTTTTGTTATTGGTATGTGTTCTCGCGGGCATGCATCAGATTGCTCACAGCATTGCTTGCACACCCACACATGCCAATAACAAAAGTTTCTCAATTATTTGGTATAAGGATTATTAAGATTGTACATAGAATATCAGCCCGTTGAAGAACAGTATATTTGCTCGAAAGCTTGCAAATTCAAAATTAAAAGAAATTTTTACTTGATTTTTATTTTTTTCTCTTTAAGATAATTTATGGGTAACTATTGCTCATACAATAACTACTATATTAATAATTAAAATAACTACTTCTCACGGGTTTATTCTTCTGGATCCTATCGTCTCTGTTTGCTACCTCGACTGCTAGCCAATCCCCACATATCGATGGTATTTACAACATCAAATCTTCGAATGTTCCACCATTCTGTGTCTTACTCAAGAACAACGGTAAATTTATTGCATCCTTTCAATATTTGCATGAATACTTCCGAGCAGTACTATTAAAAACATTTTATTTACCACACAAGTCAATGGTAGAAGAGATAAAAAATACTATTTGAAGTTACAGTACCAGCTTGGCACTTTGAAAAAGAGCTATAGATGCTGTAGAGACTATTTAAAATCCAACAATGGAGATATATAACTAGATATTTGAAGGCCAAACTGAAAGGTTGTGAGACGCAATGTTCTCCAAGAATAACTGGCCGCTACGATCTTGGCCCGAGGAGGTGAACTCCATGTGGAAGCAGAGACTCGAGAAAGAAGTGTCTCTGAGGAACAAATGGCAGCAACAGTTTGGTGACAAGCTGCAACAGCGACATCCCTGCGTGGACTGGGATGCTGAGAGCGTTGATGAAGAAACGTGCGGACCTGCTTGTGTCCCACGCTGTATCTGCGCCCAGCCTCGCCGCAACGAATGCTGCGACTAACTCTTTGGGACTATTTATATTGATATATTCCTAAATTTATTCATGATATAGCCACAGCACATAGAAAATATATTATATATTAGAAAATACCATTGAAATAATGAGCTTTACCTAATAACAGTCAAATATCGAAACCATTTCAAATACCAAGTCTAAAATTTCCGAACCAAAATCAAAATGACTTGAAATAAAGTTTTTATAATACACATTTTGTAATTTATATTTAATTGTTTTTCCTGGTATGTGCAAGTAAAAGGATCAAATTCTTTTTATTAATTTATATTTTGTATATAAATAAGGGGGAGGGTTTTAACCTGATTTAACTGAAATCTTAATAAAATATCAGAGAGCCTGGAAGTAGATCCTGGGAAGAGTATGCTAAGAGATAGGTAAGGTCCGAGGTTTAGCAAAGGTACGACTGCGTTATATAAATATGCCCAATAATAATCGAATATAAAGGTTTTATTCTCTTCCATGATGGTGGACGGGCAGTTACTTCGAGTTCTCAGGGAGAGAATTTAAACATAACCCGAGTTTCTGGAGTGTTGAACACCAACTACCCGGGCTGTCCATTAGTCTAGTATATAGGTCTAGTCACGTCGGGTTATAGAGATGAACCAGGAATGCTGACAGCCATTCTGGGAGACAAGCCAACAATGTAAGTTAAACGGAACCAAGTAGTAATTCTGTCTGCATTCTGTCTGCATATCCGGCTTGTGGACCGAAAGGTCTGGGTGGCCATCTGCTTCAAGGGTGTCTGCATTCTGTTACCTCTGGCGTGGTTGAAAGACCTTGAAGTAAATCATACCCTCCTGCCAGCCAGAGGGCTGTATAAGTTTCGTTATAAGAAAGAGGGTTTAGACTTGTGGGCCTCCTAGGCCTGGGTGGTTATATGATCCAAAGAATGTCTGCATACTGTGGACCGGCTTGTAGACCGAAAGGTCTGGGTGGCCATCTGCTTCAAGGGTGTCTGCATTCTGTGTTTCAAGAAATCTGGTCAGCTCAATAAGAGGTGATCCACTCTCTGTGGTTCTTTCAAGAAATGAGGCCAATTTTAATCCGTATCAGGATAACAGAAAGATGTTCCAGGAGTCAATTATCAAGATTTAACGATCTTTGTGAAGAAAATATAGAAATTTCGTCAGACAAATTGGTCTGGCTAGGCCAACTCTCTTACGTCGATTCGCAACTTTCTCGCCCTCTCTATATCGAATCATGGACAAAACTTAAAGAAGTGGAGTGTATTTGATAACGCCGATCGTCTTTTTTTCTAAGGAGATTGAAACAATTTTGTTTACACTTGGTTATCTCGTGTGTCTTCAATAAATGCCATTATATATCAAATATCTTTCAGAGTATTATCGGAATCCCGATATACATGATAAAAGGTACTACTTCCTTTTAAGTTTTGTACACGGGTGTATATGTATATAAGAAACATGGGTATCCATAAAAACATTATAAAATATAAATAATAAACACTATTAGAACATTTTATTATAATCGTTATATGTTGAAATTTCCTATATGAAAAAAAAACTTTTTTTTCTATACACCCAAATATAACTTTTCCAGAAATAAAATTCGATAGAGAACCAAAATGTTATTTTAAAGAAATTCTACCATGTATCTCGATCTAATAAGAACCACTAGAAGAAAATTAAATGGATTTTTCCAAAAAGAGATTGGAGAGTTTTTAAGGGAATCAATAGACTTGGAGTATGTTTGAACAAATAGTTATTTTTCTCCTATACATTTATTGTAGAGCGAATAGAATTTCTCAAATATATTTTGGCTTAATGCATTCCGAGATAACAATTTGTTCTATATATATATATCTTATGATAATATATACTTATCCTTCCATTTCTCTATTTTAGTGGGATTGAGGATAAAATATCTTTTTTTACTTATCCTCCTTTAAATGGATTGGGAATCTCTTTCTGATCTCTCTTATTATATTTTTGGGATGTTTGATATCATTAAGTATTCCTGTGGGGAGTTTTGATATAAAAGTCTTTTAACTTTTAATGATATAAATTGTAAATAATAAAATATTTTTGGGAAATATTTTAGGTGACTATATTACTTTATACACCGATGATACATTTAAATTAAATACAAACAAAGAATTAGGTTAGAAAAACTAATGAACAAAACTAAAGGAAGTTGTATCTTTTAGCATGTATATCGGGATTCATACAATAACTCTGAAAGATATTTGATACACAGTTTGAGATAAATAAACTGTTTTTGTATTATTGAAACTGGGAGAACTACTCAGTAGCAGGCCGATTTAGCTCCAATATAAAATGGCCGCTTATGACATAAGGAACAGATACCCTGTGCCGCCGCTCCTAACTTTGAGTATAGACGCTGATCCTGGGTTCCTGGATAAGGAGCCCTTACAGGATACAATCATGATGCATTATTGCGCAATCTGTTATAATAAATTTGAACTTTATTGATGCGTATTCTTTTTTAAATAAAACAATTTTCTATACTGCCCTTACTGCAATGGTAAAAAAATTGGAAGACCTGGTTCATCAGTGGTGAACCCTCCCAGCGGTTTCGACAGTATGAACTACCATACCGCTGTAATATTGTATTGGGCTGTTTGATTTTGTTGGGAAAAATTTATGGATTCGTAGAAAAAGAGAAGGAACATTTATTACCTAAAGGTATTCTATATACAGTTACGAGCGTCATCAATTCTTCAGTTTTCATCTCTGTCACCGTTTGCTTTTTTTTGGGAAATGGCGCTCTCCTATTGGTTGGCTACGATCACGCCACCTTTGCCCCCCCACTCGCTTTTTCGTTTTTGTAACTATTGTGTTGGAGCGGGTCGCTCCTTAAATAAATGCATATATTAGTTATTAACTAAATGGAATCATCTCTTTCCTTTTCCCAGTAAGAGACGCCTACGGAAGCCAACAGTACATAGACAGATAAAGCACATAGGCTATAGTTATTAACTAACATATGCATTTATTTAAGGCGCCAATTTATAATTGTAACAAATAGTATTTGAATCAAAACATTCAATCGGGTAAAACACGGGCGTTGCCCGGGTTATTCGACTAGTAAAACAATAAAAGAAGGACAAAAGAAAAACTATATGTACATCAGCAGCTCACGCCGGCCTGCCCTATTCACTTAACCCCTAGCCTAACTAACTAACAAACAAGGCCGTGCTATATAGGCAGAGATGTCAATCTGCATAGGTAATGCTAAAACTATGCAAATATCTGCGTATAAAATATCTTAGAAATATCTTCAATTGTCAAATTCAACAGATTTTATTCTGATACTGGAACTAAACTCTTGGAAAAGGTATCTAGAACGAACTACGAGAATAAAAGCTTTCAAGCCAGTAGAAATATATATAATAATAAACGGTTCTATCAACCAGACAAACTGAACTAAGGTTTAAAGGGAGACTGTTACTGTTCCCCGTTCTTCTTTTTTTTCTTGTAATCTTGGAGCCGACATGTTAGGATGGGACATATGCGTGTAACACGTCATACTGACTCATGGCGTCGGGATCGATATGGACAACTTCAGGGCTCCAGACCGAAGTCGATTATGTTGTGTCTGGGTTTTATAGATTGGAGAGAACTGACACAAAGATATACACTCATGGATAAACCTTAAGGAGGAGGTGGAAAGTCTTTGATGTTTCCTATTGTCAAGACTTGGAAATAATCTCATTATATTTCTTCATATATGTATGAACATTTAAAGATCTAGTATAGGAATATATTGTGACGAAGAAATAATTTATTAATTAAAATATTCAATGAAACTATTCAACAGATTATATAAATATATATTAATCTTTTATGTAAAATAATTATCAAAATATCTCTTTGCTTGCTTGCTCAAGATTCTCTAGCTGTAGATAGTTTGGGTTGAGTTGTTAATAATTGTCGACTTGTCGCCGTGACGTCATCAATAAATACTTTTACATCTTAGGATATTTCAAGGCTTGATTTCTACGCTACAACTGGTGGAGAGACTGGACCGATACCCATTAAGAAATGAAGAAAAAAATTGATTCTGTTGAACCAGAAGAAACTTCTATGAATGTAAAGAAGGAAGGTACTCAGGTAAGCAACTACGTTGTTCAACATCTGCCAAGGAACCCTTCCATTTTCTCCGGGGAGGATGGTGAAGATCTCCAAAAATGGTTAAAAGGGTATGCACGTGTGGCAAGGTACAACCATTGGGACGAAACCCTTTGTCTTACTAAAGTTTATTTTTATCTGTCTGGAACTGCTCTCAAATGGTTTGAGAACAACGAAGAAAGCATACAGACTTGGAAGGAATTCACATCTCAATTAGAGAATGTGTTCGGAAAAAAAGAAAATTCAAAATTGCAAGCGGAGAAGAAACTTAAAACACGGGCACAATTAAAAGGTGAAAGTACCGAATGTTACATCCAGGATGTCCTGTGCTTGTGCAAAGAGGTTGATCCTCAAATGAGCGAGGAAGATAAAATCTCCCACCTCATGAAGGGGATAGCTGAGGAGCTTTATAGAGTACTCCTACCGAGGGATGTACAGAGCACCGAGCAATTCATTACAGAATGTCGCCGTGTCGAAGCGCTCCGTTGTAGGCGAGTTACCCCAACCAGGTACGAGCGCCTACCAAATGTAGCCTCTCTCTGTGACCAGGATGACGGAGAAGATCTGTCATCTATGATTAGGCAAATTGTTCGTGAGGAGGTACAGCGGGCATTAGGCTCTCCTCGGGAGGAACCAAAAAATGCTACAATCGAAGAAATTGTAAAGGAGGAGATTGGAAGAACCCTGGCGCCAATCTCAAAGTCTAGGAGAAGTCCCCCTCAGAAGGAAAAACCCCGACAGTTTTTAAATACCAGATATGAGGCCGAAACGATAAGACCGCACCCTGAACCTCGATACCCAAAACAAGGAGGAAGACGCGACACCAATGATTGGCGTACAACTGAGGGAAGGCCAATCTGTTTCTACTGCGGACGCCCAGGTCACGTCGTCCGCTATTGCCGTGACAGGAAGAGACACAATGAGGAAAGGAGAAATGACTATTTCCAAAGAAAGCAAGACGCAATGGTATCCTACAACTCTCGAGCTGAATCTCAGGACTTCAATGACGAATCATCGAGGAAAACTTTCACTCGCTACCGAAGCCCTACTTCATATCTCGGTCGAAACAGACAACATTTCTCACCTGCTAGAAGATCTAGCTGGACGCCCCGCCATTAAAACTAGATGATAGACCACATTGAAGGTGAGGCCGTAAAGTTATAAAATCCCCCCTTGCCGACCACAGTAGAAATTAGAAAAAGCTACCTTGACTTACGTCAAGCATAGACCTACCAAGCCCTCATGAAGAAGATATCTCAACTGAAAGTAGACATCCACCGCAGTCACCTGAAAATATCCCTGGCCATAGTACTAGTTCTTAAAACTGACGACCTAAGTCTCCTGCTGAGCATCGGGTCGATGCTCTCTATAGGAGGAGACTATGTGACGAAGAAATATTTTATTAATTAAAATATTCAATGAAACTATTCAACAGATTATATAAATATATATTAATCTTTTATGTAAAATAATTATCAAAATATCTCTTTGCTTGCTTGCTCAAGATTCTCTAGCTGTAGATAGTTTGGGTTGAGTTGTTAATAATTGTCGACTTGTCGCCGTGACGTCATCAATAAATACTTTTACATCTTAGGATATTTCAAGGCTTGATTTCTACGCTACAATATGTATGTTTGAAATTATATATATTAATTTTGTTTTAATTATGTATATAGCGCAATCATTAAATGTATTTTTTTATATATATTTCAATAATCAAGCTAGCGCACCGAAAGGATTCGTCACCCCTTAAGAACAAAGATATGGGTAAATGTTAAACTTAGTTTTTGTTTACCGCTGCAATACAGTTTTTTATTGGGGGGGGGGGGGGGGGGGGAGAAGTCCGACCACACCTCCCTGCGGTCCCCCCTGGACCCTTGGAATATTTGACCAAATTCTGGTTCGTTTCCAAGGTGACTAACATGGCAACGGCATCTATTTTACAATGAAGAACAACTGTCCTGGTGTGGAACTAACACCTACCCACATATTCTCATGCCCAGCAATGGCCGCAGCCTTGCAGAAAATTGACATGGACCCAGAGCAGCAGCTTTACACACCCAAGATAGTGGACATTGCTGCTGCTGTGATGGAGATGTATGGAGACATCTGAGGCTCTTCATTGAACACGACAACAACTCGCATTAAACTGGTTGATTACAAGTGGCAGATAAAACAGCAAATATTCCTCGCTTGTATATATATACTAGCCGAATGACCCGGGCAACGCCCGTGTTTTACCCGATTGAATGTTTTGATTTAAATACTATTTGTTACAATTATAATTTGGCGCCTTAAATAAATGCATATGCTAGTTAATAACTATAGCCTATGTGCTTTATCTGTCTATGTACTGTTGGCTTCCGTAGGCGTCTCTTACTGAAAAAGAAAGAGAGGATTCCATTTGGTTATTAACTAATATATGCATTTATTTAAGGAGCGACCCGCTCCAACACAATAGTTACAAAAATGGGGGGGGGGGGGGGCAAAGGTGGCGTGATCGTAGCCGACCAATAGGAGGGCGCCATTCCGAAAAAAAGCAAACCGTGACAGAGGCGACGAAGAATGACGCTCGTAACTGTATATAGAATTTTAATGATACATTAGCGCGCCATCTGTTGTGAAAATTCGAAACTGTTGTGGACGCCTATGATTCTTTTTAAAGGTTGAACGGTTTCTGCTGTCCTTGCTGCAATGGCCGGGTCCTCCCATTAATATATCATTGCAGTAGGGACAATAGAAATTGTTTGGTTTTTTGGAGGGAATCATACGCGTCTATAATAGTTTCGAATTTAATTTTAAAAATAAATAATTGAAGTGTGATCTTAGTGTGAAGATTTTTTGCATTTGTATTTGATCTGATTCAATTTAATTATAAGCCTGGATGAAAAAGGAGGATCAGTAACAAGCTCACTAAAAAACCTGGGCTCAGCTGGCCCGGCTGATAGTAAAGGCTCCAGGGATACAAGATGAGTCTGTCAACAAATCGATGCTTTATTTTTGAAAGCTGCATGACAAGTTGAATTTGACGTGAGACTAGCCTGAATAAGTCTATTTGTCTGATACAGTAGAATCTCCGTGTGAGGACCATCCCACTAGAGGAATTGTACAGTTTTAATCACTAAACTGCACCATTTTGACCAATCATCCACTCTCCAATAAGAGGACACCTCTCTCTAAAGGACATTTTGGCTCTGTAACTAGGTGGTGCCATTTATAAAGAGACTAGCCGAATGACCCGGGCAACGCCCGTGTTTTAATTTAGACACGTGGACCTGTTGGATCATTAACGCCCGTGTTTTACCCGATTGAATGTTTTTATTCAAATACTATTTGTTACAATTATAAATTGGCGCTTTAAATAAATACATATATTAGTTAATAACTATAGCCTATGTGCTTTATCTATGTACTGTTGGCTTCCGTAGGCGTCTCTTACTGGGAAAAGAAAGAGAGGATTCCATTTAGTTATTAACTAATATATGCATTTATTTAAGGAGCGACCCGCTCCAACACAATAGTTACAAAAACCAAAAAGCGAGTGGGGGGGGGGAGGGGGCAAAGTCAAAAAACAAAGTGTCTCGCGCAGTGGCGGCGCCATCGTAGCGAACAAATAGGAGAGCGCCATTCAAAAAAAAAAAAGCAAACGGTGACAGAGATGAAGAACGCATGACGCTCGTAACTGTATATAGAATTATTTCTACTGTGAAATCAAATAATCTTATTGTACCTGAAACAAGCTGCCAGACTGAGCCAAGCAGCCGTTACTCCTATTTAAGATTTGTATGTAGATTTAAGATCAGATGATTTTACTCTCTCTCACGTTATATCATTCAATGTAATATATGTAATAATGTAATATATTTTCTCTCAATATATAATAAGTATTTAAAATATGTATATAATAATGTGTATATAAAATTTGTATTTATTATTAAATTTTTAATGTGATAATCCTGTTGAAGGACTGACAAGTCCGAAAGCTTGAAAATAAAAAGTTGCACAAGAAACTTAGCCCTGGAAGCTTCATTTATTTTATAATATCATTCAAGTTGTTAATTTTTTTTTTAAATTGGAAACAAAATATGCCGTAACATGATGTGTCAGAGATTTCTGTGATGTTGTAACATAGATACTGCTGGACTCTGATTGGAGGTTTACAAGACGTTTAAATCCTATAACCCTTGGCGGTCTCTTGGCAAAGTCTAATCAGGATTTTTTTCTCTGTGAAACCTGAAGCCAATTCCTGAAGTCGCTGCTCCTCGCCTCCATCTGGTGTTTTGTTGCGAAGACATGGGTAGAACCACCGGAATAAATTGTGTTCATCTGAATGGCTTGTTGCGAAGACATGGGTAGAACCACCGGAATAAATTGTGTTCATCTGAATGGCTTGTTGCGAAGACATGGGTAGAACCACCGGAATAAATTGTGTTCATCTGAATGGCTTGTTGCGAAGATATGGGTAGAACCACCGGAATAAATTGTGTTCATCTGAATGGCTTGTTGCGAAGATATGGGTAGAACCACCGGAATAAATTGTGTTCATCTGGATGTCTTGTTGCGAAGATATGGTCAGAATTACTGGAATAAATTGTGTTCATCTGGATGGCTTGTTGCGAAGATATGGCCAGAATTATTGGAATAAAATTGTGTTCATTTGGATTGAATTGAAAAAAACTGCGATTTGAGATTAAGCAAATTTTTAAAAGTGGAGAAATACATTAATATTAAGCGCATTTAAAAACACCTGCTGTTCAAGTTTGTACTGGTTAAGGAAACAAAACCTTTTGTAGAAACTACGTGGCGTTTATACGAAGGTATGTGACAAGTACTGTAAGTTTCCTTACAGGCCATATGGAAATTGGTATGTCCCAGTTTTTTGTTTGAACTTAGTAAAATTACACCGGTGTTCAAATGTGAATAAAACAATAAATATATGTTTACGATGGGCTTATGCAAATTTAAAGAATCATATAACAAACATTAGATTTTTTTTTATATAAAACTTTTTATTTTTTTTATTTCAATATATTTATTTGATTTCTTTAACGTAATAGATGTGAGAAGAGGCATTTTGAAATCTCGTAAATGAGATAAAGGTTGGCGTGGCCAAGCAGATCGTCTGAAATAATTGATACATCGAAACATAGCGTTGAGAATTCTTCCAAGTGACATGCCAAAAATCTTGCTAAATGTCGAAGCTGCAAATAAATTATAGATGAATTCAAATATTGCCACACGCTTTGTTTGTTTTAACATTAGAATCTTCTGTTGTTTATTACAACAGCTCGTGTTTTTAATTTACAATTTTATATGTAAATAAGGGGCGCTACAAAAGAATATTTAAATTTAAAAAATAAAAAGTTGTGAGCGCTTAAATTTATTTATATATTTTTCGCAGAATATAATAGTAGCAGATTATTTTTTTGTTGATGCTTATCATCATACCAAAACTTGACCACGTTCAAATCTTTTGTTTGTCAAACACACTTATCTTCCCTAGTAATATTTTTTAGAAAGTTTTTTCCTCTCTCTCTCGTTAAATAATTCCCGAAGATGCAGAGGTCTCAAGACAACAACAACCCAATGTACGCGGGCCAGCAGTACCAGGGCTACCAGCCTTACGGTCAGCCCTGCACTATCCTAACCCTCAGAAGCAGTCAAGTGCCTATCCTCAAGAACAGGCTTACGCCCCTACCCCACAGCAGAACTATGCTCCAGCTCCCCAGCAAAACTATGCTACTGATCCCTATTCTCAAAATTATAACCGCCCTCCAGCAGTTGGTGGTGCCCCCAATATGTACCGCCCACAAGGTGCAGTCATACGGTGGCTACCAACAAGACAACCAGAGCTACGGCTCCCGTGGAGGTTACAGGGGCGGGTACGACCAGTCACGTCCCCAGCAGAGAGGCAGTTACAGGAGCCGGGGCGATTACACCCAGAGACGTGAGATGGTGGTGGTGAAGGACACCGTGTATGTGACCGGCCTGCCCCAGGACGTCACCGTCCAGCAGCTCGAGGAGGTGTACGGTCCCATCGGAGCCATCAAGAAGGACTGGCGGACCAACGGCCCACGTATCGTGGTCCACACCGACCGCGAGACCGGCGCCGTGAAGGGCACAGCCACCGTGGCCTACGAAAGCGAAGAATCTGCTCAAGCCGCCATCAAAGATCTCGACGGCAAGGAGCTACTGTCGTCTGGCCATAACATGAAGGTAGAACTTGCCAAGAAGCGAGAGGGCACCCAGGCCCCCGCCAGAAACAACAACAGGGCCCCTGACTGGCCCTGCCCCGGCTGCAGCAACAACAACTTCGGCTGGCGCACCAGCTGCAACAGATGCCAGGAGCCCCGGCCTGCCGACGGTCAACAGCAGGGCCGTGGGGGGGCAGGGTACCGCGGCCGTCAGAGCTACAGACCTTACTGAGAGGTAAACCTATACTTGTACATATACCTTTAATATAATAAATACCATCTAAATTTATTTCCTTACCGTATATCCATATTAACTTGTATCCATGTAGCATTAGTCTGTTTTAAGAGAACGACAATGTTTTCTTAAAAAAATACTTTTTTTTTCAAATCCTAACTCGTTTTTTAACTTGGAATTTTTTTCAAATAAAGTACAATTACTACCCACATATTCTCGTGCCCAGCAATGGCCGCAGCCTTGCAGAAAATTGACATGGACCTAGAGCAGCAGCTTTACACACCCAAGATAGTGGACATTGCTGCTGCTGTGATAGAGATGTATGGAGACATCTGAGGCTCTTCATTGGACACGACAACAACAGTTTTTTATTTGTTAACTGGTTAGCGTACTTTCTAAAATCATAACACTGGTTGTCTCTTTGTTTGAGGGAGACAGAGGCAATTTTGTTCACACTCGGTTATCTCGTGTGTCTTCAATAATGGCCACTCTGTATCAAATATCTTTCTGAGTTATTATCTGAATCCCAATATATATATGCTAAAATGTATAACTTTCTAAATTTTTGTTCATAATATATGTACTTGCACATCGTATTTAAATAATATTTAAAAAAATACTTTGAAACGCTTTTTAAAATATTGTTATAAAAAGGAAATTTCTATGCATGCTTCACTTGTCTAAATATGGAACTTTATCATGGATAAAATTTTCTTTGTATATTTTTATTTGTTTTCTTCTAAACTATAATTTTTTGTGAAAGGCGATTTTTTTTATTTAAATGATTTTCTAATATAATAAAAGTACTAACAAAACTCTTATCAACACATTGTTTTCTCCCTATTTTTTTAAATCCATTGAAAACCTAATACATACACTCATTTAATGGCCATGGGTTATCCTAAACACTTCATCCACTTCTACTATATAAACTGATTGTTGTTCTTCCCCGCTGGTCAAAATCACATGAATCCTGCCAAGAAGAAAAAGAAGGCCTAAAAGCCCATCGTGAACGTCGCCGACCTGGAAAGGGAAGATGAGATGGTGATCTCACGCAACTGCAGCATCCTGAGCTCCATTGGCCATCCTGCCCTGAAATCCCTGCATGAGGACCTGATCCGCTACATCGCCTCGCGGACTGAAATGATCAAAGCCCTCGCTACCAATGTAGAGAACCTCACTGACACCCTCGAGTCCTTCGCAGAGTTGGACTAAATTGAGGAGGCCAACAAGCCCAAGACTGCTTGCCGCGGGACTCAAACCTGCCCTGCTCCTTCCTGCAAGGAAACCAGCTCCCAGACTGACCCAATCAAGCCCGCCACTCCTGCTCCTGCTGCTCTCCCTGCCAAGAAGCCTGCCTCCACCTTGCCTGCTCCTGCTCCAACCAAAAGGAAGCAGTCTGAAGCTCCCAACCCGCCTGCAAAGAGGACAAACCTGAATGGTCCTTCAAAACCTGTGCCTTCCCACGTCTCCAAGCCTGCGGCCGCCCAAGTGATCCTCCATGGAGAAAAATCGGCGGCCCACACAGTGGTCATCTCAGATGACCCACAGGCTGACCCAAGGGAGATGCTGAAAACAGTCCGCGCTGCTCACATTCTCCCCCAAGGCGTTTGGGCCTCCCTGCGCACCAAGGGGAAGCTGGTCCTCCATTCCAGCAATCCTGACACCATCCCTGAGGTTACAACTTCCCTGGCCAACAAGCTGGATGGAATGAAGGTCCGCCAGCAGAAGGAGATCCTGCCGCGAATCTGCCTCTACAAAGTGGATGAGGAGACATCCAACTCCACCATTGAGGAGACCTTCCTGGAAACCGCTGCTGTTAGAAAGCTTCCTGGGGACAAGGTGGTGCGCGTGGCGCACCGTTCTGCACCCAGAAACGGGACCTGCACCGCCTTCATCGAGGTGGACCTCAAGACCTTTAGAGCCCTGGGCGTTCGCGGGAGGATCGTGGTGGATGGAGTAATCCTCAACTTCGAGGAGTCCGCCCGCGTCTGCTTCCGCTGTTGTGGCTTCGGCCACAACTCTGCCTAAGTGCTTCCACTGCGGTGAAGACGGCCATGAAGGCCGCGCCTGCCCATCCATTGCTGACCAGCGCACCTCCAAATGTGCCAACTGCTGCTCCCAGGGCCTTCCTGACAAGCACGAGGCGAGAGCCTCAAGCTGCCCCATCCTGAAGTCTAGGGCCCTCAAGTTCTAGGCTTCAAGTACCTTCTGCCTCCAATTCCATCTGCCACTTCTCCTGGATTCCTGGCCTATTCAACGCACCCTGGCGCTGTTCCCCTGCTTGCCCAACGTTTCCACCACCCCTGCGAGACATCTCCTGCCGCCAGATCCTAGGGTCCCTTGCCACCTGACATCGAGTTTGGGCTCAAAAATCATAACTTTTGGTTAGTAGCCCGTAAATAAAGATATTTTCTCTTCCCCGCTGGTCGGCTCAAACATGTCTGTAATTATGTAAATATTCTTTTTTTTTCATCCTTTTTATTCTTACGCCTTAAGCCAGGCAGTACCTTTCTCAAATTATGTTTTTATATATCTCATAAGCTCAATTAAAGCTATTTTTAATATTCATATTTTGATTATTATATTTTCAAGATTTTTGCCACGACTGCACCACCATTACAATAATCCTCAACATGAATCAAATATCAAGCAGAAACTCAAACTCTTTTTTTTTTTTAAATTAATATAATATAGATATAGTCACGATCGTCATCGGCCGCCTCTGTCACGGATGCTCCCTCGAGCCGGGTTTGAACCAGCGACCTAAGGATCACCGTTGTAACATCTACAGTCGGGTAAAACACGGGCGTTGCCCGGGTCATTCGGCTATCTATTATATATATAAAATTGAATGTCTATCTGTCTGTCTGTCTGTCTGTACTCTATAGATTCAAAAACCATACATCCAATCACCGTGAAATTTTGGGATATTATTAGGTATATCCCCGGGAAGGTTTTTGAAAAATAATTTCATGAATATCTTTAGAGTTATTTGCATATTTGTAGATTTAACTCGCAAGCAGCGCCCCCATTGCGACGATTAAAACAAGTTTTTTATCTATAAGTTTTATTATCACTAAGTTTGTTATCTTAAAGATTATTTATTAAAAGTAAGATTTTCTACCTATTAATTGCGTACAAGTCAAAGTTAGTTCTATCATTTATCTACAACATATATATTGGGAGAATAGATAAAATGATGATTTTGTAATGTAGAAAATTAGAAAAGACAAAATTCAGGATGATACGGCAATTTATTTGAGACAAGAATAATGATCATTAATATTGATTTTATTCAACTTATCGAGTATTTTTCAAGGGACTGGGAAAAAATGCTTAATTTATCGAGAGATTCAAATTTACAAGTTTCAAATTATCAAAATATATATATTATTTTTTACATATGTTAATTCAAATGGCATTTATGTAGGGATAATTTTATTGTTAATTTTCAATTTGATGTCTTGTATACATTTGATCATTAATTAATTATTATTCAGGTATTAAAACTGCCTCTTTGTTCAAAGACAGCAACGTTTAAAGGGGTACAGCTAGGTGGAGCAGATAATCAAACATAAAGTTATCTTGCCAAGTATAGATTCAGTAGGGATTGGATGTTTTCTAAAATTGTTTTAACTAATGTTCGTTAGGTAAACTTTCACTAGGGTAAAACCCGGGCGAAGCCGGGTACATCCGCTAGTATATATATATCTATCTGTTCATTCTCATATTCCTCTATTAACATTATAATTGATAAAACTCTGTAAAGCATATTTTAATAAGCATCAAACATTGGCAACAGACTTAGAAACAGCATTACAAAGAATTTTCTTTCTGATCCACTCCTGCAAACTATCTCGCTATGTTTATATTTCTTTATTCGAAACTATAATAGACGGGGAGAAGTCCGACCACACCTCCCTGCGGTCCCCCCTGGACCCTTGGAATATTTGACCGAATTCTGGTTCGTTTCCAAGGTGACTAACGTGGCAACGGCACCCATTTTCCAATGAAGAACAACTGTCCTGGTATGGAAATAACACCTACTAACATATTCCCATGGCCGCAGCCTTGCATAAAATTGACATGGACCCAGAGCAGCAGCTTTACACACCCAAGATAGTGGACATTGCGGCTGCTATGATAGAGATGTAGGGAGACATCTGAAGTTCTTCAGTGGACACGACAACAACTCGCAATAAACTGGTTGATTACAAGTGGCAGATAAAACAGCAAATATTCCTCGATTGTATATCTTTTTTTAATGATACATTAGCGCGCCATCTGTTGTGAAAATTCGAAACTGTTGTGGACGCCTATGATTCTTTTTAAAGGTTGAACGGTTTCTGCTGTCCTTGCTGCAATGGCCGGGTCCTCCCATTAATTTATCATTGCAGAATGGACAGTAGAAATTGTTTGGTTTTTGGAGGGAATCATACGCGTCTATAATAGTTTCGAATTTAATTTTAAAAATGAATAATTAAAGTGTGATCTTAGTGTGAAGATTTTTCGCATTTGTATTTGATCTGTTTCAATTTAATTATAAGCCTGGATGAAAAAGGAGGAGCAGTAACAAGCTCACTAAAAAACCTGGGCTCAGCTGGCTCGGCTGATTGTAAAGGCTCCAGGGATACAAGATGAGTCTGTCAACAAATCGATGCTTTATTTTTTAAAGCTGCATGACAAGGTGAATTTGACGTGAGACTAGCCTGAATAAGTCTATTTGTCTGATACAGTAGAATCTCCGTGTGAGGACCATCCCACTAGAGGAATTGTACAGTTTTAATCACCAAACTGCACCATTTTTACCAATCATCCACTCTACAATAAGAGGACACCTCTCTCTAAAGGACATTTTGGCTCTGTAACTAGGTGGCGCCATTCATAGAGAGATTCTATCTACTTTGAAATCAAATAATCTTATTGTACCTGAAACAAGCTGCCAGACTGAGCCAAGCAGCCGTTACTCCTATTTAAGATTTGTATGTAGATTTAAGATCATTTATATTGTTGCATCATGGCTAATGAACCTATTTTATTTTAATTTGTAATATTATTTTTCATATATTTTAAATTCAATATTATATTTTATATTTATTTATTTTATTAAACAGAATATATGTATTATAAACAGAATATATGTATTATAAAATCATCATTTGTATTTAGATAGACGTGTGACTTCACTGCTCTCTTTGATGTGAGAAATAAATAAATTATTCTGGAGGCTACTTAAAGTAGAGTTATCTCATTATTCGCTTATATAAATTTGTAGGATGGTTGAAACACGCTCTGGTAAGATGCAAGACCCAGCACAGGAGCGGACCAAGTTTGAAGAGTCTGCCAAGCCGCAACCTGGTGCAACAATATCATTCAATGTAATATATGTAATAATGTAATATATTTTCTCTCAATATATAATAAGTATTTAAAATATGTGTATAGTAATGTGTATTTAAAAATTGTATTTATTATTAAGTTTTTAATGTGATAATCCTGTTGAAGGACTGACAAGTCCGAAAGCTTGAAAATAAAAAGTTGCACAAGAAACTTAACCTAGGAAGCTTCATTTATTTTATAATATCATTCAAGTTGTTAATTTTTTTAAATTGGAAACGAAATATGCTGTAACATGATGTGTCAGCGATTTCTGTGATGTTGTAACATAGATACTGCTGGTCTCTGATTGGAGGTTTACAAGACGTTTAAATCCTATAACCTTTGGCGGTCTCTTGGCAAAGTCTAATCAGGATTCTTTCTCTGTGAAACCTGAAACCAATTCCTGAAGTCGCTGCTCCCCGCCTCCATCTGGTGTTTTGTTGCGAAGACATGGGTAGAACCACCGGAATAAATTGTGTTCATCTGGATGGCTTGTTGCAAAGATATGGCCAGAATTACTGGAATAAAATTGTGTTCATTTGGATTGAATTGAAAAAAAGTGCGATTTGAGATTAAGCAAATTTTTAAAAGTGGAAATACATTAAAATTAAGCGCATTTAAAAACACCTGCTGTTCAAGTGTGTACTGGTTAAGAAAACAAACAAAACTTTTTGTAGAAACTACGTGGCGTTTATAAGAAGGTATGTGACAAGTACTGCAAGTTTCCTTACAGGCCATATGGAAATTGGTATGTCCCAGTTTTTTGTTTGATCTTAGTAAATTTACACCGGTGTTCAAATGTGAACTACACAATAAAATATAATAATAAAAAAAATGATATAAATACAGACGAAAGTTCACCACTCTAGCACCCAAATTAGCTCACTGAATGACGCCCGCTTTGCATATTTTAAAATGTTTACGATGGGTTTATGCAAATTTGAAGAATCATATAACAAACATTAGAATTTTTTTATTATATAAAACTTTTTAATTTTTTTTATTTCAATATATTTATTTGATTTTTTAACGTAATAGATGTGAGAAGAGGCATTTTAAAATCTCTAAAATGAGATAAAGGTTGGCGTGGCTTAGCAGATCGTCTGAAAGAATTGATACATCGAAACACAGCGTTGAGAATTCTTCCAAGTGACATGCAAAAAATCTTGCTAAATGTCGAAGCTGCAAATAAATTATAGATGAATTCAAATATTGCCACACGCTTTGTTTGTTTGAACTTTAGAATATTCTGTTGTTTATTACAACAGCTCGTGTTTTTAATTTACAATTTTATATGTAAATTAGGTGCGCTACAAAAAATATTTAAATTTTTAAAATAAAAAGTTGTGAGCGCGTAAATTCATTTATTTATTTTTCACAGAATATAATAGTAGCAGATTATTTTTTGTTGATGCTTATCATCATACCAAAACTTGACCACGTTCAATTCTTTTGTTTGTCAAACACCTTTATCTTCCCTAGTAATATTTTTTAGAAAGTTTTTTCCTCTCTCTCTCTTTAAATAATTCCCGAAGATGCAGAGGCCTCAATACAACAACAACCCAATGTACGCGGGCCAGCAGTACCGGGGCTACCAGCCTTACGGTCAGCCCGGCTACTATCCTAACCCTCAGCAGCAGCCAAGTGCCTATCCTCAAGAACAGGCTTACGCCCCTGCCCCACAACAGAACTACGCTCCTGATCCCTATTCTCGAAATTATAACCGCCCCCCAGCAGTTAGTGGTGCCCCCAATACGTACCGCCCACAAGGTCAGTCATACGGTGGCTACCAACAAGACAACCAGAGCTACAGCTCCCGTGGAGGTTACAGGGGCGGGTACGACCAGTCACGTCCCCAGCAGAGAGGCAGTTACAGGGGCCGGGGCGATTACACCCAGAGACGTGAGATGGTGGTGGTTGAGGACACCGTGTACGTGACCGGCCTGCCCCAGAACGTCACCGTCCAGCTGCTCGAGGAGGTGTACGGTCCCATCGGAGCCATCAAGAAGGACTGGCGGACCAACGGCCCACGTATCGTGGTCCACACCGACCGCGAGACCGGCGCCGTGAAGGGTACAGCCACCGTGGCCTACGAAAGCGAAGAATCTGCTCAAGCCGCCATCAAAGATCTCGAAGGCAAGGAGCTACTGTCGTCTGGCCACAACATGAACGTAGAACTTGCCAAGAAGCGAGAGGGCACCCAGGCCCCCGCCAGAAACAACAACAGGGCCCCCGACTGGCCCTGCCCCGGCTGCAGCAACAACAACTTCGGCTGGCGCACCAGCTGCAACAGATGCCAGGAGCCCCGGCCTGCCGACGGTCAACAGCAGGGCCGTGGGGGGGCAGGGTCCAGCGGCCGTCAGAGCTACAGACCTTATTGTATTACCGTATATTTACTATTAACTTATATCTTCTTTTTTTACTGGTCAGAGCATATGTGGGTCTCAAAAGCAGTTTGTATATGTAAATAATTAATGTTAGAATTATCTATGCGATAATATTATGATACAGCCGTGGGGGGCAGGGTACCGCGGCCGTCAGAGCTACTGACCTTACTACACTCTTCATTGTATTATCGTATATGCACTATTAACTTGTATCCATGTAGCATTAGTTCTATTTTAAAAGAACGACAATGTTTTCTTAAATAATACCTTTTTTTTCCAGATCTTAACTCGTTTTTTAACTTGTAATTTTTTTCAAATAAAGTACATATGCTTCTAACATATTCTCATGCCCAGCAATGGCCGCAGTCTTGCAGAAAATTGAAATGAACCCAGAGCAGCAGCTTTACACACCCAA
>CP092866.1:20999302-21051024 GCA_030710605.1 Cordylochernes scorpioides | reverse complement strand
GTAATCCTGAACCAAAATTACAAAAGAAACAGCCTGAAAAACCTCATGAAGCAGAAACAGTCGAATTGGAAATCGAAGTGACACCAAACAAAATGCCAAATCATGAACAAAAAACCATAAAAACTCGAACCCATCAAAGAAACCTAACGAAACATCGAATAACAAATTAACAACCCCACCCCTAACCCCAAGATCAGAATACCACCAATTAAAATAAGCGGAGTAAAGGAATGGTCAGGCCTTAGACATGGTCTTATCAAGTGTACCAAACAAAAGCCAGAATTTTACACATCAGGCCGATACATCAACGTTCAGATTCACACAACATCAGACTACCGGATAGCTACCAAGTGGTTGGAAGATCGCCACTACACCTTCCACTTCAAGATCCTAGACGACGAAAAGAGCCTTAGAGTGGTCGTCAGAGGTCTCGACCGCTGCATCACCATCTCCGAAATACAAGAGGATATGGAAAACAAGGGATTCGAGATGTCTAAACTTGCAAGACTACGAAATTCAAGAACAAAGGAGGAGCTTCCACTAATCCAGGTAACCCTTCCTAAGACTGCAAAGAATAAATAAATTTACAATATCACAGATCTCTGCGACATGAAGTGCAACGTCGAGGCTTACAGGGCTCCCAAAGGCCCGGACAATGCCATAGGTGCCAAAACTTTGGGCACTCTCAGTTTGAATGCAGGGAAACTCCCAAATGTGTAAAATGTGGAGTAAATCATTTCACATCCGAATGCGCCAAAAAAAAAAGAAGTCCCACCTAAATGCGCAAACTGCCAGGGTCAGCATACAGCAAGTTGGCGTGGTTGCCCACTATACAGAAAAATAAATAGAGTGCCCCAAACCCAAATTAATAAGAAACCAAACCCCAATATAGAAAAAGAAAAATCCAACCCTACAGGTCCAAACCCTTCTGAGTTTCCCCAACTCATTCAAAACAAGAACAAAACTCCACATGTTAATAAAGAACGTCCCAATCCTCCTTCAGCCACTAAGGTCAACCAACAAGAGAGCGCTATCAAAAAGGCTCTCAGTGACCCCGCCATAATAGCCAACATCATGAAGAATGTTGTAGACACCTTTAGATGTAAATGAATCACAAAAATATTTATAAAAATAGCCTTCGAATCGTTCACTGGAACGCGTGTAATCTCCGAAATAAAAAACAACAATTCTCAGAATTCCTGAACGACCACGACATCGACATCGCACTAGTGTCAGAAACCTGACTTAAGCCGTGCCATAAAATGAGTATTCAAAACTTCATCACCCTCCGCAACGACAGACTAACCGGACAAGGTGGTGGAACTGCCATATTAATCCACAAGAAGTACAGCCATGCACCTATTCATGCCACCACCTCAAGCCTGGAAACAACAGGAATTTCGATCAAAGACAAAAACGGGCTAAATATGAACCTGTATTCGTGCTACGAACCACCAAACACCTATCTAGATCAAACCGATATCTATAACATTTTTTTAATGGACACACCGACCATCATAGCAGGGGACCTAAACTGCAAACATCCTTCCTGGGGTTCCACCACCACTAACCCAAGCGGGAGAAGGCTCAAAAACGCAATCAACGTTATGGACCTAGATGTGAGCTACCCCGACGAACCTACTCATGACTCACCTCCAGACATCATTGATATCGCCGTGCACAAAAACATCTCCCAAAGCGCATACTCTAAAGTCCTGCACGAACTAACCTCTGATCATCTCCCAGTATTACTTGTGCTACAGGATTTCAAAATCTCTTATTCATATACAAAAATAAAAATTACAGATTGGCCCTTTTCAAGTACAAAATGGAAATCGCTAAACCTCCTGAACTGATCCTAGACACATCTTCAAAAATAAACGAGGCCATTACACACATTGAAGAACAAATGGTGCAAAATTTGAAAGATTCAACAAAATATAAGGACCCGGAACTAGAACGAAGATATCCACCTCACATTAAAGAAAAAAATACGATCCACCAACAGACTAAGAAAAAAAATGAAAAAAATCTGCGACCCCCGAGATAAATCAGCCTACATGACGGCCCGGAGAGAATCACAGAAACTTACAAGAGAGCACGATAACACCAGCTGGGACCACTTTATCGAAAACTTGAAAGTCACGGACCAAACCATATGGAAAGCCATCAAACGATTAACCAACTCTGAAAAACAAGAAATAACACTGAAGACAAACAATGGGCAGACACTAACCACAGAAGAAGCAGCTGAATCATTTGCCAACAACTATGAAAAACAGTTCACCCCCAATCCCTATATTCCCACTCCAAACCTACTCGTACATACATCAAACGTGTGAATTCATACATGAAAAAAAAAAGAAACAGGACAATGGTGAAATAAAAGCGATTATTGAATATCTACCAAATAAAAAAGCTCCCCGGAATCGACGAATTGCCTAATGAAGCTCTCAAACTGCTCCCTAATCATATACTAGCATCAATAACCGAAATATTTAACGCCTCACTGCAGCTTGCCCACTTCCCTGACAGATGGAAAACGTCCATTATCTGTCCCATACTTTAAAAAGGAAAATCCATGCATGAACCAACAAGCTACAGGCCCATCCCACTGCTACCTGCCATTTCAAAACTATTCGAAAGAATTGTTTTAAGAAGACTCAGAAAATCCCTCGAAGAAAATAATCCACTCAGACCTGAACAATTTGGCTACCAAGCCAAACACTCAACATTGCACCAGCTAGTTGTTGTCACTGAAAAAATTAGAAAAGCCATGGACCTAGGCCAAATAACAGGAGCCGTATTCTTCGATATTGCCAAAGCATTCGATAAAGTCTGGCACGAAGCCCTTCTCTACAAAATGTGCAAAAAGCACCTTCCTGGAGACATCATAAAAATAACGCAAAACTTCTTAACAAATAGAACATTCAAGGTACGAGTCAAAAATGAACTTTCAACAGCTAGGAACATCCTTGCCGGGGTCCCCCAAGGATAAGTCACAGGACCAACCTTATTCGACATATATATAGACGACTTCCCCTGTATTGAAGACACCTCTTTACACCTATTTGCCGATGTTACCGCCATTTTAGCCTCAACATATGACTTCGACAGACTCAAAAGAACCATTTACACGTCAATAATAAGACCAATACTCATATATGGCCACCCCATTTTTATGACAGCACATAAGACCATCCTTAAAAAGCTAGAAGTCTTTGAAAATAAAATGATCAGAAAAATCATGTTTCCACCCTGGTTCTTTCGGAACTAATCCTCAGGAACGATATAAATATCGAAAACATCAATGACTACATTATTAGACAATCATTTAAATTTTACGAAAAATTCGAAAAATTAGAAAATCCCACCTTTAAGGAATCCACAAACTACAAATGCGGAAAAAGGAAAATAAGAAATTTAAAACCTTGAAAAATTCTCCATCAATTAAGCCAGAATGACGAAAAGTGGAAAAAAAAAGGAAAAACAAACCCACCTTGAATATCAAACAAGCCAGAAAAAACCTTCTCAAGAACATTATCCCCAAGGACCCGAGGACCCAACGACATCATTATAAATTTTAATTTTAAATGACCCCTGTACATAACCATTCCCCTCAGTATATTGTAAATATGATGATCTAGGTTGCTCTTTTTGAGCGGCACCTAATAAAGTTATTTGGAACTGGAACTGGAAACGTCCCGCTCCAAACTTTGTGTCTGAGAAGCGATATTTTTATAGAAATATGATCTGGCTTTTGTTTTCTGCTCGAATGAATGTTTTTCTGTTAGAAATTTGTTCCTGCGTACAAAATAAAGAACTGGTTTCACCCGTGGTCTCTGCTTTTTGGAAATATTCCCGATATAATTTTGTATCTGATAATCAAACATGATACAGCAATATCGTCATCATCATTTTCTGACTAAAAATATATAGTTTTAATAATTGATTTAAATATTTTTAAAAATAGCCTATCGTCTTCCCCGTACTCTTTTACCTATGTATGGAAATTTTGGTTTGAATTAGTGAACTACTGCGAATTTGTATACCGGACATACAAACAAACATACAAACATTTATTTATATATATATAGATAGATAACATACTATTTATTTGTATTTGTTCTTATTAACTTGTGTTTATAATCTATAACACACTATTTATTTGGATTTGGTCTTATTACCTTGTGTTTATAATCTATAACATACTATTTATTTATTTGGATTTGGTCTTATTACCTTGTGTTTATTTATAATCTATAACACACTATTTATTTATTTGGATTTGGTCTTATTACCTTGTGTTTATAATCTATAACACACTATTTATTTATTTGGATTGGATCTTATTACCTTGTGTTTATAATCTATACCACACTATTTATTTGGATTTGGTCATATTACCTTGTGTTTATAATCTATAACACACTATTTATTTATTTGGATTTGATCTTATTACCTTGTGTTTATAATCTATACCACACTATTTATTTGGATTTGGTCATATTACCTTGTGTTTATAATCTATAACACACTATTTATTTATTTGGATTTGATCTTATTACCTTGTGTTTATAATCTATAACACACTATTTATTTGGATTTGGTCTTATTACCTTGTGTTTATAATCTATAACACCCTATTTATTTGGATTTTGTCTTATTACCTTGTGTTTATAATCTGCTAGCCGAATGACCCGGGCAACGCCCGGGTTTTACCCTATTAAATGTACCCTATTCAAATACTATTCGTTACAATTATAAATTGGCGCCGTGGATGTCACTTTTGTGAAACGTCCTGCTCCAAACTTTGTGTCTGAGAAGCGATATTCTTATAGAAAGATGATCTGGCTTTTGTTTTCTGCTCGAATGAATGTTTTTCTGTTAGAAATTTGTTCCTGTATACAAAATAATGAACTGGTTTCACCCGTGGTCTCTGCTTTTTGGAATTTTTCCCGATATAATTTTGTATCTGATAATCAAACATGATACAGCAATATCGTCATCATCATTTTCTGACTAAAAATATATAGTTTTAATAATTGATTTATATATTTTTTAAAATAGCCTATCGTCTTCCCCGTATTCTTTTACCTATGTATGGAAATTTTGGTTTGAATTAGTGAACTATTGCGAATTTGTATACCGGACATACAGACAGACAAACAGACAAACATACAAATATTCATTTTTATATATAGAGAGAAGAGATATAATATAAATGAGTTTTAAAAATTGTTAAAGAAAAAAATGCATCGGCCGGGAATCGAACCCGGGCCGCCCGCGTGGCAGGCGAGCATTCTACCACTGAACCACCGATGCTTTAAAAATGGCCATATTTAGGTATTCATTCCATTCCGGATTAGTCCGCGTAAAAAAAAGTTCTTCAAATGAAAAAAAGAAATAGCCAAAAATACTAATCAAAATGCAGCCGAAAATTTTCCTCAGGTTTATAAAAAGCGACATGCAAAATTTGGTGACGATTGGTTCAGTTGTTTTTGAGTTTATCGCGAAACAGACAGACAGAAATTGACTTTTATATATATAGAGATAACACACTATTTATTTATTTAGATTTGGTCTTATTACCTTGTGTTTATAATCTATAACACACTATTTATTTATTTGTATTTGGTCTTATTACCTTGTGTTTATAATCTATAACACACTATTTATTTGGATTTGGTCTTATTACCTTGTGTTTATAATCTACTAGCCGAATGACCCGGGCAACGCCCCAGGTTTTACCCGATTAAATGTTTTTATTCAAATACTATTCGTTACAATTATAAATTGGCGCCGTGGATGTCACTCTTGTGAAACATCCCGCTCCAAACTTTGTGTCAGAGAAGCGATATTTTTATAAAGAGATGATCTGGCTTTGTGTCTTCTGCTCGAATGAATTTTTTCTGTTAGAATTTTGTTCCTGCACACTTAAAATGAACTGGCTTCACCTGTGGTCTCAGCTTTTTGGAATTTTTCCCGATATAATTTTGTATCTGATAATCAAACATGATACAGCAATATTGTCATCATCATTTTCTGACTAAAAAAAAAACAACTATTTTTGCCCAGAACCTGTCAATTTTATTTTTTATTGGCTAAAATTCCGATAAATATATTTTCCAGATTTTTCTCTATGTCCTGTCAAAACACGTTTTACATGTACATTAGGTCAGCTGATATTACCTCCTCCCATCTTCACCGCTAGAGGCGCTGCTTGCGAGCGAAAAGGCAAATTTGCAACGCAATTTGCAAATAACTCGAAGAATATTCGGGATAGAGACCTGAAATTTTCACTATAAGTTTTTCCAGATTCTACACTGTATACTGTTAAAATTTCAGTCAGATTAGTTACGTATTGTGGACGTGTATAGCCGACATAGATACCCACATACATACATACACTGACCTTTATATATATAGGGATAACACACTATTTATTTATTTGGATTAGGTCTTATTACCTTGTGTTTATAATCTACTAGCCGAATGACCCTGGCAACGCCCGGGGTTTACCCGATTAAATGCTTCTATTCAAATACTATTCATTACAATTATAAATTGGCGCCGTGGATGTCATTCTTGTATAAAATATAAATGAGTTTTAAAAATTGTAAAAAAAAATGCATTGGCCGGGAATCGAACCCTGCGTGGCAGGCGAGCATTCTACCACTGAACCTCCGATGGTTATGAGAAATGGCCATATTTGGGTGATTATTCCATTCACAAAAGCAAACGGTGACAGAATTGATTAAGAAAGGGCAATGTCCGGGTTTTACCCTATTAAATGTTTTTATTCAAATACTATTCGTTACAATTATAAATTGGCGCCGTGGATGTCATTCTTGTGAAACGTCCCGCTCCAAAAAGAGATGATCTGGCTTTGTGTCTTCTGCTCGAATGGATGTTTTTCTGTTAGAATTTTGTTCCTGCATACTAAAAATGAACTGGCTTCACCTGTGGTCTCTGCTTTTTGGAATATTTCCGGATATAATTTTGTATCTGATAATCAAATATGATACAGCAATATTGTCATAATCATTTTCTGAATAAAAAACAACTACTTTTTTCCCAGAACCTGTCAATTTATTTTTCTTGACTAAAAATCCGAAAATATCTTTTCCAGATTTTTCTCTATGTCCTGTTAAAACGTTTTACATGTCCATCAGGTCAGCTGATATTACCTCCCATCTTCACCGCTAGAGGCGCTTCTTGCGAGCGAAAGGGCAAATTTGCCACGCAATTTGCAAATAACTTGTATACATACTTGTATACTTGTGTACATAGACCATAAATCTGTACATAGACAGGAAAAGCACATATATTTTAATAATATAAATAAGTTTTTAAAATTGTAAAAAAAAAAAAAAATGCATCGGCCGGGAATCGAACCCGGGGCGTCCGCGTGGCAGGCGAGCATTCTACCACTGAACCAAAAGCAAACGGTGACAGAATTAAGAAAGAATTGTGCATGACGCTGATAACTGTATATATTAATATCACACTATTAATTTGGATTTGGTCTTATTACCATGTGTTTATAATCTATAACACACTATTTATTTATTTGGATTTGGTCTTATTACCTTGTGTTTATAATCTATTCTACCACTGAACCAAAAGCAAACGGTGACAGAATTAAGAAAGAATGCATGACGCTGATAACTGTATATATTATAATAGAAGATGTCCCCGTCTTTGCCCTGTTTTTACCTGAGTAAAAGGTTGCTTAACGAATATTTGTTAAAACGATTCTAGAAAACATCCAATCCACCTATATATATATAAACTATATATATATATATTTATAAACGTATATAAATAGTGTTATATTCGTTTTTTTAAACTTATTTTTGAAAACATATATTAAATTTTAAATAAAGTATTTCCTTTAAATACATATTAATATTGAAATGTCATGTTTTTTTACAATTTCATTGGAATATTATATCATTAAATCCTCAAATTAAATATTAAATTTATTATACTTGGAACTAATTTTAGCATTTTTACAATTAATAAATATTATTTCACGAGATGCTCTCTGCTTTCGAGTGAAAGTAGTAAATTTGCAAATAAAATTGCAACGAATATTTATTATTTATTTCAAATCAAATTCAAACCAGAAACCTTCCCATTAGTATAGTAAAAACTTCTTAAAGTTTCGCGGCGATTGGATAATCCTACCTTTTAAAAACATTCATCGTGTAAACAAACTAACATTCATCGTGTTAACAAACTATGTGTAAAATTATTAACCAATCAAATTAATTTATCGTCGCGGCCAGTGCTGCGCCAAGCGATAAAAAGGCTGGAACTAACGCTTTTTTGTTTTACATTTTTAGAAAAGCACATTGACCATTTTAGTTTTTTGAATAGCCTATATGTTTATCGAAATCTTCAGCTACCTACATGCGAAATTTTACAATGATTGATTCTGTTGATTTTGCTCAACGCGATAACAAAAATCGATTTTGGATTTTATTTTTATAGATATATAAAAAGGAAGAATATAAAATATATTTTTCGAGCAAACATATCCATTCTCTCTACTGAATTGATTTTCAAAAATATATATATAAATAAAAATATCTAGAGATATACTACAAGATTTTAGCCAAAAGGCCGAGAAATGATATTTTATGAATAGAGATGACCTGGCTTCGTGTGTCTTCTGCTCGAGTGAATGTTTCGCTAGTAGATTTTGTTCCTGCTTACTAAAGATTATTAGCTGGCTTCGCCCGTCGTCTGCTTTAGTGGATATTCCCCTATAGAATTTTGTTCATGCCAATCAAGCATGATACAGCAATATTGACATCATCATTTCTGGTTAATTATAATTTTTCTTGGTTGAAAGTGCGAGAAAAATTCTTTCAGATTTAACTCTCTGTCCTGTTCGAATTTCAGCGAGATTAGTTACATATTGAGGACGTGAATAGGCGACAAACATATATAAATATGAAAAAACGAAAGAAAAAAAAAAAAAGATCAGGTGTTGAAATCAAAAATAAAAATGGCATATCCTGACCAGAAGCACATGTGCTTTACAGAAGGCAGAGCGCCATCTGGTGGAAGAGAAATCAACTAAACATTGATTTAACCTGTTCCCTAATATTTGGCCAACCCAATTTCTTGATAAATCAAGAAAAGCCATCCACGAATATTATATAAATATATATAAGTTCCCGGCTTTGCCCGGTTTTTACCCAAATAAAGGTTTGCATAACGAACATTTGTTAAAACGATTCTAGCAAATATCCAATCCCTATACTGAATCTATACTTATCTATACTCTTGATAATTTGAATTTTTATCCCGGTCCCTTTGAAAATACTCTTTAAGTGGAATATAATCAATATTAATTGGTCCACTCGGTAATTTGAAGTTGAAGGAATAGTATCTTGCCACAAACAAACATTGGTAAAATAACTGTATTTAGCGAATATAGCCGGCTTCGCCCGGTTTTTACCCGAGTAAAAGTTTGCCCAACGAACATTCGTTAAAACGATTCTAGAAAACATCCAATCCACCTTAAACGTATATAAATATACAAATATTGTTATATGCGTTTAAATATATTTTTGAAACACAAAATCTTTTGAAAATATTTATTAAATTTTAAAAAGGATATTTTCTTTAAATATATATTAATATTAAATTGCCAAGTTTTTTACAACGTCATTGGAATATTATATTACTAAATCCTCGAATTAAATATCAAATTTATTATACTTGGAACACATTTTAGCATTTTTACAATTTATAAATGTAACTAGCGGACGTACCCGGCTTCGCCCGAGATTTTACCCGAGTAAAGGTTTGTCTAACGAACATTTGTTAAAACAATTCTCTATAAACTTATTTAAAAAAAGATATATTTTGATAATTTGAAACTCGTAAATTTGAATCTCTCGATAAAGTGAACATTTTTTCCCGGTCCCTGTGTGCCGTGTCATCCTGAATTTTGTCTTTCATAATTTTCTACATTACAAAATCATCGTTTTATCTAGTGAACATATTTTCCCGGTCCCTTGAAAAATACTCGATAAGTTGAATAAAATCATGGTCGTTTATGGAAGATGGACGTAGTTCCCGGAGGTCACCCGCCCCCCGCGCGCCAGGACCTCTTGATTCCTCCGATTGGCCGGCGGCCGGACGGGGGGGGGGGGGGGAGGCTCTTGATCCCTCTGATTGGTCGGTGGGAACTTGGACTGACCGGCCGGACAGGGGGGGGGTGGCAGACCTAAGCCTATCTCCGTCTCAATGGTGGCGCTGCTTGCGAGTTAAATATACAAATCTGCAAATAACTCTAAGGATATTCAAGAAATTATTTTTCATAAACCTTTCCGGGGATACACCTAATAATATCCCAAAATTTCACGGCGATTGGATGTATGGTTTTTGAATCCATAGAGGACACACACAGACAGACATTCATTTTTATATATATATATAGATTTAAACGATACTCAGTATTTCTTTTGATTTTTATATATCATATATATCGTCTTGCACAATTATTTAAACTTTTTGAAATAAAGTACAATACTTAAAATAAAATATGTTTCATAAAGTACAATACTTAAAATAAAATATGTTTCTTATAAATCTAAAATTCTGAAAATAGAGCAATCCATTTATGAACAAATCTAAAATTAGAAAATAAACTTTTAAATCGGTAACCTCAAGGAGATAGCACTAAAGCACTAATATTTGAATTAGTTTTACTTAATATATTAGCCCTGAAAGACCCAAGGTCATCAGGCGTGGACCAAAACCTAAGCCTATCTCGGTCTCAATGGTGGCGCTGCTTGCGAGTTAAAGCTACAAATCTGCAAATAACTCTAAGGATATTAAAGATATTCAAGAAATTATTTTTCGTAAACCTTTCCGGAGATACACCTAATAACATCCCAATATTTCACGGCGATTGGATGTATGGTTTTGAATCCATAGAGGACACACAGGCACACACACACACTCGAGCGTGCGGCCACGCTTTTGCGAGCTCCGCCGTTTTCGCCTCTGGCGTGTGTGTAGATGGCGAAAAACATGCCAAATTTGATACTGGCGGGAAGCCCAGAAGAAGCTGAACACGTGCCTGAAAGGCCCAGCTTTAAACTCCAAACCGGTGATGAAATATCACCAAAAATTGATCTCCAGAACATAATTTCTGAAGATTTTAAAGAAGAAGCAAAGCATGCGAATCCGCCGGCAGGCAAGACGCATGCTAATCCGGCCGCCGCGAGTGGTGACGTCACGGTGCCGACGACTGCTGCTACGACCAGCGCTACAACGGCTAGCTCGACCTCGCTCAACTGGGCCGACAGCGAGATGGCGGAGGTGGACGCCAACGACGGCTTCACAGTAGTGAAGGGCAAGAAGAGGCGTCTCGGCTCAACATCACCTGAGCACGCTGCAAGGCAGCCCAACAAGCCTGGAGAGCAGCGCAGCCCCCAGCAGCGGAAGCGGCCAACAGGGCCGAGAGCAGTGCCGCCTCAGGAGATCAAGGCGACACGCGCCAACATCGCCGACGCCAAAGCGAGGCAGGCCACCACCAACCACGAGAACTACATCTTCGTGGAGCTGTGCCCTGACATCCCGGACTACTCCTACCTCAAGGCAATTGGCAACCTGGTCGGAGGGCCCAAAAACATCACACAATTCAATAGGATGAACGGCCACTACATCGTGGGCCTCGCGAGCAAGAACCTTGCGAGCCGTCTGGTGGAGGAGGGCCTGAACATCGAGGGAACACTCCTCAAGGTCTTCCCCTTCCGCAAGAGGGCCGAGAGGATAATCGTGGCCAATCTCCCCGGCTTTGTAGAGGACGCCACCATCGTGCAGGCCCTGCGTAAATATGGAAACATCACCTCCATCGCCCCCATCATGATCAAAATGGGGGAGTACGCCTTCAGCGACGGCCGCCGGGAGGCGTTCATCCTGCTCCACGAGGGCGTAAGGCTGGAGACGCTGCCCACCCGAATGACCATCCAGTCCAAGGGAGACACCCTATCGGCCTTCCTCTCTTTTGGAATCAAGTGTTCCAAATGCGGTAAGCAGGGCCACCGCAGAGCCAACTGCCCAGCGCTCGCCAGGCAAGGGAACGGCAGCCCCAGGCAAGCAGCGTCTCCCACCGACGCAAGGACTCCCCCCCCCCCCTCCTCCTCCTCCTCAGCAGCCAAGGAAGCCGGCACCGGCGCCCGCAACACCGGCGTCCCCTGTCCAACCGGCGAAGACATCAACAGAGGCTCCGGCGATCCCCTCGGCGCCCCATCCTGCCGAACCGATGGAACTCGCCCATGCCGCCCTCCCTGCTCCCCTGGCTGCCCAGCGGCCCCTCGAGCCTCGCATCTCTCCGCTCGACCACGAAATGTCGGTGGAGAAGCTGACCTCATCTCCCTCCACACCTGCCCGGGGAGAATCCGCACTCAAACAGCTGCTGAAGCACATCGAGGAGACCCCCACCCTTTCCATCGACTGGGACAAGCTGCCCGGCCTTAACTGCAAGGACGCACAGCAGCTCCTCACCTCTGAAACAACCATGAAGAGGCTTGCGCCCTCGCTGACAGAGGCACAGGTCGCCACCCTCGACAAGTTGCACGACACCTTCAAGGCCTCGTGCCCAGACTCCAACTCCACCAT
This sequence comes from Cordylochernes scorpioides, assembly GCA_030710605.1. NCBI lineage: Eukaryota > Metazoa > Arthropoda > Arachnida > Pseudoscorpiones > Chernetidae > Cordylochernes > Cordylochernes scorpioides. The sequence continues at coordinate 21,038,373 of CP092866.1, read as the reverse complement.
CCGCAAGACCCTCCAGAAGACCAGGAAGGTCCTGCGAGATCTACAGCGCCAATGAACCACCGCGTCGCCACCATCAACGCGCGAGGGCTCGCCACTCGGGGGAGGAGCCTTGCCCTTTGTCATCTCCTCAAACAACATCACGTGGACATCGCGTTTGTCCAGGAGACAAACGCATTTCATCTGGGCAGCGGCCAAGACCTCTGCCTCGGCTACAGCGCTGTTATATTGGCCCATCCCGTAGCCATCTCGGGATCCGGACTCGCCTGCGTCTTCGGACCAGGCGTCGCCGTGCTACGACAGCGTATCCTGTGGCCGGGCCACATCGCCTTGGCAACAATAGATGTCCACGGCGAGGAGATGACGGCCATCGCCGTTCATCTGGCACATGAACCCCGGGAGAGAAACCGGCAACTGGAGCTCCTGGCGGCGACAGCGGCACAGGAGGAGGAGGGGCCCTGCTGGATCATCGGCGATTTTAATATCAGGGATCGGGGGCCCTCATCATCATCATCGTCGGATGCCCTCGCCGCTCTTCTGGACCTGGCCGCGCTGGTCGACGTGGCCACCCAGTTCGACCCCGCCCACCTGCCCACCAGAGTCGCCATGCACGGCGACCAAGTCGAATCGAACCGCCTGGACCGGATCCTCGTCCCTGCTGGAGTCCTGGATCGCGTGTCCATCTACGCGACCAGCCACTACCACCTCTCGGACCACCGCCTCGTGCTGCTCCAGGTGGGCCCGCCCACCACCGCCGTCTCCTCCCCCACCCAGCCTCGCTTGGCCGCGATGCTACGCTCGGGCCTTGCTCTCGAACATCTGGCTGGCTACATCCGGGAGTTGGAGGAAGACGCAGCGCACGATGACGACGACGGGACCTTCTGGGATAGGTGGACCTCCATCAAGGCGGGGCTGCTAGCGGAGGCCAGATCCCTGCACGACCCACGCCACGCTGCCAGCGACAGCTACGTCTACAGGGCGAGACGTTACATCGCGGCGCAGCTCGAGGCCTCCTCCATCCGGGCCGACTACCCATCGCTGCCGGACCTAGCACGCGCCATCCGCCTCCGACGCCCGGTCAGCGTCATCAAGGACGACGAAGATAACGTCATCGAGGGCCCCGAGCTTCGGCGGAGGGCGTTCGCGACCTTCCGGCCCCGCTTCGCCCGTCCCACCACCGATCCAGCTGCGGGAGCTGCCTTCATCGCCAGCAGCGCGCCCACCACCACCTGCGAGCTGAGTGAGGAGGACCCGCTCCACCGGCCGGACATCAGCCCCAGCGAGATCGCCAACGCCATCGAGCACCTCCCTCGCGGAAAGGCCCCCGGCTGGGACGGCTTGCCGTGCGAACTCCTCGTCGCCTTCAACGAGGACTTCTTCGCGGAAGCTCTGGCCCGGGTGTTCGCGGCTTCACGGCTCCGTGGTGCCCTACCTCCGTCGACGCGGCGCAGCTCCATATGCCTCGTGCCCAAGGCCCGCGGAGGTCGCGGCCTTGACGGCTACAGGCCCGTCGCGCTGCCCTCGGCCGACTACGGGGTCCTGGCCGCCATCCTTCACCGGCGCCTCAAGCCCCACCTGCGGACCCTTGTGCCGGAATGCCAGACTTACGCCGTCCCCGGGAGGTCCCCGTCCTGGAACATCGCTAAGTTGACGGATGCTGTTGAGGAGGCAACCGCCATGGGCTCACCGCTGGCCGTCATGGGCGTCGACTTGGAGTCCGCCTTCGATTCCCTGGACCGCGGCTTCCTGGAGTCCCTGATGACGTCCCTCCACCTCCCGCCGGCCTTCATGGGCTGGATTAACATCTTGTACGCCGGGGCGGACGCAACGATCCGGGCTGGAGGCTTTCACACCACCGCCTTCCCCCTCCTCAACGGCCTAAGGCAGGGCTGCGCCGTGAGTGCCGCCCTCTTTAGCATCGCTACGGGGCCGCTGCTTCGTCGCCTGAAGTTGACCCTCGGCGTGGGCAACGTCATCGCCTACGCCGACGACATCGTCCTCCTTTTCCATCGCGACGAAGAATTCGAGCGGGTGGCGACCGTCCTCGAAGACTTCAAGCGGGCCTCCGGTATCGCCGTCAACCTCGGGAAGAGCGCGGGCCTTTGGTGCGGAGCCTGGCGCAACCGTGGCGACTCCCCTCTCGGCGCCTCCTGGTCGACCACCTCCATCAGGGTCCTCGGGCTCGAGATCGCCCCCAGAAGCTCCGTAGCCCATCAGGAGTAGCATCTTCTCGCCCTCCTGGAGTCCGCCTGCCGCAGATGGACGCCCTTCACCCGCGGCCTATCCCTCGTCGGACGAGCTAGAGCGGCGAACTTGCTGGTGGGCTCCACCATCCAGCATCACCTGCACGGGTACCTGCCATCACCCCCGACCATCGCCAAGCTGCAGGCAAGACTAGCGAGGTTCGTCTGGGGGCCCGAGCACACGGCGTGGCTTCCCGCCGCCGTCATGGCGAGGCCCGTAGCCATCGGAGGCCTCGGCCTCCTCGACCTGGCAACCCAACTCCAGCTCGCCTGCCTCAAGGGTGTGCAGGTCGCGCTCCGAGGAGGCAGGAACGGCTTCGACTGGCTGGTCGTCAGCGGCAGCGAGGCCTGGATCCGCCCTCCACCAGACGGCACGCGTCTCCTGCCCCGGCGTCTCCGGTTGCTGAAGCTATGGGAGGAGGCCTCCAACATCCTGGGCCTCAACCACCGGGCGGTCCCCACGGCTCAGCTGCTGGACCTCCCCATCATCGGCGGCTGCAGGTTCCTCCGCCCTCCCGACCTCCTGGCCCCCGCCCGCTGGAGCGGAGCCCGAGTCCGGGACCTCATCGAGGAGGAAAACCTCATCGCCCGCCCTACGCGCTCGGCCCTGGCTGACGCCGCGGCCCTGGGCGCCTTCTGTCGGAGGCTGACCTCCGAGAACGCCGTGGGCTTCGGGGAGGAGTCCACGCCTTCATCCAGTTCCCTTGCTGCGGCCGTGGTGCTGCGTGGGACGGCTACGCCGTTCCTCAACGGCCTCACGACCCGCTCGCCCCGACGGGCCCTGGATCGCCCGCGCCTCGCCGCCACGCCCATCTCAAGGTTCACCTCGAGATGGTCGCCCACCATCGGTCCACCACCATCCAGGATCGACTGGGCCTCGCTGCGGCCCTGCGCCCACTCGGGCCACGAGGCCGACGCGGCCCTCAAGTTGGCCCTCCACGCCCTGTCCCATCCGGCCCATCCTGCCTCGGTCGGCCCCTCCTGTCCTGCCTGCGGGTCCATCGACCGCTCCCTCAGCCACCGTTACTGGTGCTGTCCCTCCATCAGGCCTCTCATTAGAGAGGCCTTCAACATCATAGGGCGGCCCCCTGACCTGCAGGCTTGGATCTTCGGCGGGTCCGGCCTTGAGGACGACGCCATTTCCATCCTGGCGTCGGCAAAGTTGCGAATCTACCGCTGCTTTGTCCAGGTTGGGCTTGGAGAAGCGGTGGAGGACCCGCTCATCGCATGGTCCAGGACCCTCCAGCGCCGAGGTCTCCTCCCTTTGTCCCCTTTGTAAATTTGTACCATATATGTTTATATTTAATTCTATATGTTTATATTTTCCTCTTCTCTCTCTCTCAGAGAGGCAGAAAAAATCACCATCAGCGGTCTCCCATTTGTAATCGAGGACGCCGATATCATCAGGACTCTGAGGCCTTACTGTCAGGTAGTCTCCATCGCCCCTACCGTGAATTCTTCCGGCGGCTACACCTGGCTTGACCTAAAAAAAACTGCGTTCATTCTCATGAACAATGGAAAAAAAATCACAGATCTTCCTAAAAAGATCATTGTGACTGCCAAGGGCGGCTCTGCACTGGCCTACTTGGAGTACGGCTTCCGTTGCTCCAAGTGCTACAGAATGGGACACAAAAGAATGAACTGTCCCCGGATCATCCGGGAGACAAGCACCACCCAACCCTTGAGCCAGACGAGCAGTGTGAAAACCACGGCGCCTGCTCCTAACACCGCAGCAGCTGCTTCGCCACCTGCAACATTCTCCCACCCTGCGCCAGTGGCTGCCCCGGCACAGACATCCTCCGCGCCACCTGCTCAAGAGGATATAGCTCTCGAGACTGAGCCCACCACCAGGACCCCGGAAACCTCCACCCAGACAGACCTCAACATCAACAGAGTCGAGAACTCTAGCCATCACAAGATCAAGGATAGATCTAGATCCTTGTCTCCCAAGGCCGGGTCTACGACTCAACTACAGCTTGACACCCTCCTCGAGCGCCTCCCAGGATCATTCTTTGAAGAGGTTACACTCTTAGGCTTGAAGGAAGAGGAAGTGAAACAGGCCATCGTCTCCCTTCCTCATCTAAGGCTGCTCCTGGGAAAGCTCAGCGTAGAACAAAGTCTGGGGCTGCACACCTTCAATGAAAAGTTGATAAAGGGACTTGGAAGCTCCAAGTCAGCCCTTTACAAGCGGCTATCTGACATCAGAACAAAGACAAGAAGCGCGCAAGAGCTTCCGCCTTGCGTGCCTTAATGTGCGCGGCATTGCCGCTCGACACAGGAGCATTGAATTGTGTTGTTTCCTGAAACAGCACGCAGTTGACATCGCTTTCATTCAAGAAACCAATGTCACCACCCTGGACAGCGTTGAGGACCTCTGCTTGGGATACAGAGCAGCAGTTGTTCCAGCTTCTGGCGCCAGAGGATCCGGCCTCGCCTGCATCTTCTCTTCCGGCGTCCAGGTCATCGGACAACAGGTCCTGTCCCCTGGCAAGATCGCCGCCTTTGACGTTACCATCCGGGGATCAAAGGCGACATTTGTCAACTGCCACCTCTCTCATGCTCCTGATGAGCGGCTACAGCAGCTACAGGTCATCGCAGCTGCTGCTGTCAATGAAGACGCGTGGGTCCTTGGGGACCTCAATATCTCCGAGGAGTCTGCGAGCGACATTGCGTCCGGTTCCGTCGAAGCCCTTGGGGAGCTCCTGGACCGGGCCAACCTCGTAGACGCCGCAGCTATCTTCGACGCCACGCACCTACCAACAAGGATCTCCAGTTGCGGAAGCCGGGTGGATGCGAGCAGATTGGATCGAGTGCTTATACCATCAAGCTTCTCCAACCGCGTCACCCGATACTGGAGCCTATACTACAAGAACTCCGACCACCGTGCGGTCCTCCTCCAAACCGGCGAGGCCTCAGAACCTCGACCACCGTGCATTGCTAGCATGCTCCGATCGAGGCTAGTCGTTGGGACAGTAGAAACGCTTCTTGACGAGGCCTTGGGAAACATCGAGGACATACGGAATGCGGAAATCTGGAGGAGGTGGGGACATATTAAGGCGCATCTGGCCTCCGCCATCAAGTCACTCCACGACCTGCGCAATAACGACGACGACTACATCTCGAGGGCGAGAAAATATGTTCAAGCCAAGCTCGAAGATGTCTCCATCTACTCGGACTATCCCTCCCTGCCGGACCTCGGGCGCGCCTTTCGTCTTCGTCGCAGGGGAACGTCGTCGAATACTTTCTACGACAGCGCAGGTCGAATGATTACGGGACCAGCGGTGAGAGAACTGGCTTTCGTCAACCTGAAAGAGCGCTTTTCCCATCCTTCGTGCTCACCGGAGGACATCGATGGCTTCCTGCGGGGTTTTACTCTAAGGGTCACCATTGAGGAAAGCGATCCTCTCCACCGCTATGGGATCGGCGAGGAAGAGATCGTTGCTGCCATCGGTCGTCTGCCAACTGGGAAAGCGGCCGGGTGGGATGACTTGCCCTGCGAGCTCTTCAGGGGTTTTGAGGATTACTTCGCGAGTGCACTCCGTCGGGTCTTCGAGGCGTCCCAGCTCTGCGGGGCTCTGCCCACTTCCATGCGGCGCAGCGATATGTCCCTGATAGAAAAACCGCACGGTGGTCCGGGCCTAGCCGGACTTCGACCCCTCTCCTTGCCAACGACGGACTACAGAGTCCTCAGCGGGGTCCTCTACTGGCGACTGCGACCCCATCTCCGAGACATCGTACCTGAATGCCAGAGCTACGCCGTTCCAGGTAGAACACCAGCCTGGAACATAGCCCGCGTGGCTGATGAAGTTGCCACTGCCTGCAGAGATGAAGCTCCACTGGCAGTCGTCGCCATCGACTTGGAGTCAGCGTTTGACACGCTGGACAGAGGCTTCCTGGTGTCCACTCTTCTCTCCGTCGGTCTGCCGCCAGTCTTCGTGGGGTGGGTTCTTCTGCTCTACGCTGGGGCCGAGGCTGCGGCGAGGATTGAGGGGATTGGGAGAACTCCTCTGTTCCACATGCTCAACGGAGTGAGGCAGGGATGCGCTGCCAGCGCAGCGTTCTTTACCATCTCCACCGGGCCCCTCCTGCTACGCCTGGAACAGCTACTTGGCCGGGATAATGTCCTGGCGTACGCCGACGACATCGTCCTGCTTATCCGCGAGGATGGGCAGCTGGAGGTCGTCAGGAAGATCTTCGAGGACTTCAGGCGTGCGTCAGGAATAAGAGTCAACTTCGGCAAGAGCCAGGGTCTCTGGTGCGGGAGATGGAGGAACCGCACTGACTCCCCGTCGGCAATCTCCTGGAACAGGGAGAAAATCAATATTCTAGGGACCTTAGTGACTCCTGGAATGGGAACTTCGGCTCAAGATCAACACCTGCAAGAGTTGCTGGAGCGAGCCATTGCTAGGTGGTCCCCCTTTGTCCGCGGTCTCTCACTTGCTGGTCGAGCAAAAGCGGCCAATAGCCTGGTGCTCTCGGCCATCTACTATCATCACCAGGCCTACCTTCCCAGCGAGACCACCATCGGAAGACTGCAGGCAAGGTTGGCTCGATTCGTGTGGGGGCACGATCGAACCTCATGGCTTCCCAGTAGCATCCTGGCGCGGCCGATCTCTGTGGGAGGCATGGGACTTCTCGACGTGGGCACTCAGCTCCGGCTGTCGTGCCTTAAGGGTGTCCAGGCAGCACTGCGTGGAGGCCGTAACGCTCACTCTTGGCTCGCTGAGAGCGGGATGTGGCTGACTCCTGCGTCCACTCCTGGCATCTGGCTTCCCCCGCGGCGTCGTCGGAGTCTTCACCTCTTCGAGCCTGCCGCGGAGATCCTAGATCTAAACCACCGGATCTTCAACCTGCACTTCTTCGGGCTCTTCGGGTCGTGGGCGACTGCCGTTTCCTGCGGCCTCCTGAGCTCCTGGCTCCTACAAGATGGCTGGGCTGGCGCATCGGAGAACTGACCGGGCCTGCTCCAAACATCACCATCGCTACGCGTGGCGCCCTCACGGACGTCGCTGCTCTGGGGAGCTTTTGCACACGCCTGATAACCCAGAATGCCCGGGGACGTTATCGCGTCGACAGCCTGGCGGACGCAATCGTGGTGCGCGGGACGACCACCGCCTTCCAGCGCCTAACCACCCGCACAGCCCGCCGTTTGCTTGAGCGTCCGCGCTTGGCTGCGCTGCCCATTACCCAGCTGTTCGGACGGTGGCTCCCCCACGTCAACATCCCCATCTCCATCAGCTGGTCTTCCCTCCGACGTTGCGCCTTCTCGGGGCACAATGCTGACGTTGCCGTGCGGCTGGCCCTGCACGCCCTTCCCCATCCAGCACATCCGGCTTCAGCCCGGGAGTCCTGCATCGCCTGTGGGTCCGGAGACCTGTCACTGGCCCACCGCTACTGGTCCTGTAGTCGGATCAGGCCTGTCATCCTGGAGGCCTTCACCATCCTCCAACGGCCTCCTGACCTGCAAAGTTGGATCTTCGGACATGACCTGGAGGACGACGCCCTGGCCATCATGGCGTCCGCCAAGACCCGCATCTACAAGCACTTCCTGGGCCTGGAGATGCGGGGAGTCCAAGAAGACCCCCTCCTTGTCTGGAGGAGAACCTTGTCAAGGTGGTGGAGCCTCCCTAGCTCCTAAAATCATTGTAAATTCCCATTATTTATTCATTACTTTTATCATAATCATTTTGTAAAAATTGACTAGACGTCAATAAAAGTGTTTCAATTGTCAATTGTCTCTCTCTCTCTCTCTCTCTCTCTCTCATGTGAGATGTAAAATTGTCTAGAAGACAATAAATAATTTTTAATTGTCAATTGTCACACACACACACAGACACACAGACATTCGACAATTGTTTCGCCTTCTACAAGCTTTGGTCAAGCTTTTTAAGGCATCACTCATGTTTAGGTGTCTCCAAGCGCCCGCCGCGGGGGAGGGCCAAGGAGAAGGCTGGAGAGGCGACGGCGAGGCCGTGGGCACCCCGGGGGAGAAAAGGGCGAGTGCGCGCCGTTTTGAGGGAACCAAGGCAGCACCAAGCACACCTTGGCAACCACCAAGGCACCCAAGGTTTCAAAAATAGGGGATCATCAGAGATCAAAGGTCTGGCTTTTACCTTTCGACCTCCCGAAGGAAGTGACACACACAGACATTCAATTTTATATATATAGATTTCACCAAATGCCGCGAGAGGCGCTGCTTGAGAGTGAAATTAGAAAATTTGCAAATAAAATTGCAAAGAATATTTATTTCAAATGATATTCAAACCAGAAACCTTCCCAGTAGTATAGTAAATATCTTTCAAAAGTTTCACTGCGATTTGATAATCTTACCTTTTAAAAACATTCATCGTGTAAACAAACTAACATTCAACATTTAAACAAACTACGTGGATAATTATTAACCAATCAAATTCATTTATCGTTGCGATAGTGCTGTCGCCAAAGCGTAAAAGGCTGGAACTAAAGCTTTTTGGTTTTACATTTAAAAAAAAAGCAAATTGACCTTTTTATTTTTTGTATAGCCTATATGTTAAATGAAATCTTCAGCTACCTACATGCGAAATTATATAATGATTGATTCTGTAGATTTTGCGCAACGCGGTAACAAACATCGATTTCGGATTTAATTTTTATAGATATAAGGAAGGAAGGATATATCTATATATATGAAAATGAATGTATGTGTGTGTGTCCTTTATGCCTGACCAAACCACTCATTGGAACGCCATGAAACTTTGAAAAGTTATTTAGTATAGTACTGGGAAGGTTTGTGAAAAATAATTTCTTGAATATCTTGAATATCCTTAGAGTTATTTGCAAATTTGTATATTTAACTCGAAAGCAGCGCCCTCATTGCGACGATGATAACAAGTTTTTTTATCTATAAGTTTTATTATCACTAAGTTTATTATCTTAAGGATTATTTATCAAAAGTAAGATTTTCAACCTATTAATTGCGCACAAGTCAAAGTTAATTTTATCATTTATCCACAACATATATATTGGGAGAATAGATAAAATGATGATTTTGTAATGTAGAAAATTAGGAAAGACAAAATTCAGGATCACACGGCAATTTATTTGAGACAAGAATAATGATACAATTCCAAGGCAAATATACTATTCCTTCAACTTCCAATTACCGAGGGAACCAATTAATATTGTTTTTTTTTTAACTAATCGAGTATTTTTCAAGGGACCGGGAAAATATGTTCACTAGATAAAACGATGATTCTGTAATGTAGAAAATTAGGAAAGACAAAATTCAGGATGACACAGCAATTTATTTGAGACAAGAATAATGATACAATTCTAAGGCAAGATACTATTCCTTTAACTTCCAATTACCGAGGGAACCAATTAATATTGATTTTATTCAACTTATCGAGTATTTTTCAAGGGACCGGGAAAAAATGTTCACTTTCTCGAGAGATTCAAATTTACGAGTTTCAAATTATCAAAATATATCTTTTTTTTAATAAGTTTATATAGAATTGTTTTAACAAATGTTCGTTAGACAAACCTTTACTCGGGTAAAACCCGGGCAAAGCCGGGTACATCCGCTAGTAAATATATATAAAGGAAAAGATATATATAAAATAAAGAAGGCATATCCTGACCTTTTGCGCTGTTGGCGCTCTTCAGCGTGGAGCAGTCAACAGCGTTAAACGCGTTCCTGGATGGCTTTTCTCGATTTAATAAGAAATTGGGTTGGCCAAATATCAAGTAACAGGCTAAATCAATGTTTAGTTGATTTCTGTTTGATGGCGCTCTGCCATCTAAATAGCTGCTCCTGGTCAGGATATGCCTTTTTATTATATATATAGTTTGTATTTTGAATATAAACGGTTCTACTGCGCTTACTGTAATAATAAATATCAGTGGCTCAACAGTGCTGAACCATCCCAACAGTGAAGCCAGTTCAATTTGTCATAACCCTCTAATATTGTATTTGGGAGAGAAGACTGACCGCCCCAGTCCCCAATGAACCCTTGGAATATTTGACCAAATTCTGGTCCAAGGTTACTAACGTGGCAACGGCACCCATTCTCCAATGAAGAGCAAAGATAGAGGATAATGCTCTTATAGAGATGTAGGGAGACTTCTGTTCATTGGACACGACAACAACAACAAGAGGTCAGCTTCAATATCGGTATGAAAGGAAAACAGCAAAATGCAATATTACAGCGTTATGGTAGATTTAACTAGAGAAAAGGTTGTTATTACAGTAAAGGCAGTAGATAATTGTTTGATATAAAAAAATAATTATATGCGTCTAAAATAGTTACAATTTTTTTTTTTATTAAATGAGATTTTGCGTTTTTCTGATTGAAATATTGATTATGTGTAGCTATTATTTTTGGAAATATATTTTGATAAAATGTTTTTAAGAATATTTTAGGCATCGATTTTTTTTTATTTTAGAATCTACTAAACATGTTTAAGGGAGAAAACATACTAAAATGCTTTTCTTTACGTGTATGTACCTATGATCTCAAACAAAAACATTTAATTTGGCCAGTACAGTAGAACCTCCAAGAGGGGACACTCGCGCTAAAGGACACCTCTCTACAAAGAACAGTTTTCCTTTGCAAAATTATCATTTTTACTATTTAGTAACTCACCGGTAAGAGAACACCTCTCCCTAAAAGACATTTTGGCTCTGTAATTAGGTGTCCTTTACAGGGAGGTTCTACTGTACTTGAAATTATAGATTGCTTGTAAAGAAACTCAATTTAAAAAAAGGTAAATATTTAGGTTAAACAATACATACTTTAATTTATGCATTGCAAACAAATGTGAAATATATAGTATAAAAATCTGCAACATTAAAAATATTGAACACGAAAACAAAAAATTTAAATAAAAAAAAATATATATATATGCAGTTGTTTAAATTATCATAGATAAACAAATGAAAACATTTTTTATTGGAAATTATTTACAAACAATTTTCATTGCAATAATTAATATTACATCAGCAACTTTCAGTTGCACGATAAGAAGATGCCTTTTTTTTCAATTGTTATTACATTGATTCAATTTGAGGTATTTCTGAAAGGTTTGGAATTCATCAAAAGTATCCAATCTTTCTTTTAAAGTGGGATGCATCTTTCTCAATATTTTCCCATAGAATGGGATTTTTTCTTTCGATTTCTCTTCCTCCACGATTAAATTGAGAAAGAAATTTTTAGACAACTCAATATCATAGCCAGCGTTCCTTGCTAGTATTAAACCTAGGCTATCAGCTTCCCTTTCTCTTTCTTGAATATGGAATATTTGAGCCGCCATCCAACCACTCAAGAGGCCTAAATCTACTAAATGAAACCTGTAAAAAATAAAAGCAGTCAGAATGGGACGAATAGCATAAATGATTGCGAATAAGCAAATCATGCTATAAAATTGTATTTTTTTGTGCTTTAGCAGATTATGGGATAATTCATGAGCTATAATAGATCCATTTTGATGTTCACATCCCTCGGCAAGGCTTTTAGAAACTAATATATAATCTCCATTAGCCTCTGCATAATCAAAAAAATCACCAACAATAATTCTGGGGTTTTAAAAGATTCGTTAAAGAATATCTTATTGTGTTCTTGTATCTTCTTTATGATATTTTCAAATTAAATATGTTTAGGATCATCAATGGGTAATTGGTTACGTCTATATATTGGTAAAAAGACCCTGGTGAGATAAGATTTCATATATTCAGCCAGGAATGAGTAGCTTTCACCGTTGTATGGTACTTTCTTTTTAGTAATTTCGTGAATACTGAGAATTGTTCCAAACCTTAGAGCACTTTTTAATACCGGGTTCATGGTGTTAAGGAAATATGATACACGATAGACATAAGGGAAATGATGCTTCGTGAAATTCTTCACAATACAAACTGGAATTTCTAATCTTTTCAATAACGCCATTTCAATAACCAACTTGAAATAATATTCTAACAGTTAAATTACTCTAAGCAAAAAATGCAGATATATAGAAAAAGAGTGTATAGGGAATTATTTTATTCAAAATATAAATTTCTCCTGATGAATTTCTGGAGACACGTTTTAAAGTCGACAACAATCCAGAAAATTTAAAACGTGTGAATCTTAGTAAATTTATACTAAAACAGAGTGAAATAAAAAAATTGAAGAGATAAAAAAAGAGTAATATATTTTAATTTTTTTCTCAAAATGTGTAAAATATTTTACAATATTTTTATTTCTTCATATTCAAAATAAAACATACAAAAAAAAAGGAAATTCTGACCGCTCACATTTGCTTTTTTTAGATGGCAGAGCGCCATCTATTGGAACGGAATTCAACTAAACGTTGATTTAACCTGTTCCCTGATTGGGTTGACCCCCTCCTTCCATTATATATTTATTACACTTAATATACAAAGTTTTCCAAAATTTGAAAACATGGAGACATCTGAGGCTCTTCATTGGACACGACAACAACAACAGAAAATTGACATGGACCCAGAGCAGCAGCTTTACACACCCAAGAGAGTGGACATTGCTGTGATAGAGATGTATGGAGACATCTGAAGCTCTTCATTGGACACGACAACAACAACAGAAAATTGATATAGACCCAGAGCAGCAGCTTTCCACACCCAAGATAGTGGACATTGCTGTGATAGAGATGTATGGAGACATCTGAGGCTCTTCATTGAACACAACGACAACAACAACAGAAAAATGATATAGACCCAGAGCAGCAGCTTTCCACACCCAAGATAGTGGACATTGCTGTGATAGAGATGTATGGAGACATCTGAGGCTCTTCATTGAACACAACGACAACAACAACAGTAATATAAAATATAAATATATTATAAAATTGAAAAATGTTTATTCTATATAATAAACGTATATAATAATGAAAGCATATTCTGACCTTTCGCGCTGTTGGCGCTCGTCATCGTGCAGCGTTAAACGCGTTTGTGGATGACTTTTCTTGATTTATCAAGAAATTGGGTTTGGCCAAATATCAGGGAACAGGTTAAATCAATGTTTAGTTGATTTCTGTTTAACTAGATGGCGCTCTGCCATCTAAAAAGTACATGTGCTTTTGGTCAGGATATGTCTTCTTTATTTTTAATATAAACAACTGACCTTTTTATTATTTTTTCTATTGTTTTTCATATATCTATATATACATACTAGACGAATGGCCCGGGCAACGCCCGGGTTTTACCCGAGTGCGTATATATTTTAAAAAGTTTTAATTCAAATACTATTCGTTACAATTATAAATTGGCGCCATGGATGTCACTCTTGTGAAACGTCCCGTTCCAAACTGTGTGTTTTTAAAATGTTTTAATTAAAATACTATTCGTTACAATTATAAATTGGCGCCGTGGATGTCTCTCTTGTGAAACGTCCCGCCCCAAACTGTGTGTGTCTTGAAAATATAAAAATAAAAATGTGAATTTTCATAAAGATTTCATCATGTCGATTTTTTTTTTTTTTTTGCATTTCACCTACTAAATCGATAGAGATAATTACATTTGCAACATGAACTTAGGTATATTGACTAAATAGAAAACTGCATAGTAATAAAGATCATTTTTTAAAGGCACCATATCGTTTTTTTTTTCAATAAAATCAAAACAAAAATTAACGATAAATAACGATAATTGCCTTAAAAAGAAATTGCCTTAAAAAAAAGAAACATTCGCGGTGATTTTGTCTTGCATTCGTTTATACAATTATTATATACGAATGACCCGGGCAACGCCCGGGTTTTACCCGATTAAATGCTTTTATTCAAATACTATTCGTTACAATTATAAATTGGCGCCGTGGATGTCATTCTTGTATAATATATAAATGAGTTTTAAAAATTGTAAAAAAAAAAATGCATCGGCCGGGAATCGAACCCGGGCCGCCCGCGTGGCAGGCGAGCATTCTACCACTGAACCACCGATGGTTATGAAAATTCCCATCCGTGAGCTTCAGACAAACAAACAGACAGAATAAGGCAAATATATAAGTAGATACGAATGACCCGGGCAACGCCCGGGTTTTACCCGATTAAATGCTTTTATTCAAATACTATTCGTTACAATTATAAATTGGCGCCGTGGATGTTATTCTTGTATAATATATAAATGAGTTTTAAAAATTGTAAAAAAAAAAAAAAAATGCATCGGCCGGGAATCGAACCCGGGCCGCCCGCGTGGCAGGCGAGCATTCTACCACTGAACCACCGATGGTTATGAAAAATCCCATCCGTGTGCTTCAAACAGACAAACAGACCGAATAAGGCAAATATATAAGTAGATATATAACAATTATTCTACTTTTATATAGAGTTTCTGAAATATATAATGCTAAATACGCTGTTAATAGATGTCTTCAGTTAACAATTATTGTTATACAGTTAAACCTGTCTATAGCGACCCCTAATAGGATGCTATAGAGAGGAGGTGCTATAGACAGGTCACTTTTAATGTAAATCGCATCGCACTACGTATTTAATATCGGGCGCTATAGAGAGGTTTAACTGTATATTAGATATATTCAAATTATACAAATGTCTCCACTCACTATGAGACATCATTTTAACAGTTAAAAAAAAAAAAAAAAATTTTGCATAAAATAGAATTTCAATACAATTGTGATGATAGATTATAAATTAAGAAAAATATATCCTCTGATCGTGCAATTAAAAAGATCTGCGTTTCAGAAACCTGAATTTTTATTCTTGTTGTTATTAAGGAGGTACACCCCTACACTATACCGCTCTAAATGCTTCAAAACATTAATTTACCTCAACAACAATTCTGACTGAGGTCGGTAATGGCAGGATAGTCCTAACCGTTTGTTTTTAGACCGTTACGACCCGGGGTTGAATCCCGCATTGGGCACTTTTTTTTTTTTTTCTAAATAAAAAGAACTGCTCCAATGGGCCCCCGATTTTTCCAAAAGTTCAACCCCACCAGTGAATACAAGTAACTAAATGGGGCTCTGGTACATTTGTAAGTACAAAAGTCGAACTGCTTTTCACATGTGTAGACATGTGGTACACTTACAGTAGCAGCAGTCGCCAATTTTATCCACCATGTTTATCATGGCCTATACCATGTGTAATAGGGATAATAATAATTTTAAAAAATAATTCTTACTGGCAATGATTACATTCAGGAAGACTTCAGATGCAAAGGTATTGAAGGAAGACCCAACTTGTCCCCCATTGCCAAGATGAAGACCAAACCGTGGACCACTTTACCTGCCCCCAACCTTCCAATACCAAATATTCCTGACGGCCATCCTCCTAGGGATCACCAACCTAAGTCCAGAATCCCTAGAAAATCTCCCAAGAAAGAAAACTGCATGGTGTCACCTCATGAACTGGACTTCCACTAATATTGTTAATAAACCAAGAAGACATAGGTGTGTCAGCCTAGGTAGTTGGTGACCTCTTTACGTGGCTCCAGGAACCTGAGTTAACACTAAATAAATAAATAATAATAGGGAGGCTCGCATTGGTTTGATCAAAAATAAATTTAATTATGACATTCTTGTGTTTAAAATGTAGTTAGCTTTTCTTGATTAATCAAGAATGGGTATTTGGCCAATTCTGGAATAATTTAAAATCAACGAGAATAGTTGATATTTATTCCGATAGATGGCGCACAAGCCATCAGTAACTTTCAGTTGCACAATTAGGAGATGCCTTTTTCTTAATTCTTATGTTTGTCTTCCTTCATTTTTCTATGTAACATTTTGGTTGAGATGCTGCTGAGTAAATTAGGGAAGTCAAACTGAAGATCGCCAGAGAACCCCATGGGTAGAGTGAACTACAATTTCCACCACTGAGATTACAGCATTTTACCTCAGTCTTGACGTCAAGACTTACCTTAAAGAAAAGAAGATATTGACATTTAAAGACCTTGACCAAAATACCTAAGATCCATGTCAGAAACAATAAGCTTTGTAAGCTGTGGGTCACATCTCCCATAAGAAAAAAGCTTTATATCATAATTGTAAATTTTTATCAAGAATTTGTTAATTTAGAAAATTTTGTTACTCAGCATTTTTTTTCTTCTATTGTCTCGCTTATTTGTTGTTAATAAGAAGTCATTGTTTTTTATGATCAAAAATTAATTGCCATTCTCGTGTTTGTTTCTTCTTCATTTTTATACGTGACAATATGAACAAAAATATAATGACGAAAGATTTTTTAACAACCATTTTTGTTATAAATATGACAATAAAAAGTCTTTTAACTAGGTTATTTTTTGGAAATAAAAAATAGAATAAAGAAAGCGAAATCTTACAAAAAAAAAACCGATCCTCAAAATTTCTCCCTGTTTTTGAATGAATACATGTCAATCGTCTTTCTAAATAAAGATATATATATGTGGTATATATAAATGTGAAAAAACTATAAAAAAAATATAAATATAAAATAGGTCAGGTGTTGATATTAAAAACAAAAGAGACATATCTGACCAGGCTCACGTGATAGCGCTCTGCCATTTAGAAAAGCTCATGTGAGCCTTGTTAGGATATGGCTCTTTCGTTTTTATATATATATATGTCATAATTTGTAAATAGCTGTATGCAACCCCGACCCAATAAGTAAGCAATGTATGTTTCAAAGACTTAATAAAGAATAAGGTAACTTGAGGATAGAACGACTTAGAGAAACAAGGCCTAGAAAGAAGGCTTAAGAGTCAGCACAACCATTAGCAAAATTACAGCCGATTTTATGATCGCGGAAATAATAAGAGTTGAGTTCAACGACACAGTATTTCCTGGTCGTGTCAGGACAAGTCCCAAAGACAAAGAAATTAGCAAGGACCAATGAGGGAGCACCTTCCCAAAGGTCAACCAATAGAAAAAGGCCACGTCCCAGCTTTCCACCAATGGGAAAGGAGATAGGTCTTGGTGTTAAATCGAGAAGCAAGGATTGTCAGTTAGGAACTCGCTCTCACCGAGGTAACATCTGCTCTAGAGACCTCCCCCGTTCATCCTTATCAGCTAAGTCAATCATCGCCATGTGATCAGATAGTTAATAGACAACCCGCTCTATCTTCTCCAAAGCCTTTCTTTCCTCCGACCAGTTGCCTTTTATTTTCAAAACCCCATCACGTGTCCTGGTTATTCCCCACTGTATGCTCAACTTTCCACTCAAACGACTGCGTTTCAACCAATCCTCACCATTCTCATCGAACAACAAGAAATTCCGCAACGATATTGTGACAGAAGGGTTAAGTCGACAGGATATTATGGAGACTAGCCAGGATTCAATAGGCTTAAAAACGGACAACCTAACGCAACCAACGGGAGAAAGGCAGGAAGTAAGGGAGGGGAACGAACAGGAAGCAAGCCCCCTAGTGGACGTCATCCAACAGTTCGCGGCCGCACTAGCTCAGAGTAGGTCATGCGATCCTACAGGACCGACAATTTCGCCTTTCGATGGAACATACAGCGCGACGCAGTTTTTCCAAACGTTCGACCGAAAAATGGAAGACGCCTCCATGGGAGAACAAGAAAAATTACTCCGCCTACCAAACTACCTGGCGCGACAACCCCTGGAGCTTTTCAGGAAACTTCGGCTGGCCGACCGGAGCTATTTCCAGGTGAGACAGATCCTCCTAGATCTCTATCCTGAGTCAAGCGAAGCGTCCTTTGCGAAATATTTCGCCATGAAACTCACTGGACAAGCCAACCTAGAGACCTACTACCGGGAGAAAACCGCCATGGGACTGCAACTAGGACTCCCACAGGAGGTGATCCTCGAGACGCTGACAGAAGGGTTACCATTCTCCGACCAACGCCTAGTCCGCGTAGTGCCTCCCGAGAACCTAGGAGAGTGGTTCCGACTGTTACAGCGGAACCACGGTCCCAGTGTACCGACAACGCGACCTCGAGAGGACCAACCGCCCACAATGTCAGGTCCGTACCACAGCACACCCCGACGCCCAGGTGCATGGAATGCACCTCTTCCGCCGTCCAACTGTAAGTTCTGCGGCGCGAGGCACTGGCACAGCGAATGCCGGCATCGACCAGTCCCGGCGACCCACGAAAAAGAACGGACAGTGCAATCAGTCCCACCAAACAGATACCAAGGCGTTCGGACAGTGCAAACAGTCCCAAAACAACCAGTCCCGAGTCCCCAGCAACCAAGTCAAGCCAGAGACACCCCAGCAGAGCAGACTTTTCGAGACTGAGGTAGGATCCCTAACCCAACTGACTGTCAAACTTTTCCTAGCCCCTAATATACCATGCCCCTTTTTAATTGATACAGGCGCCAACCTGAATATAGTGCCATATAATCTTTACCATATGTTAAAAACTCACCTGCCTAATTTAACCCTTAAGGGACATTCACTGGATCTCCAAACCCTAAACGATTTTGCAAAAACCATGGGTAAACTGTCTATCCCCGCTGACAATAGGACAAATATCCCGAAGAGAGAATTTCCATGTAGTGAATGCACCGTTACCATTTGGAATTCTTAGCATTAATAGCCTCCACAAATTCAGATTAGCAATAGACTTTAATAAATGCACTATATTCCAGCTGGGCGCCCCATTGTCTACCCCATCCTACCATTTTAACAATGTACCAAATGTATGTACCTACTGGCAATGTCAGGCGATGTCACAAAGATCTTACCATACAGCCAAATCTTCCGCCTATGACAACCATTGCGTGCATTCATTGAAAAACACCCCCTCAGCTACATGCGCTTTTTTCACTAAGGCCAATTGCCTTTTTTATATGCCATCAAATAACAAAGCCACAACGGCTTCAACTTGTAAAAAACATGCCCAAAACGTACCCACAGAGCGGGACAACTCGCATACCAAGCACATAGGTGATCACACGTCGTCACACAACTATCACATGACAAAACCACACAACGAACTCGACACTCCCATTGATACACAACAAAACCTTTTCCCACATGCATACTACAACACAACACCTAACACTCGCTATACACCGCAGTTCACAACACTTCTACAAAGATACACTCACATATTCACACAGAACAAATTCAACGTACCATGCTTACGGATTCCACCAGTAAAAATACCCACGAATTCCGACAAAATAATTACCATACGTCCATATCGTGTTCCGATATGTGACCAACAAGAAATCCGTAATCAAGTCCAACAAATGCTGGAGAACGGCATCATAGAGCAATCTTTTTCACCTTTCTCGAGCCCTGTCACCCTCGTCACTAAGCGCGACAAGACCAAACGGTTTTATATCGATTATAGAAAGGTGAACGAGCTAATCAGCTCTGATGTCCATCCCCTCCCGAGAATCGAGGATATTCTCGACCGCCTCGCACAGGCCAAATATTTCTCCACGGCCGACATATCCTCTGCGTATTGGCAAGTCCCAATACACCCCGATTCTCGACCACTGTTAGCATTTGCCACCCTCGAAGGATTATACCAACCCACTCGATTACCTTTCGGATTAAAAACCAGCCCTCAGGTCTACGAATGAGCCATAAGTCAGGTCCTACAGAGACACGGACTTGACTGTGTGGCACATTACTTTGATGATTTCATCATTTACTCCAACACATTGGAGGAACATCAAAACCACCTGCGACAAATTTTCGCCTTTTGCGAAGCAGAGAAGCTACAACTTAACTTCGCGAAATGCGAATTTTTTAAGCAGTCCATAGATTTTCTAGGCTACACCATAACAGCTGGTACCACTACACCGCTCACACGCAACACCGACATTATTCACGCCATTAAACAGCCACACAACCGAAAAACGCTACAATCCTTTTTAGGCGCTGTGAACGTCTATAACAAATTCATTCCGGAATACGCTCGCTTGCGAGCACCGCTCAACAACCTTCTCAAAAAGGATGTCGTGTGGATCTGGGATGAAACTTGTCAAAAGGCGTTCATTGACCTGAAAGGGAACCTCACACAACACCCCATTTTACACCTTTACAAAGAAGGTCTGCCATGCCAAGTGTATTGCGATGCATCCACCCTCGGTATAGCAGGCATTCTCAAACAAGTTCACCCTGACGGGAACGTATATCCAGTTCAGTATTTCAGCCGAACACTGCGCCCACACGAGAAAAACTACTCCATCTCTGAACTTGAGTGCTTAGCAATCGTTGAGAGTGTGGAGAAGTTTCGCATCTATCTTATGGGCAGAAAATTTACTATATTTTCTGACCATCACGCATTGCAGTGGTTGAAGACCATCAAAAACCCGTCCGGCAGATTGTTTCGATGGAGTTTGCGACTATCGAGTTACGAATATGAGGTCCGCTACATAAAGGGAAAACAACAGTATGAGGCAGATCTTTTGTCCCGTAACCCGTTTTGTGGATTCTTGGACGCCACCCTTATCAAGACACACCAATCTCCTCCATCGAGAGAGTCTAACCTGACCATTGATCGTAATGGATTACATACAGTTTCCCGAAAAGGTGTAACCAAGATTATAATTCCAAAACCACTCATACAACAACTCTTACAAACAGTACACACACAATACAATCACCCCGGTATTTCACAAATGTCACGACTCATATCCACGCAATATTACTGGCAAGGTATGTCCAAAGATATTAAACAAAAGGTTAAGACCTGCCCCACCTGCCAATTAACAAAACGTCCATTGGGACCCACTTACGGGGAGTTAAGTCAACCTCCGGAAGCCAAAGAACCCTTTGACCTATTATCCCTAGACACCATAGCAGGATTTGCCAAATATGGCAACACCAAAATATACCTCCATGTGGTAGTCGATCATTTTTCGCGCTACGCGTGGACTTTTCCATTTAAATCCACCAGCATCATCACCTACCAACAGGTACTTAAGCGAGTATTACAGGATGGTTCTCCGAAACGCCTCCTTACGGATAGAGCCCCTGCCTTCACTTCGCCAAAATTTCGTAGTTTCCTACTTAATAGGAACATCCATCCACTACTCACAACCAGCAACAACCCACAAGCCAACGGTTTATGTGAACGTCTGAACGCCACCCTCACGGAAAACTTAGGCTATTACATCTAGAAAATCCTAAGATCGCATGGACCAAGTTGGTCAAAAGAGTTACAATTATATATAACAAAACCCCACACTCTACCACAGGTTTTCCACCGTCTACTTAATGTTTGGCACACTACCCTCAGAAATCTCTAACCACAGCACACCTTACCCAGATATCGACAAAGCTAGAAAAATTGCACACACACGCACACAAAACAAGCATTTACAAGACAAAAACATTTATGATCAACGACACAAACAACCACATTTCAAAGTAGGTGATCTAGTGTAAGTTAAATTATATCACCACCCAAATACAGGGAAACTCGCGCCATATTTCACAGGACCCCACACAGTATTAGAAATTATTTCACCGAATGTGGTCCGTATAGATCGACCAAATCAACCTCTTCAAAGAGACACTGACACGATCCACGTCAACAATCTTAAGCTGTATACAGAAACAGTCCGTTATATATCACCGCCCGCCGTTAACATATGTCATATAAAGCACAAACACGATTACACGTTCCCTTTTAAGCATTTAACACCCGAATTATTCCCGGCAGATCCATTAAGGTTCAAACCCACCAACAGCGAGCCTTTCAGGCATTTAGACCCTGCCATTTTTGCAACAAGGCGATTTGCACCATTCTTCCCCGACATTAAGAACTGCGAACCTGACCATCATTCCAATCCTATCATTCTGTCCCAAAAAAGATACACGCCAATCCCCAACGACAACAAACAGTGCGAAATTGAACGGCCAACAATGAATAAGGTTCGAACAAATATTTCTGAGTCCCCATTTACAACAATATGGAAGAACATGTATCGATACCCTATCTTTCATCTGATTTTCATCCTTTGTTTGCTAGTCCTACCCTATAAATATACCCCAGTATTATTCCTGCTAATATATCTGGTAATCTACCCCATGCCCTCCCCTAGAGTTTTCGAGCTGCAAGAAGCAGTTTTTCATTTTGGACAAACATTTGTAAAACTTCTTGTAATTTTAGGAAACATTTTTGCAGAAATCTAAATTAATTCCGAGGAGATAGAAGTAACTGAAAGTAACAAATCAGTGCCGAAAGAAAGAAAAAATTCACGCCAGTAAAATAAGTAGAGAACCGTCAAAAAAAAAAATTCAATTAGCACAAAAAAAAAAACAATTAGGCGGCAGGAAGTGAGAATTTTGAGACGCAGCGACAAAGACGTAACGCCCTTACTTCAATTACGTGCAAATAGAGAGGAAGTCTTGTTTTCCCCCACGTCCCGCTTCCGGCGTCTAATTACAGGGGGCCTCTCATCCAAATTGAGGTCAACGGTGGACGGTCTCTATATGTCGTTCAGCTTGGGTCCCAATTCGAACTACATACCGACTTTTGCAAAAAGTCCAATCGCCTTATCACAAGAAAATTAAACAAGGTACACACACAAACATTCTAAATGAGTTCACATTCCCTATTATAATTAATCAATTACTTTACAGACTTCCAAAAACGTTATATATTCCACCTACACGTAGATCTCAAAGTCAAATACGAACAAGGTTCATACACATTACCACTTTACTCGCTAGGATTCAGTTTTCGAACTTACGTTTTCTCCCCAAAAGGGATTAAACGACCTTTTAGAAGGATCGAGATTCTCCTCGAATCCTGTATTCAAGGTAATATTATAGGTACCGATACCCAATATATAAAGTGGATATTGGGCGAGCACATCTTAAGTGCCCTAGGGGATCGCATAAAAACCCCTAGAACGCAGTAAGGCTTGAGACAAATTAAAAAACAACACTCGGCTTTTGAGATCTCAAAAAACAATAACACCAGACAAACATACACATAAAGGTTATATAGATTTCCATGTCTCCTGTACACATAGCATAAATGCGCACTTGAGGATTAGGATCACGTTTCCGCCTAAGTGTCGCTACAGATGAGACAAAAATTTATAGGGCATAATTAAGCAATTAAGACATCTAGATCAGGGCATGTAGATACAAAAAGGGTTCAAACCAATACACCTTATTGTTTATATATTAACCATTTTCACTATTTTTTCTCAAATTAAAATTAAAATATTTAACCAATTTAGCAAATTATTCAATTTATTATCACTTTTAACCATTAATTACTATTTTATGTACCACTTAGTTATATTATCGTAGCTTCATTTATCAACGAAAACTCATTGGTTTTCGGTTAAACTTAAGACATTAAGTCATCCTTTATTTTTGAAAGACCTTTTTCATTATTTTTTTTTCAACTAAGCATTCAACTTTGATTTCGCTCAACATTTCTTTTATTTTTATTTTTGATACCTCATGAAATTTCCTCGATTTCCTTCCCAAAATTCGAGCAAAAAGTAATTAGGCATTTTTCTTTTACCAAAGCATTTTTTTCACTTTTTCAACCAAGCATTCAACTTTGATTTCGCTCAACATCTCTTTTATTTTATTTTGATTTCAAAACACCTTATGAAATTTCCTCGATTTCCTTCCCAAAATTCGAGCAAAAAGTAATTAGGCATTTTTCTTTTACCAAAGCATTTTTTTCACTTTTTCAACCAAGCATTCAACTTTGATTTCGCTCAACATCTCTTTTATTTTATTTTGATTTCTATTAACTAACAACCAACTATATTTCATTAACACTACATATTTTTTTAAATATCTTATATCCTTATCAAGATTGTATATAACCTCCCTATAATCAATTGATTTTCGCCCAAAATTATTTTCTTTGATGTAAAGAACTTATTCAGACTAAAACCCCTTCATAAATTCTTCACATGTAGGGGCGCATCTGTCATAATTTGTAAATAGCTGTATGCAACCCCGACCCAATATGTATGCAATGTATGTTTCAAAGACTTAATAAAGAATAAGGTAACTGGAGGATAGAACGACTTAGAGAAACAAGGCCTAGAAAGAAGGCTTAAGAGTCAGCACAACCATTAGCAAAATTACAGCCGATTTTATGATCGCGGAAATAATAAAAGTTGAGTTCAACGACACAGTATTTCCTGGTCGTGTCAGGACAAGTCCCAAAGACAAAGAAATTAGCAAGGACCAATGAGGGAGCACCTTCCCAAAGGTCAACCAATAGAAAAAGGCTACGTCCCAGCTTTCCACCAATGGGAAAGGAGATAGGTCTTGGTGTTAAATCGAGAAGCAAGGATTGTCAATTAGGAACTCGCTCTCACCGAGGTAACATCTGCTCTAGAGACCTCCCCCGTTCATCCTTATCAGCTAAGTCAATCATCGCCATGTGATCAGATAGTTAATAGACAACCCGCTCTATCTTCTCCAAAGCCTTTCTTTCCTCCGACCAGTTGCCTTTTATTTTCAAAACCCCATCACGTGTCCTGGTTATTCCCCACTGTATGCTCAACTTTCCACTCAAACGACTGCGTTTCAACCAATCCTCACCATTCTCATCGAACAACAAGAAATTCCGCAACGATATTGTGACATATATTGTCACGAAATTGGTTTTGTGTTATACAATCCTAAATTAAAAGATTTTCCCTTCAGTCGAAGACTTCTCCTCAAATTTAATTCAGCCGTTTTTTATTATTTCAAGGCTTTACCCGGTGTCTCAACCAATTGTCGCGATTTCAAATTAGAGTTTTATTGATCAATTGATAAACTTCGTGAGTGATGTTTTCCTCACAACAAAACTAGAAACAAGAAGTGAAAAATCAGTTACAGAATTTACATTACTTCCTTATATAACACTAGCCGAATGACCCGGGCAACGCCCGGGTTTTACACGATTAAATGTTTTTATTCAAATACTATTCGTTACAATTATAAATTGGAGTCTTGATTTCACTCTTGTGAAACATCCCGCTCCAAACTTTGTGTCTGAGAAGCGATATTTTTATAGAGAGATGATATGGCTTTGTGTCTTCTTCTCGAATGAATGTTTTTCTGTTAGAATTTTGTTCCTGCATACTAAGAGTGAACTGGCTTCATCCCTGGTCTTTGCTTTTTGGATTTTTCCCGATATAATTTTGTATCTGCTAATAAAACATGATACAGCAATATTGTCATCACCAATCACTGACTAAAAGAAAAACAACTATTTTTTGCCCATAACCTGTCAATTTCAAATTTTCTTGGCTAAAAATCCGATAAATGTATCTTCCAGATTTTTCTCTATGTCCTGTTAAAACACGTTTTACATGTACATTAGGTCAGCTGATATTACCTCCCATCTTCACCGCTAGAGGCGCTGCTTGCGAGCGAAAAGACAAATTTGCAACGCAATTTGCAAATAACTCGAAGAATATTCGGGATAGAGACCTGAAAATTTCACTATAAGTTTTTCCAGATTCTACTCTATATACTGTAAAAATTTCAGTCAGATTAGATACGTATTGTGGACGTGTTTAACCGACATAGAAACAAACACACATACATACTTCTTTTTCGCTGAGCCGACACCCCCCACTCCCCATGGGGAAGAGCTAACACCGGCCATGGCGACACCTCCGCCTCCATTGCCATTCCTGATCCAGGTGGAGCTGGAGACTAAGTGCGTAGACCGGATATTTGACCTGTTCAAAGAGCAGAACTATCAACAGGCCTTGGGGCCCCTACTCAAGAAGGGGCTAGATATTGACAACCTCTCACATTCGATCGTGTGGCTCAAGAGTAGGGAGTACCTCCTCAAGTCTCTCAGATCTAGACCCAGACACAAAGCCACTCTCGCCGAGTTTCTCGGCACTGTCGC
Organism: Cordylochernes scorpioides; assembly: GCA_030710605.1. Taxonomy (NCBI): domain Eukaryota; kingdom Metazoa; phylum Arthropoda; class Arachnida; order Pseudoscorpiones; family Chernetidae; genus Cordylochernes; species Cordylochernes scorpioides. The sequence goes on along the minus strand of CP092866.1, from coordinate 21,012,386 downwards.
CGAACATGCTCACGATGACCACCCCTTAATTCAAAGGGGAATATACGAGCTCAGGCTGGCTCTGCGCTCCTAACAGAATCAAGTCTATTGTAAATTTTTGTAGTTTCTCCCATTGACTTTGGGTGTAATCATTGACTAAAAGTCAATAAAATTATTTAATTGTCATTCTTAAAAAAAATACATACATACATACATACACTGACTTTTATATATATAGGGATTTTACCGAAGGGGTTATAACATTAACAAATACCTTATTACTTTTCAAAATTGTCATTATGAAAAGTAAAAGGTATATAACCTGTTTACTATTTAAATTGCCATGATAATTCTCTTTCTTTTTTTTTTTTTAATAAATAGGTCAATCTATAGGTAGAGCAATGGCTAAGGATGCAGCATATTTCATTGGTGGTTAGATATATTATAAATTGAGTTGATAGATTCATCCAACAATGGATTGATAGATACATGCAACAATGGGTTGAGAGATACATCCAACAATGGGTTGATAGATACATCCAACAATGTATTGATAGATACATACAACAATGGAATGATAGATACATACAACAATGGAATGATAGATTCATCCAACAATGGATTTATAGATACATCCAACAATGGGTTGATAGATGCATCCAACAATGGATTTATAGATACATCCAACAATGTATTAATAGATTCATCGAACAATGAGGATTGGATTGATAGATTCATTCAACAATGGATTGGATTGGTAGGTATATCCAACACATACACAATGGAGATTAATAGATACATCCATAATGGATTGGGTAGATAAGTATATTCAACAATAAATGGGTTGATAGGTATATTCAAAAATGGATTTGGTTTTTAGGAATATCTAACAATGGATTGGGATTATAAGTATATCAACAAGGGATTGGGTTGATAGGTATATCCAACAATGGTTTTGGTTGTTAGTTGTATCCACAAAAATGGATTGGGTTGTTAGGTACATCCAACAATGAATTGAGTTGATAGTTATATCCAACAATGGTTTTAGTTGTTTGTTGTATCCAAAAATGGATTGGGTTGTTAGGTACATACATCAGTGGATTGGGTTGATAGGTATATCCAACAATGGTTTTGGTTGTTTGTTGTATCCAACAATGGATTGGGTTGTTAGGTACATACATCAGTGGATTGGGTTGATAGGTATATCCAACAATGGTTTTGGTTGTTAGTTGTATCCAACAATGGATTGGGTTGTTAGGTACATACATCAGTGGATTGGGTTGATAGGTATATCCAACAATGGTTTTGGTTGTTAGTTGTATCCAACAATGGATTGGGTTGTTAGGTACAAACATCATTGGATTGGGTTGATAGGTATATCCAACAATGGATTGAGTTGATAGGCATATCCAAAAATGAATTTAATTTATAGATTCATCAATCAATGGATTTGTTTGTTGTATGCAATCAACAATATACTTTGTTGCTAGGCAGAGTCAACAATGAATTTGGTTGTGATCTATTTTAAACGATGATTTTTGTTGTAATATAAACGAAACAATGAACCTGGTTTCTATTTGAAGCCAACATTAAATTCGATTGGCATCTGAAGTAAAAATATAACATTTAGTTACGAATAAGAGAAAAAATGTATTCCCTTGACAAATAGAAACACTAGTTTCGTTGCTATAGAGAGATAACAAAAAACGATGGTACTTTATGTAGATATGAAAATTAATTTGTTTGGCGAAAAAAAGAAAGGAAAATTTATAGATTCAAAATTGATTCTGAATGATAAATCGATAAATTTATTATGAAAATTGCCTTGTTGGTCTAACAATGAAACATCCGACGACGGCCAAGAGCTACTGGCGGACTGACGACAGATGCAACACGGGGTGCCGTGAAAAGCGAGTACAAGTGGAACGCTTCACGATTTTGCGTGACATCCTTGCGCAGGGGCCATGCTAATCTTCTCTGTACCGTTCCTATTGTAGTAGTTGTACCGCCGAACAAGTATCACAGGGGACATGCTAATCTTCTCTGTATCGTTCCAATTTTAGTATATGTACCGCCGAACAAGTAACGCACGGGCCATGCTAATCTTCTCTGCATCGTTCCAATTTTAGTATATGTACCGCCGAACAAATATTAGGGGACATGCTAATCTTCTCTGCATCGTTACAATTTTAGTATATGTACCGCCGAACACAAGTATCACAGGGGACATGCTAATCTTCTCTGCATCGTTCCAATTTTAGTATATGTACCGCCGAACAAGTATCACAGGGGACATGCTAATCTTCTCTGCATCGTTCCAATTTTAAAATATGTACCGCCGAACAAGTAACGCAGGGGCCATGCTAATCTTCTCTGTATCGCTCCAATTTTAGTATATGTACCGCCGAACAAGTAACGCAGAGGCCATGCTAATCTTCTCTGCATCGTTCCAATTTTAGTATATGTATCGCCGAACAAGTATCACAGGGGACATGCTAATCATCTCTGTATCGTTCCAAATTTAGTACATGTACTGCCGAACAAGCGTGTACAAGTTGGTGAGAGATAGAATCAGTGCCTAGTCCTCGTTAATTTATTCAAAAAGGTTTTCAAATATTTTTAAAAATAAAATTAATAATAGTGAGTATTGAACTGAAGAGACGCAGCTTCACATCCACAGAACCGTATGTGGCTCGCGAGTTTTCCGACCTCTGTACTAGGGGATTTACAGCATAATTATGCAACCCTATTACACTATGTCATATAATATTAATTGACCAATATATTAATCATGCTAAATTTTGGATAATAATTACTTTCTCAAATACATGAAATATCCCATATATATATATATATGCTAGCCGAATGACCCGGGCAACGCCCGTGTTTTACCCGACTGTAGATGTTACAACGGTGATCCTTAGGTCGCTGGTTCAAATCCGGCTCGAGGGAGCCGGCGAGCACGTGACCTCCCTGTGCGCGCGCATCCGTGACAGAGGCCGATGAGGAAAGACGGTCGTGACTATATATAGGGATAAATCAATGTTTGTATGTTTGTTTGTTTGTATATTTGTTTGTTTGTATGTCCGGTATACAAATTCGCAGTAGTTCACTAATTCAAACCAAAATTTCCATACATAAGTAAAAAAATACGGGGAAGACGATAGGCTATTTTAAAAAATATATATAAATCAATTATTAAAACTATATATTCAAATTATTCTACTCAGCTCACGAACAGCGACCTCTATCAAAGATTAGATTAAATTATGCTGATGCAAACGAATAGATAGTGCTAATAACAAACAATTATTTAAAAAAATCTTATCTAAATATATATCACTCGGGTAGATATTCACACGGGTCAATCCCGGGGCGAAGCCCGGGTCACCCGTCTAGTAAGTGATATATGTGAATATTATGATACAAGCCTTAAAAAAGCGTTTAATTGATTTTTCTTCCAACAGATGGCGCTCTGTCATCTAAAAATCCTTATGTGAGCGGTCAGGAAATGCCCTTTTTTTCAAATATGTAAATATGTAAGCGCCCTATCTACATAAAATGTAACGTATTTTTGAAATTTTCGGAAGAACGATTGCTCGAAACATATTATATATTTATAATTGAATGTAATTCTACAGTCCTCAAAGCTTATGTCCATAGTTCATCTAAAATACCCATTCCAAGACTCTAGTATCAGTATCACTATAAAATGAAGATCGAAAAATGTAATATAACAGCGGTATGGTATATTAAACTGGCGAAACCGGTGGGAGGGTTCACCACTGATGAACCAGGCCCTCCCATTAATGTATATGTTAATTCAATGCTCTTTTTCTAAATTGTTTATTTTCTTTTTGACAATTATGTTACCTAATCTACTACAAAATGATTTATTGTAAATAGGTTTCACGCGTAATTATCCAGATCGGATATAGCGTATCTTATTTGTGTTGTGTGTTGTTGTGTGCAACTGGTAATAACTAGATAAGGAAGTTTTTTATATAATATGTACTATGTATAAAAATACTTTTTAAAGAAGATCGTCTCATTTTTATGAAATATAGAGTACAAAAGTGAAATTGCACTGGGATCAGGAAGATAAATAAATAAAAAGGGCATCTCCTCATCGTGCAACTGGAAGTCACTGATGGCTGGCGCAAGCCATCAGAATTTTTGGTTGCACGATCAGGAGATACTATTTTTCTTAACTTCCCATCTTTACTAATATTGTCACGTTAGAAAAAATAGTTTTCAAAAGAGGTAAGTTGAAATAGAACTATAATTCTTCGGTACCAACGAACACAGTCTACAATTATATTACCATGCACTAGCGCGCCATCTGTTATCAAAATACGAAACTATATTAGACGCGTATGATTCTTTTAAAAATAAAACAATTTCTACTGCCCTTACTGCAATGGAAAACATTAAAAGATTTGCAAATTTATATAGCAATGACAATCCAATATATGCAAATAAACCTAACAAAATCTGACACTTAAAATTGTAAACTAACATTACCATCCCTGGACACTTTTATTTTTCCATTTATCATTACTCTTCACAATTCATCCTATCATACTTCATCCCTAAGGTTAGAAATAATCGTTATTTCTCTTTAAAATAAATTTCGATTTTTCGTTCATAAGAAACACATGCGGGATAATTTTCAAATGACGTTCTACAATTATAAGCCGCATTATATTGTGTTATAAACTAACATATGAACAAATAGGTTACACAACAATAGGTTAAAATATTTTAGTTATTTTTTAATCAATTGATGACTTGCTGATTAGTGCTATTGTAAAATTTGATTAATTTTGTATTGAAATAACTCAATCAAAATTATTTTATATAATAATATTATATATTTTTAAACTTTTGTACCGCGAACTTTTTAATATATGTCTCGCGGATGTAGATCCCGATATGGCTGTACCACGGAGAAAACTTGCCCTGTAATGCTTCAAGAAGTTGAGGACTCCAGAAGTATATTTTTACATATTTAGAAGTATTATTTTTCAATATGAATATAATAAAATATACATAATGATTTGTATTTTGCATAACCATGTTAACTGATGCGTGATTATCGTCTTTTGTCCTTTTACATCAATTTCCTACTCGAAGGCTGATTGGGTCTGACACAGCCAATTAGAACTTGTCCCTAAAGTGAAAATTTAAAGTTAGAAATAATCAATTTTCATCAATGTCGGGGGAATTAAAGCTGACCTTTAGTTTCTGGGTATATCTGGATTCTAGAAACTCTATAGCTTTGTTAGAGAATAATTTGAAATTTACATGAAACTTACATAAATATAAGAAAAAAAAGGCATCTCATTATTGTGCAACTGAAAGTTGCTGATGTCTTGTACCATCTATCAGTATAAATATCAAATATTCATTGATTTTTTTATTATTCCAGAAGTGGCCAAATACCCATTCTTGATTAATCAAAAGCTAACCACATAGCGTTTCGGGCTGTTGGTCCTCCCTCGTCATCGTGGTGAATACTTTGGTCATTCAGGCATCCTGAAAAATAATGAAACGGATAAAAATCTGAAACGCGTATGTAGTTAGCTTTTCTTGATTAACCAAGAATGGGTATTCGACCACAATTCTGGAATAATTTATAAAATCAACAAATAGGTGATATTTATTCCGATAGATGGCGCAAGCCATTAGCAACTTTCAGTTGCACGATAAGGAGATGTCATTTTTTGTTTCTTAATTTATGCACCTTATTCCAGTACAACCCTAAAACACATTATTGACTTTTTGACTCATCGATTGATGATGAGTTCTACTCATCCCCGGCAGACACCATCAAAAGTCTCAAGCTTTACAAGCATGATACCTTAATATGATTAAGTGGAGATAAGAAAGAAGAAGATCCCAGTACAATATCACATTTGTATCATTTTTTCACATTACATAAATATATTTCATAAATACGGTATATTTATTTTGTCTCAGTTTAAAAGTGTTACCCTCGAGTTACCTTGTCCTGGCTGTTTATACATGGCGAGTTGGTAGTTAGTCATATATATAAATGATTAGCTGATATTATGTGAAATAAACACACACACACACACACACACTCTGAGAGAATAATTACAAAACCATAACAAGACTCAGAACAAAACATTACAAAGGAATGACAATACATCCAGATGGCACAAGAACCTATAGGACAGGCAACAACTGTCCTGGTGTGGAACTAACACCTACTCACATATTCTCATGTCCAGCAATGGCCGCAGCCTTGCTGAAAATTGACATGGACCCAGAGCAGCAGCTTTACACACCGAAGCTAGTGGATATTGCTGCTGTTGTGATAGAGATGTATGGAGACATTTGAGGCTCTTCATTGGACACGACAACACACACACAACAACAACAACAACATTATCTGATATTTTTATTCCAACAGATGGCGCTAGCCATCAGCAGCTTTTAGTTTCACGATCAGATTTTCTTTCACATTTTATTTCTTGTGACTTCAAATTTAGCAATTTGATGACAAAAACTTTCTCTCTCTCACCGATTAAAGTATATTTTATTCAATAAATCCTTTACATTTAAAAATATGTGGATATGTCATATATATTAAAAATAAGAAGGAAAAAAAACAGAAATATCACGGAACAAGTTGAATAAACATTTAGTTATTTTTTGTTACACTATATTGCGCTCGGGCATCTAAAAATGCTAATGTGAACGGTCAGGATATGCTTTTTTGCTATTGCAATATATATATATATATATATGGTAATTTAAACCAACAACCCTATATTGTATAATACTTATAACAAGATTGCCATGTTGTATATAGAAACACATCTATAAATAATTATACGCATGATTGACATGTGTCATTGCATCACCATATGTAATGTACTTTGTACAAACTGAGGATGAATAAATAAAACTATGTAATAGATTAAGAGCTGAGCTAAGAAAGAGGTCGAGATAGAAATTCAACAAACCTAAAGAGGAATTTGGCAAGTCGTTGCCATCAGGTCCAAAGGGTGTGGAGGATGCCGCAGCCACCCCACGCACTTTGCACCCGTTCAAAGTCCAAATTCTCGCCTCGCAAAGATATAAAACATCTGCCCTAGCCGAAATGTTACTTAGAACTTCACCATCGGCGTGAGCCCTTGTCGGTTGTAGCCAGGTCCACCTCATCGACCATGTAAAACAGTAAGAACTCTTATCTCCATCTTGCTCTTAGCTCGACTCCTATCTGTTCACGGAACCTTCCTACTACAACTGTGTCTCTTCGTTTTTTGTGTGTGGACATTCCCAAGCTTTCCACTCTGCCTCGACCACGACTGCCTGTACTCTGTGAGAACTGTTAAAGGTCTTCCAAGGTGCAGAGAGGTACTGGAAAACTCTCCACGCCCTGACTGTCCCTCTCGGTTACTACATATATATGTAATGATGAATTTTCTAAGTGATAGAGATTATTTAATATGGTTCAGAATACATGAGTATTATGTTATTGGTAATGTTATTGCAGTCGTGATAAAATAATAAAAACATTGTTCGAAGTATATTATATATTTATAATTTGAAAAAATAGTACAAATGTGATATTGTACTGGGATAAGGTGCATAATTATGAAAAACCTTCAGTTGCACGATAAGGAGATGCCTTTTTTCATATTTATAATTGTATGTAATTCTACTGTCTTCAAAGTTTATGTTCATCTAAAATACCCATTTCAAGAGTCTAGCATCAGTATCACTATGTATACACCGTATACAGTGTGTATACAAATATGTAATGCCTTGATAAAGATTGGCGTTCAGCCAACCGAAATATTGGCAAATAAATATTTTATTCAACTTAATATATTCCTTTTTATTATCTAATGATATAAGTATGGATTGCTCTATTTTAAATACAAAATACATATATATATGGAAGGGTAAAAAATTCCATTCCTGACCTCAATAGCGAGGTGTGAGGGTAAATTCTTGGAACATATTGGGAGATCGAAGCCTTTTGAATATGGATCCACCATTGGTCTCTTCATTAATATTTATTGTCCATTACAAAGCACATGCGACGTCCTTCATTCCCTTTGTCCTATTTTAACCAGAAATATATAGAACTTGATAGTTTGAAATATTCAACATTCAGGAAATAAGTGAGAATTATTACACACAGTTTGTGTTGTTGATTCAACATAATCAATCTTTAATGAAACTGAGCGCCATCTGTGCGTGAATTTTGAAACTATTTAGCGCGAATATTTCTACTATTGATAAAACAAACTTTCTACTTCCCTTACTGCAATGAAAATAAATTAGGAAGACCTTGTATATCAGTCAGTGGTGAACCATCTTCCGAAACCGCTAGAAGGGTTCACAATTGATGAGCCAGGCCCTCCCAATATTTTTTAATTGCAGAAAGTGAAGTAGTAAGTTGTTTTATTTATAAAAGAAAACATTTTGCTCTATATTGCTCTATATTCATATTGAAAATATACACTCATAGACAAAGCTTAAGGAATTTGTGCCTTTTAGCATGTATATCGGATTCAGATAATACCTTTGAAAGATATTTGATACACAGTTACTTTTATTGAAGACACACGAGATAACCAAGTTTAAACAAATTTTTCTTTGTCTCCTTAAAAATATAAACAGTCGACCGGCGACATAAAAAATATTCCACTTCCTTTAGCTTTGTCCATGAATGTCATTGGTAGCAAACTCTGATTATTTTGATACCTCTAACAATAAATATTTCTGTGAAATATGAATTTAGATAATTTTTGACACTCTCTCAAATACCAGAAACGATTTGTAAACATATTTTAAAACATGTATGCAAAATAGTTTGAAAATTTACATGCAATTATCTAGACGGGATATAGCGCGTATGTTCTGTAATAAATAAATATAATATTTAAACTGTTTTAATGCCTTGCCAAATGCTTTATTTTTATTTACTTCTCCTGACGAAGACAAAATATTTTTGTTGAAACGTTGAGAAAATAAAAAACTCTAACTGGCAGAAGTGTCTATTTTTCATAGAAATATGAATGCCGGCCAGGCAACCTCCATCTTTACGATACACTATTTGTAAAACGACATTTGAAATACTATCCCGCATGTTTTTCTTTTCAACGAAAAATCAAAATTTATTTCAAGGAGAAATAACGATTATTTCTAACCTCAAAAGACCTTCTACAACATCGTAAATTGGATTGGTTCCCTATGCTTTCCTTGAAGAGTTTTGACCGATGTATAACGGAGTTACCTTTAAAAATAACTAAGCGCATGTAGCGAAGACTGAATGTCTTAAGCCAACGGCGTTCTGATCGTGTTTCCCACTTTCTTGAAATCGACATATTTGCATATTGTAAAACGACACTTGAAGTTACACCGCATGAGTTTCTTTTCAACGAAAAATCAAAATTTATTTCAAGGAGAAATAACGATTATTTCTAACCTTTTGGATGAGGTGTGAAAGGGTGAATTGTGAAGAATAATGATAAACGGAAAAATAAAAGTATCCAGGGATGGGAATCGAACCCACAGTGTTCCGCTTACCGGGCAGATGCCATGTCCACTAGGCTACCTTAGACATATTTTTCCGTTCGTAAATAATACATAAAGTAATTTATAATACAATATAATATAATGTGGCTTGTGATTGTAAAACGACATTTGAAATACTATCCCGCATGTGTTTCTTTTCAACGAAAAATCAAAATTTATTTCAAGGAGAAATAACGATTATTTCTAACCTTTTGGATGAAGTGTGAAAGGTATGAGGTATTTGTGTAATAAATTAATTTTAGAAAGAGATAATATAATAATTAATCACTAAATAAAGAAAATAACTTACTTTAAATAAGGTTAAAATGATATATTCCAGTGTGTTGTTGAGCCAATGGAAAAATTTGTTGAGTTGAAGAATAAGTCATATCTAGAAGAACTCTAATTAAAAACTATTATATATTTTAATGAAAATAAAGAGAGAATCTATTTAGAAACAATTACCAATATGATAAATGAATAATTAATAAAAGATTAGTTAAAAGAGAAGCAATTAAAACTCATTTAACAACTGACAGCAAATAAATGGAACACATTACATCGGGGAAGTCAATAAATGTCGAAATAAAAAAAAATAGAAGAGTAAATAATGATAATTATTTATCGCTTGGGGAAAATGATTGAGAGGAGTTTTGGTTTTTCTCATTAAATAATCCTTTAAATGTTTTATTTGAAAGATGTTTTTAGGTTTTTCTTATATATCATATGGTATGTAGAAATTATACATGTTGTAAAAAAAAAGACATTTCTGTTGATTTTTGATTATCTTGAGGATTATGCTATAGTAATGCAGTCGTGGTTAAAATCTTAAAAGTATAATAAAAATAGTGAAGATTAGAAATAGCTTTAATTGAGCTTATGGAATATAGAAAAAAACATAATTTGAGAAAGGTATGCCTGACTTAAGGCGTAAGACTAAAAAATAATGAAAACTTATTTACATAATGTACAAACGGTTTGAGCCGGCCATCGGGAAAGGAAATATCTTTATTTTACGGGGCTGCTAACCAAAATGAATGATTTTTGAGCCCTGATGGACGCATAAAGCGGAATATAAATAAAGCACAGTTGGAGGGGCCTGGGGATGGGTGGCCAGGGGAGGCAGGCCATCGGGAAACAACAACAATGAGTTTTTATAGGGGAAGCGTGACCTCTGGCGGTCGATTTAACAGAGTATTTGAATCTATGAAATACAATTTCAAATAAAATAATATTTTAATAAAACATATATATTTTAACATAGCTGTTATCACACACATATTTAGAAGTAAGATGGAACTTCTTATGTTATAAGAAATTGTAATTATTGACCCGTATGTTTCTTTTTAAAATTAAACAATTTTCTAAATACCTTACTGCAATGATATATTAACGGGAGAACCTGGATATTAAACTGGCGAAACCCTTGGGAGGGTTTACGACTGATGAGATAAGCCCTTCTATTTATTTATCATTTCAGTCAAGGCAGTAGAAAATTGTTTAATTTTTAAAGAATCGTATGCATCAAAAAATTGTTTTAATTTCTTAAATATGAAAAATTTTCAATTGTTTCAGTTTCAAAATATGAAATTTAAAATGATGTTAATTAACATAAGGAACAAATAAACACTACGCTGCAATTAAAAACTTGAAATCAAAACTCATTCCATCGAGTAAGGTGACAATGTGTTGCTATAACGTCTGGAAATAAATAACTCAAGAACGGCTGATGTATATATCTAACTTCTTTTTAAAACAAAATTATTCAGTAAATGATTTTTACAACACTTGCCCTGAAGTCCAACCCCTCCTCTACGTGGCGGGCGGGAGAAGCAGCACAAGTAAGAGACTGCCCTGTAGTGCGAAGTACGGTGTCGTGAGCCCCGAGCCTCTACGGTAACCGTAAATAGGGAACTCTGAAATGTGGCTGACTAACGGGGCAATGATACACCCCCCCCCCCCCCCCCCCCCTCCCCTTTTCCATCAAGGACAAGACACCACCATTTTTACCACAAATTACGAATGACCCGGCTTCGCCCGAAAATTCCCCCGAGTGTAATTTCCTTCATACTGATAGTACATCAATAATAAATAGTAGACGTGCCATAGAATAGCAATACAGAAGTAATACACAAACCACAGGCAAAAAGTGTGTGTGATGGAAAAACTTGTATTATATTAGTGTTTAGGTATTTAATTTAATTATTTTTGCAATTCTTTCAGTTTTTTCAAAATCATTATAGTTTAAATAGATGGCAGCTTTTCCACCCAACCCCCGAGGTACTCGCCCCAGCGCATTAACCCTTGAAATTGCCTGAGTTGAGTGAGTAACTGCGATGGATCTTGACTGCGATGCTCATCTTCTCAGTAAGAATAATAAAAAATAGGTTTATAAAAAAAAATAATTTAAAATACTGGCATGTAAATATTTTTTTGTAAAAAAATAAAAGAGCACATGGAAATTAGGAAAACATATGTGTTTGCTAATGACTGCGACTGCATGTTAAACGATTTAAAAAAAAAAAAAGAGATTTTAAAAAAAGGCCAGAACAAAAATTAATAAAAAATACGAAAGCCATTATTTACATACAGTAACGCTAATTTTGTAAAGTTTTTTTTTAAATTGCATTGTGTGCACTTAGTAATATAAATACTCTCTCAATACTCAATACTTTCGTAAAAAAAGTAACACTCGTATAAAAATAATTTCAAAAAAAGTACGCAAGCAACTTGAAAAAAAAAAAATCAGAACGCTCATTGGTCTCTTAATTGGTCTGGTGTTGTTACTTCGCCTCGTATTTATTCCGCGTAAAAAATGTTCTATAAGTGAAAAAATAAATAGCCAAAAATACTAATCAAAATGTAACCGAAAATTTTCCTCAGGTTTATAAAAAGCGACATGCAAAATTTGGCACCAATTGGTTTTTGAGTTTATCGCGAAACAGACAACAGACGTTGACTCTTATATATAATAAGATATATCGTATTTTTACTATTTTGCATATATTTTCGGATGATTATGAATAGACAAAATCACGACCTAGTTTTAGTAAGTTTTACCACATGAAAATGGTGAGAGAAGTTTGCCGCTACACCTTGATCAATAAAATATTTTCACAAAAAGTTGACACCAATTTTTCAAATACCAACTTTGTTTTCTGCAAATATAATAATATATCAAATTATATTTCCAAGATATAATTACAAATTATTTTGATGGAAAATCAAATTAAATTTTAATAATGATAGTACACCTTTAATTATAACCAGATGTTTAAAAGGGTCACAAGTCTTGTTTCGACAATCTAGAAAATGTTACCTTGGACGAAATCTTTGCTCTTGTAATTTTAAATCTTGCAAGTTCGTGGTGATAATATTTACAGAATTTGAAGAGTTTTCCATAATAGATTGAATATATGTTGAATTCATATAGACCACTTGAGCGATTTCCGAGCCAGATAAAAGGTTTGCCTTTGGAATCAAAAAGTTTTAGAAATAAAATCTTCAAGTTTACAGGTTTTATCATCTCTAAAGTTATGTATTT
>CP092866.1:20815029-20999202 GCA_030710605.1 Cordylochernes scorpioides | reverse complement strand
CCCAAGATCAGAATACCACCAATTAAAATAAGCGGAGTAAAGGAATGGTCAGGCCTTAGACATGGTCTTATCAAGTGTACCAAACAAAAGCCAGAATTTTACACATCAGGCCGATACATCAACGTTCAGATTCACACAACATCAGACTACCGGATAGCTACCAAGTGGTTGGAAGATCGCCACTACACCTTCCACTTCAAGATCCTAGACGACGAAAAGAGCCTTAGAGTGGTCGTCAGAGGTCTCGACCGCTGCATCCCCATCCCCGAAATACAAGAAGATCTGGAAAACAAGGGATTCGAGATGTCCAAACTTGCAAGACTACGAAATTCAAGAACAAAGGAGGAGCTCCCACTAATCCAGGTAACCCTTCCTAAGACTGCAAAGAATAAAGAAATTTACAATATCACAGATCTCTGCGACATGAAGTGCAACGTCGAGGCTTACAGGGCTCCCAAAGGCCCCGGACAATGCCATAGGTGCCAAAACTTTGGGCACTCTCAGTTTGAATGCAGGGAAACTCCCAAATGTGTAAAATGTGGAGTAAATCATTTCACATCCGAATGCGCCAAAAAAAAAAAAGAAGTCCCACCTAAATGCGCAAACTGCCAGGGTCAGCATACAGCAAGTTGGCGTGGTTGCCCACTATACAGAAAAATAAATAGAGTGCCCCAAACCCAAATTAATAAGAAACCAAACCCCAATATAGAAAAAGAAAAATCCAACCCTACAGGTCCAAACCCTTCTGAGTTTCCCCAACTCATTCAAAACAAGAACAAAACTCCACATGTTAATAAAGAACGTCCCAATCCTCCTTCAGCCACTAAGGTCAACCAACAAGAGAGCGCTATCAAAAAGGCTCTCAGTGACCCCGCCATAATAGCCAACATCATGAAGAACGTTGTAGACACCTTTAGATGTAAATGAATCACAAAAATATTTATAAAAATAGCCTTCGAATCGTTCACTGGAACGCGTGTAATCTCCGAAATAAAAAACAACAATTCTCAGAATTCCTGAACGACCACGACATCGACATCGCACTAGTGTCAGAAACCTGACTTAAGCCGTGCCATAAAATGAGTATTCAAAACTTCATCACCCTCCGCAACGACAGACTAACCGGACAAGGTGGTGGAACTGCCATATTAATCCACAAGAAGTACAGCCATGCACCTATTCATGCCACCACCTCAAGCCTGGAAACAACAGGAATTTCGATCAAAGACAAAAACGGGCTAAATATGAACCTGTATTCGTGCTACGAACCACCAAACACCTATCTAGATCAAACCGATATCTATAACATTTTTTCAATGGACACACCGACCATCATAGCAGGGGACCTAAACTGCAAACATCCTTCCTGGGGTTCCACCACCACTAACCCAAGCGGGAGAAGGCTCCAAAACGCAATCAACGTTATGGACCTAGATGTGAGCTACCCCGACGAACCTACTCACGACTCACCTCCAGACATCATTGATATCGCCGTGCACAAAAACATCTCCCAAAGCGCATACTCTAAAGTCCTGCACGAACTAACCTCTGATCATCTCCCAGTATTACTTGTGCTACAGGATTTCAAAATCTCTTATTCATATACAAAAATAAAAATCACAGATTGGCCCTTTTCAAGTACAAAATGGAAATCGCTAAACCTCCTGAACTGATCCTAGACACATCTTCAAAAATAAACGAGGCCATTACACACATTGAAGAACAAATGGTGCAAAATTTGAAAGATTCAACAAAATATAAGGACCCGGAACTAGAACGAAGATATCCACCTCACATTAAAGAAAAAATACGATCCACCAACAGACTAAGAAAAAAAATGAAAAAAATCTGCGACCCCCGAGATAAATCAGCCTACATGACGGCCCGGAGAGAATCACAGAAACTTACAAGAGAGCACGATAACACCAGCTGGGACCACTTTATCGAAAACTTGAAAGTCACGGACCAAACCATATGGAAAGCCATCAAACGATTAACCAACTCTGAAAAACAAGAAATAACACTGAAGACAAACAATGGGCAGACACTAACCACAGAAGAAGCAGCTGAATCATTTGTCAACAACTATGAAAAACAGTTCACCCCCCAATCCCTATATTCCCACTCCAAACCTACTCGTACATACATCAAACGTGTGAATTCATACATGAAAAAAAAAAAGAAACAGGACAATGGTGAAATAAAAGCGATTATTGAATATCTACCAAATAAAAAAGCTCCCCGGAATCGACGAATTGCCTAATGAAGCTCTCAAACTGCTCCCTAATCATATACTAGCATCAATAACCGAAATATTTAACGCCTCACTGCAGCTTGCCCACTTCCCTGACAGATGGAAAACGTCCATTATCTGTCCCATACTTTAAAAAGGAAAATCCATGCATGAACCAACAAGCTACAGGCCCATCCCACTGCTACCTGCCATTTCAAAACTATTCGAAAGAATTGTTTTAAGAAGACTCAGAAAATCCCTCGAAGAAAATAATCCACTCAGACCTGAACAATTTGGCTACCAAGCCAAACACTCAACATTGCACCAGCTAGTTGTTGTCACTGAAAAAATTAGAAAAGCCATGGACCTAGGCCAAATAACAGGAGCCGTATTCTTCGATATTGCCAAAGCATTCGATAAAGTCTGGCACGAAGCCCTTCTCTACAAAATATGCAAAAAGCACCTTCCTGGAGACATCATAAAAATAACGCAAAACTTCTTAACAAATAGAACATTCAAGGTACGAGTCAAAAATGAACTTTCAACAGCTAGGAACATCCTTGCCGGGGTCCCCCAAGGATCAGTCACAGGACCAACCTTATTCGACATATATATAGACGACTTCCCCTGTATTGAAGACACCTCTTTACACCTACTTGCCGATGTTACCGCCATTTTAGCCTCAACATATGACTTCGACAGACTCAAAAGAACCATTTACACGTCAATAATAAGACCAATACTCATATATGGCTACCCCATTTTTATGACAGCACATAAGACCATCCTTAAAAAGCTAGAAGTCTTTGAAAATAAAATGATCAGAAAATCATGTTTCCACCCTGGTTCTTTCGGAACTAATCCTCAGGAACGATATAAATATCGAAAACATCAATGACTACATTATTAGACAATCATTTAAATTTTACGAAAAATTCGAAAAATTAGAAAATCCCACCTTTAAGGAATCCACAAACTACAAATGCGGAAAAGGGAAAATAAGAAATTTAAAACCTTGAAAAATTCTCCATCAATTAAGCCAGAATGACGAAAAGTTGAAAAAAAAGGAAAAACAAACCCACCTTGAATATCAAACAAGCCAGAAAAAACCTTCTCAAGAACATTATCCCCAAGGACCTGAGGACCCAACGACATCATTATAAATTATAATTTTAAATGACCCCTGTACATAACCATTCCCCTCAATATATTGTAAATATGATGATCTAGGTTGCTCCTTTTGAGCGGCACCTAATAAAGTTATTTGGAACTGGAACTGGAAACGTCCCGCTCCAAACTTTGTGTCTGAGAAGCGATATTTTTATAGAAATATGATCTGGCTTTTGTTTTCTGCTCGAATGAATGTTTTTCTGTTAGAAATTTGTTCCTGCGTACAAAATAATGAACTGGTTTCACCCGTGGTCTCTG
Source organism: Cordylochernes scorpioides (assembly GCA_030710605.1). Classification (NCBI taxonomy): domain Eukaryota; kingdom Metazoa; phylum Arthropoda; class Arachnida; order Pseudoscorpiones; family Chernetidae; genus Cordylochernes; species Cordylochernes scorpioides. The sequence continues at coordinate 20,995,541 of CP092866.1, read as the reverse complement.
CTTTTTGGAAATATTCCCGATATAATTTTGTATCTGATAATCAAACATGATACAGCAATATCGTCATCATCATTTTCTGACTAAAAATATATAGTTTTAATAATTGATTTAAATATTTTTAAAAATAGCCTATCGTCTTCCCCGTACTCTTTTATCTATGTATGGAAATTTTGGTTTGAATTAGTGAACTACTGCGAATTTGTATACCGGACATACAAACAAACATACAAACATTTATTTATATATATATAGATAGATAACATACTATTTATTTGTATTTGTTCTTATTAACTTGTGTTTATAATCTATAACACACTATTTATTTGGATTTGGTCTTATTACCTTGTGTTTATAATCTATAACATACTATTTATTTATTTGGATTTGGTCTTATTACCTTGTGTTTATTTATAATCTATAACACACTATTTATTTATTTGGATTTGGTCTTATTACCTTGTGTTTATAATCTATAACACACTATTTATTTATTTGGATTTGATCTTATTACCTTGTGTTTATAATCTATACCACACTATTTATTTGGATTTGGTCATATTACCTTGTGTTTATAATCTATAACACACTATTTATTTATTTGGATTTGATCTTATTACCTTGTGTTTATAATCTATACCACACTATTTATTTGGATTTGGTCATATTACCTTGTGTTTATAATCTATAACACACTATTTATTTATTTGGATTTGATCTTATTACCTTGTGTTTATAATCTATAACACACTATTTATTTGGATTTGGTCTTATTACCTTGTGTTTATAATCTATAACACACTATTTATTTGGATTTTGTCTTATTACCTTGTGTTTATAATCTGCTAGCCGAATGACCCGGGCAACGCCCGGGTTTTACCCTATTAAATGTACCCTATTCAAATACTATTCGTTACAATTATAAATTGGCGCCGTGGATGTCACTTTTGTGAAACGTCCTGCTCCAAACTTTGTGTCTGAGAAGCGATATTTTTATAGAAAGATGATCTGGCTTTTGTTTTCTGCTCGAATGAATGTTTTTCTGTTAGAATTTTGTTCCTGTATACAAAATAATGAACTGGTTTCACCCGTGGTCTCTGCTTTTTGGAATTTTTCCCGATATAATTTTGTATCTGATAATCAAACATGATACAGCAATATCGTCTTCATCATTTTCTGACTAAAAATATATAGTTTTAATAATTGATTTATATATTTTTTAAAATAGCCTATCGTCTTCCCCGTATTCTTTTACCTATGTATGGAAATTTTGGTTTGAATTAGTGAACTATTGCGAATTTGTATACCGGACATACAGACAGACAAACAGACAAACATACAAATATTCATTTTTATATATAGAGAGAAGAGATATAATATAAATGAGTTTTAAAAATTGTTAAAGAAAAAAATGCATCGGCCGGGAATCGAACCCGGGCCGCCCGCGTGGCAGGCGAGCATTCTACCACTGAACCACCGATGCTTTAAAAATGGCCATATTTAGGTATTCATTCCATTCCGGATTAGTCCGCGTAAAAAAAAGTTCTTCAAATGAAAAAAAAGAAATAGCCAAAAATACTAATCAAAATGCAGCCGAAAATTTTCCTCAGGTTTATAAAAAGCGACATGCAAAATTTGGTGACGATTGGTTCAGTTGTTTTTGAGTTTATCGCGAAACAGACAGACAGAAATTGACTTTTATATATATATAGAGATAACACACTATTTATTTATTTAGATTTGGTCTTATTACCTTGTGTTTATAATCTATAACACACTATTTATTTATTTGGATTTGGTCTTATTACCTTGTGTTTATAATCTATAACACACTATTTATTTATTTGGATTTGTTCTTATTACCTTGTGTTTATAATCTATAACACATTATTTATTTATTTGGATTTGGTCTTATTACCTTGTGTTTATAATCTATAACACACTATTTTTTTATTTGGAGTTTGTCTTATTACCTTGTGTTTATAATCTATAACACACTATTTATTTGGATATGGTCTTATTACCTTGTGTTTATAATCTACTAGCCGAATGACCCGGGCAACGCCCCAGGTTTTACCCGATTAAATGGTTTTATTCAAATACTATTCGTTACAAGTATAAATTGGCGCCGTGGATGTCACTCTTGTGAAACATCCCGCTCCAAACTTTGTGTCAGAGAAGCGATATTTTTATAAAGAGATGATCTGGCTTTGTGTCTTCTGCTCGAATGAATTTTTTCTGTTAGAATTTTGTTCCTGCACACTTAAAATGAACTGGCTTCACCTGTGGTCTCAGCTTTTTGGAATTTTTCCCGATATAATTTTATATCTGATAATCAAACATGATACAGCAATATTGTCATCATCATTTTCTGACTAAAAAAAAACAACTATTTTTGCCCAGAACCTGTCAATTTTATTTTTTATTGGCTAAAATTCCGATAAATATATTTTCCAGATTTTTCTCTATGTCCTGTCAAAACACGTTTTACATGTACATTAGGTCAGCTGATATTACCTCCTCCCATCTTCACCGCTAGAGGCGCTGCTTGCGAGCGAAAAGGCAAATTTGCAACGCAATTTGCAAATAACTCGAAGAATATTCGGGATAGAGACCTGAAATTTTCACTATAAGTTTTTCCAGATTCTACACTGTATACTGTTAAAATTTCAGTCAGATTAGTTACGTATTGTGGACGTGTATAGCCGACATAGATACCCACATACATACATACACTGACCTTTATATATATAGGGATAACACACTATTTATTTATTTGGATTAGGTCTTATTACCTTGTGTTTATAATCTACTAGCCGAATGACCCTGGCAACGCCCGGGGTTTACCCGATTAAATGCTTCTATTCAAATACTATTCGTTATAATTTTAAATTGGCGCCGTGGATGTCATTCTTGTATAAAATATAAATGAGTTTTAAAAATTGTAAAAAAAAATGCATAGGCCGGGAATCGAACCCTGCGTGGCAGGCGAGCATTCTACCACTGAACCTCCGATGGTTATGAGAAATGGCCATATTTGGGTGATTATTCCATTCACAAAAGCAAACGGTGACAGAATTGATTAAGAAAGGGCAATGCCCGGGTTTTACCCTATTAAATTTTTTTATTCAAATACTATTCGTTACAATTATAAATTGGCGCCGTGGATGTCATTCTTGTGAAACGTCCCGCTCCAAAAAAAGATGATCTGGCTTTGTGTCTTCTGCTCGAATGGATGTTTTTCTGTTAGAATTTTGTTCCTGCATACTAAAAATGAACTGGCTTCACCCGTGGTCTCTGCTTTTTGGAATATTTCCGGATATAATTTTGTATCTGATAATCAAATATGATACAGCAATATTGTCATAATCATTTTCTGAATAAAAAACAACTACTTTTTTCCCAGAACCTGTCAATTTATTTTTCTTGACTAAAAATCCGAAAATATCTTTTCCAGATTTTTCTCTATGTCCTGTTAAAACGTTTTACATGTCCATCAGGTCAGCTGATATTACCTCCCATCTTCACCGCTAGAGGCGCTTCTTGCGAGCGAAAGGGCAAATTTGCCACGCAATTTGCAAATAACTTGTATACATACTTGTATACTTGTGTACATAGACCATAAATCTGTACATAGACAGGAAAAGCACATATATTTTAATAATATAAATGAGTTTTTAAAATTGTAAAAAAAAAAATATGCATCGGCCGGGAATCGAACCCGGGGCGTCCGCGTGGCAGGCGAGCATTCTACCACTGAACCAAAAGCAAACGGTGACAGAATTAAGAAAGAATTGTGCATGACGCTGATAACTGTATATATTAATATCACACTATTTATTTGGATTTGGTCTTATTACCATGTGTTTATAATCTATAACACACTATTTATTTATTTGGATTTGGTCTTATTACCTTGTGTTTATAATCTATTCTACCACTGAACCAAAAGCAAACGGTGACAGAATTAAGAAAGAATGCATGACGCTGATAACTGTTTATATTATAATAGAAGATGTCCCCGTCTTTGCCCTGTTTTTACCTGAGTAAAAGGTTGCTTAACGAATATTTGTTAAAACGATTCTAGAAAACATCCAATCCACCTATATATATATATATATTTATAAACGTATATAAATAGTGTTATATTCGTTTTTTTAAACTTATTTTTGAAAACATATATTAAATTTTAAATAAAGTATTTCCTTTAAATACATATTAATATTGAAATGTCATGTTTTTTTACAATTTCATTGGAATATTATATCATTAAATCCTCAAATTAAATATTAAATTTATTATACTTGGAACTAATTTTAGCATTTTTACAATTAATAAATATTATTTCACGAGATGCTCTCTGCTTTCGAGTGAAAGTAGTAAATTTGCAAATAAAATTGCAACGAATATTTATTTCAAATCAAATTCAAACCAGAAATCTTCCCATTAGTATAGTAAAAACTTCTTAAAGTTTCGCGGCGATTGGATAATCCTACCTTTTAAAAACATTCATCGTGTAAACAAACTAACATTCATCGTGTTAACAAACTATGTGTAAAATTATTAACCAATCAAATTCATTTATCGTCGCGACCAGTGCTGCGCCAAGCGATAAAAAGGCTGGAACTAACGCTTTTTTGTTTTACATTTTTAGAAAAGCACATTGACCATTTTAGTTTTTTGAATAGCCTATATGTTTATCGAAATCTTCAGCTACCTACATGCGAAATTTTACAATGATTGATTCTGTTGATTTTGCTCAACGCGATAACAAAAATCGATTTTGGATTTTATTTTTATAGATATATAAAAAGGAAGAATATAAAATATATTTTTCGAGCAAACATATCCATTCTCTCTACTGAATTGATTTTCAAAAATATATATATAAATAAAAATATCTAGAGATATACTACAAGATTTTAGCCAAAAGGCCGAGAAATGATATTTTATGAATAGAGATGACCTGGCTTCGTGTGTCTTCTGCTCGAGTGAATGTTTCGCTAGTAGATTTTGTTCCTGCTTACTAAAGATTATTAGCTGGCTTCGCCCGTCGTCTGCTTTAGTGGATATTCCCCTATAGAATTTTGTTCATGCCAATCAAGCATGATGCAGCAATATTGACATCATCATTTCTGGTTAATTATAATTTTTCTTGGTTGAAAGTGCGAGAAAAATTCTTTCAGATTTAACTCTCTGTCCTGTTCGAATTTCAGCGAGATTAGTTACATATTGAGGACGTGAATAGGCGACAAACATATATAAATATGAAAAAACGAAAGAAAAAGATAAAAAAGATCAGGTGTTGAAATCAAAAATAAAAATGGCATATCCTGACCAGAAGCACATGTGCTTTACAGAAGGCAGAGCGCCATCTGGTGGAACAGAAATCAACTAAACATTGATTTAACCTGTTCCCTAATATTTGGCCAACCCAATTTCTTGATAAATCAAGAAAAGCCATCCACGAATATTATATAAATATATATAAGTTCCCGGCTTTGCCCGGTTTTTACCCAAATAAAGGTTTGCATAACGAACATTTGTTAAAACGATTCTAGCAAATATCCAATCCCTATACTGAATCTATACTTGTCTATACTCTTGATAATTTGAATTTTTATCCCGGTCCCTTTGAAAATACTCTTTAAGTGGAATATAATCAATATTAATTGGTCCACTCGGTAATTTGAAGTTGAAGGAATAGTATCTTGCCACAAACAAACATTGGTAAAATAACTGTATTTAGCGAATATAGCCGGCTTCGCCCGGTTTTTACCCGAGTAAAAGTTTGCCCAACGAACATTCGTTAAAACGATTCTAGAAAACATCCAATCCACCTTAAAGGTATATAAATATACAAATATTGTTATATGCGTTTAAATATATTTTTGAAACACAAAATCTTTTGAAAATATTTATTCAATTTTAAAAAGAATATTTTCTTTAAATATATATTAATATTAAATGGCCAAGTTTTTTACAACGTCATTGGAATATTAAATTACTAAATCCTCGAATTAAATATCAAATTTATTATACTTGGAACACATTTTAGCATTTTTACAATTTATAAATGTAACTAGCGGACGTACCCGGCTTCGCCCGAGGTTTTACCCGAGTAAAGGTTTGTCTAACGAACATTTGTTAAAACAATTCTCTATAAACTTATTTTAAAAAAAGATATATTTTGATAATTTGAAACTCGTAAATTTGAATCTCTCGATAAAGTGAACATTTTTTCCCGGTCCCTGTGTGCCGTGTCATCCTGAATTTTGTCTTTCATAATTTTCTACATTACAAAATCATCGTTTTATCTAGTGAACATATTTTCCCCGTCCCTTGAAAAATACTCGATAAGTTGAATAAAATCATGGTCGTTTATGGAAGATGGACGTAGTTCCCGGAATCACCCGCCCCCCGCGCGCCAGGACCTCTTGATTCCTCCGATTGGCCGGCGGCCGGACGGGGGGGGGAGGCTCTTGATCCCTCTGATTGGTCGGTGGGAACTTGGACTGACCGGCCGGACGGGGGGGGGGGGGGGGGGAGAGGCTCTTGATCCCTCTGATTGGTCGGTGGGAACTTGGACTGACCGGCCGGACAGCGGGGGGGGGGGGGGGGGGGGGGGGGGTGTGGCAGACCTAAGCCTATCTCCGTCTCAATGGTGGCGCTGCTTGCGAGTTAAATATACAAATCTGCAAATAACTCTAAGGATATTCAAGATATTCAAGAAATTATTTTTCATAAACCTTTCCGGGGATACACCTAATAATATCCCAAAATTTCACGGCGATTGGATGTATGGTTTTTGAATCCATAGAGGACACACACACAGACAGACATTCATTTATATATATATATATATATATAGATTTAAACGATACTCAGTATTTCTTTTGATTTTTATATATCATATATATCGTCTTGCACAATTATTTAAACTTTTTAAAATAAAGTACAATACTTAAAATAAAATATGTTTCATAAAGTACAATACTTAAAATAAAATATGTTTCTTTTAAATCTAAAATTCTGAAAATAGAGCAATCCATTTATGAACAAATCTAAAATTAGAAAATAAACTTTTAAATCGGTAACCTCAAGGAGATAGCACTAAAGCACTAATATTTGAATTAGTTTTACTTAATATATTAGCCCTGAAAGACCCAAGGTCATCAGGCGTGGACCAAAACCTAAGCCTATCTCGGTCTCAATGGTGGCGCTGCTTGCGAGTTAAAGCTACAAATCTGCAAATAACTCTAAGGATATTAAAGATATTCAAGAAATTATTTTTCGTAAACCTTTCCGGAGATACACCTAATAACATCCCAATATTTCACGGCGATTGGATGTATGGTTTTTGAATCCATAGAGGACACACAGACACACACACACACACTCGAGCGTGCGGCCACGCTTTTGCGAGCTCCGCCGTTTTCGCCTCTGGCGTGTGTGTAGATGGCGAAAAACATGCCAAATTTGATACTGGCGGGAAGCCCAGAAGAAGCTGAACACGTGCCTGAAAGGCCCAGCTTTAAACTCCAAACCGGTGATGAAATATCACCAAAAATTGATCTCCAGAACATAATTTCTGAAGATTTTAAAGAAAAAGCAAAGCATGCAAATCCGCCGGCAGGCAAGACGCATGCTAATCCGGCCGCCGCGAGTGGTGACGTCACGGTGCCGACGACTGCTGCTACGACCAGCGCTACAACGGCCAGCTCGACCTCGCTCAACTGGGCCGACAGCGAGATGGCGGAGGTGGACGCCAACGACGGCTTCACAGTAGTGAAGGGCAAGAAGAGGCGTCTCGGCTCAACATCACCTGAGCACGCTGCAAGGCAGCCCAACAAGCCTGGAGAGCAGCGCAGCCCCCAGCAGCGGAAGCGGCCAACAGGGCCGAGAGCAGTGCCGCCTCAGGAGATCAAGGCGACACGCGCCAACATCGCCGACGCCAGGGCGAGGCAGGCCACCACCAACCACGAGAACTACATCTTCGTGGAGCTATGCCCTGACATCCCGGACTACTCCTACCTCAAGGCAATTGGCAACCTGGTCGGAGGGCCCAAAAACATCACACAATTCAATAGGATGAACGACCACTACATCGTGGGCCTCGCGAGCAAGAACCTTGCGAGCCGTCTGGTGGAGGAGGGCCTGAACATCGAGGGAACACTCCTCAAGGTCTTCCCCTTCCGCAAGAGGGCCGAGAGGATAATCGTGGCCAATCTCCCCGGCTTTGTAGAGGACGCCACCATCGTGCAGGCCCTGCGTAAATATGGAAACATCACCTCCATCGCCCCCATCATGATCAAAATGGGGGAGTACGCCTTCAGCGACGGCCGCCGGGAGGCGTTCATCCTGCTCCACGAGGGCGTAAGGCTGGAGACGCTGCCCACCCGAATGACCATCCAGTCCAAGGGAGACACACTATCGGCCTTCCTCTCTTTTGGAATCAAGTGTTCCAAATGCGGTAAGCAGGGCCACCGCAGAGCCAACTGCCCAGCGCTCGCCAGGCAAGGGAACGGCAGCCCCAGGCAAGCAGCGTCTCCCACCGACGCAAGGACTCCCCCCCCCCTCCTCCTCCTCCTCCTCAGCAGCCAAGGAAGCCGGCACCGGCGCCCGCAACACCGGCGTCCCCTGTCCAACCGGCGAAGACATCAACAGAGGCTCCGGCGTTCCCCTCGGCGCCCCATCCTGCCGAACCGATGGAACTCGCCCATGCCGCCCTCCCTGCTCCCCTGGCTGCCCAGCGGCCCCTCGAGCCTCGCATCTCTCCGCTCGACCACGAAATGTCGGTGGAGAAGCTGACCTCACCTCCCTCCACACCTGCCCGGGGAGAATCCGCACTCAAACAGCTGCTGAAGCACATCGAGGAGACCCCCACCCTTTCCATCGACTGGGACAAGCTGCCCGGCCTTAACTGCAAGGACGCACAGCAGCTCCTCACCTCTGAAACAACCATGAAGAGGCTTGCGCCCTCGCTGACAGAGGCACAGGTCGCCACCCTCGACAAGTTGCACGACACCTTCAAGGCCTCGTGCCCAGACTCCAACTCCACCATCCGCAAGACCCTCCAGAAGACCAGGAAGGTCCTGCGAGATCTACAGCGCCAATGAACCACCGCGTCGCCACCATCAACGCGCGAGGGCTCGCCACTCGGGGGAGGAGCCTTGCCCTTTGTCATCTCCTCAAACAACATCACGTGGACATCGCGTTTGTCCAGGAGACAAACGCATTTCATCTGGGCAGCGGCCAAGACCTCTGCCTCGGCTACAGCGCTGTTATATTGGCCCATCCCGTAGCCATCTCGGGATCCGGACTCGCCTGCGTCTTCGGACCAGGCGTCGCCGTGCTACGACAGCGTATCCTGTGGCCGGGCCACATCGCCTTGGCAACAATAGATGTCCACGGCGAGAAGATGACGGCCATCGCCGTTCATCTGGCACATGAACCCCGGGAGAGAAACCGGCAACTGGAGCTCCTGGCGGCGACAGCGGCACAGGAGGAGGAGGGGCCCTGCTGGATCATCGGCGATTTTAATATCAGGGATCGGGGGCCCTCATCATCATCATCGTCGGATGCCCTCGCCGCTCTTCTGGACCTGGCCGCGCTGGTCGACGTGGCCACCCAGTTCGACCCCGCCCACCTGCCCACCAGAGTCGCCATGCACGGCGACCAAGTCGAATCGAACCGCCTGGACCGGATCCTCGTCCCTGCTGGAGTCCTGGATCGCGTGTCCATCTACGCGACCAGCCACTACCACCTCTCGGACCACCGCCTCGTGCTGCTCCAGGTGGGCCCGCCCACCACCGCCGTCTCCTCCCCCACCCAGCCTCGCTTGGCCGCGATGCTCCGCTCGCGCCTTGCTCTCGAACATCTGGCTGGCTACATCCGGGAGTTGGAGGAAGACGCAGCGCACGATGACGACGACGGGACCTTCTGGGATAGGTGGACCTCCATCAAGGCGGGGCTGCTAGCGGAGGCCAGATCCCTGCACGACCCACGCCACGCTGCCAGCGACAGCTACGTCTACAGGGCGAGACGTTACATCGCGGCGCAGCTCGAGGCCTCCTCCATCCGGGCCGACTACCCATCGCTGCCGGACCTAGCACGCGCCATCCGCCTCCGACGCCCGGTCAGCGTCATCAGGGACGACGAAGATAACGTCATCGAGGGCCCCGAGCTTCGGCGGAGGGCGTTCGCGACCTTCCGGCCCCGCTTCGCCCGTCCCACCAGCGATCCAGCTGCGGGAGCTGCCTTCATCGCCAGCAGCGCGCCCACCACCACCTGCGAGCTGAGTGAGGAGGACCCGCTCCACCGGCCGGACATCAGCCCCAGCGAGATCGCCAACGCTATCGAGCACCTCCCTCGCGGAAAGGCCCCCGGCTGGGACGGCTTGCCGTGCGAACTCCTCGTCGCCTTCAACGAGGACTTCTTCGCGGAAGCTCTGGCCCGGGTGTTCGCGGCTTCACGGCTCCGCGGTGCCCTACCTCCGTCGACGCGGCGCAGCTCCATATGCCTCGTGTCCAAGGCCCGCGGAGGTCGCGGCCTTGACGGCTACAGGCCCGTCGCGCTGCCCTCGGCCGACTACAGGGTCCTGGCCGCCATCCTTCACCGGCGCCTCAAGCCCCACCTGCGGACCCTTGTGCCGGAATGCCAGACTTACGCCGTCCCCGGGAGGTCCCCGTCCTGGAACATCGCTAAGTTGACGGATGCTGTTGAGGAGGCAACCGCCATGGGCTCGCCGCTGGCCGTCATGGGCGTCGACTTGGAGTCCGCCTTCGATTCCCTGGACCGCGGCTTCCTGGAGTCCCTGATGACGTCCCTCCACCTCCCGCCGGCCTTCATGGGCTGGATTAACATCTTGTACGCCGGGGCGGACGCAACGATCCGGGCTGGAGGCTTTCACACCACCGCCTTCCCCCTCCTCAACGGCCTAAGGCAGGGCTGCGCCGTGAGTGCCGCCCTCTTTAGCATCGCTACAGGGCCGCTGCTTCGTCGCCTGAAGTTGACCCTCGGCGTGGGCAACGTCATCGCCTACGCCGACGACATCGTCCTCCTTTTCCATCGCGACGAAGAATTCGAGCGGGTGGCGACCGTCCTCGAAGACTTCAAGCGGGCCTCCGGTATCGCCGTCAACCTCGGGAAGAGCGCGGGCCTTTGGTGCGGAGCCTGGCGCAACCGTGGCGACTCCCCTCTCGGCGCCTCCTGGTCGACCACCTCCATCAGGGTCCTCGGGCTCGACATCGCCCCCAGAAGCTCCGTAGCCCATCAGGAGTAGCATCTTCTCGCCCTCCTGGAGTCCGCCTGCCGCAGATGGACGCCCTTCACCCGCGGCCTATCCCTCGTCGGACGAGCTAGAGCGGCGAACTTGCTGGTAGGCTCCACCATCCAGCATCACCTGCACGGGTACCTGCCATCACCCCCGACCATCGCCAAGCTGCAGGCAAGACTAGCGAGGTTCGTCTGGGGGCCCGAGCACACGGCGTGGCTTCCCGCCGCCGTCATGGCGAGGCCCGTAGCCATCGGAGGCCTCGGCCTCCTCGACCTGGCAACCCAACTCCAGCTCGCCTGCCTCAAGGGTGTGCAGGTCGCGCTCCGAGGAGGCAGGAACGGCTTCGACTGGCTGGTCGTCAGCGGCAGCGAGGCCTGGATCCGCCCTCCACCAGACGGCACGCGTCTCCAGCCCCGCCGTCTCCGGTTGCTGAAGCTATGGGAAAAGGCCTCCAACATCCTGGGCCTCAACCACCGGGCGGTCCCCACGGCTCAGCTGCTGGACCTCCCCATCATCGGCGGCTGCAGGTTCCTCCGCCCTCCCGACCTCCTGGCCCCCGCCCGCTGGAGCGGAGCCCGAGTCCGGGACCTCATCGAGGAGGAAAACCTCATCGCCCGCCCTACGCGCTCGGCCCTGGCTGACGCCGCGGCCCTGGGCGCCTTCTGTCGGAGGCTGACCTCCGAGAACGCCGTGGGCTTCGGGGAGGAGTCCACGCCTTCATCCAGTTCCCTTGCTGCGGCCGTGGTGCTGCGTGGGACGGCTACGCCGTTCCTCAACGGCCTCACGACCCGCTCGGCCCGACGGGCCCTGGATCGCCCGCGCCTCGCCGCCACGCCCATCTCAAGGTTCACCTCGAGATGGTCGCCCACCATCGGTCCACCACCATCCAGGATCGACTGGGCCTCGCTGCGGCGCTGCGCCCACTCGGGCCACGAGGCCGACGCGGCCCTCAAGTTGGCCCTCCACGCCCTGTCCCATCCGGCCCATCCTGCCTCGGTCGGCCCCTCCTGTCCTGCCTGCGGGTCCATCGACCGCTCCCTCAGCCACCGTTACTGGTGCTGTCCCTCCATCAGGCCTCTCATTAGAGAGGCCTTCAACATCATAGGGCGGCCCCCTGACCTGCAGGCTTGGATCTTCGGCGGGTCCGGCCTTGAGGACGACGCCATTTCCATCCTGGCGTCGGCAAAGTTGCGAATCTACCGCTGCTTTGTCCAGGTTGGGCTTGGAGAAGCGGTGGAGGACCCGCTCATCGCATGGTCCAGGACCCTCCAGCGCCGAGGTCTCCTCCCTTTGTCCCCTTTGTAAATTTCTACCATATATGTTTATATTTAATTCTATATGTTTATATTTTCCTCTCTCTCTCTCTCTCTCTCTCTCTCTCATGTGAGATGTAAAATTGTCTAGAAGACAATAAATAATTTTTAATTGTCAATTGTCACACACACACACAGACACACACACACACAGACATTCGACAATTGTTTCGCCTTCTACAAGCTTTGGTCAAGCTTTTAAGGCATCACTCATGTTTAGGTGTCTCCAAGCGCCCGCCGCGGGGGAGGGCCAAGGAGAAGGCTGGAGAGGCGACGGCGAGGCCGTGGGCACCCCGGGGGAGAAGAGGGCGAGTGCGCGCCGTTTTGAGGGAACCAAGGCAGCACCAAGCACACCTTGGCAACCACCAAGGCACCCAAGGTTTCAAAAATAGGGGATCATCAGAGATCAAAGGTCTGGCTTTTACCTTTCGACCTCCCGAAGGAAGTGACACAAACAGACATCAATTTTATATATATAGATTTCACCAAATGCCGCGAGAGGCGCTGCTTGAGAGTGAAATTAGAAAATTTGCAAATAAAATTGCAAAGAATATTTATTTCAAATGATATTCAAACCAGAAACCTTCCCAGTAGTATAGTAAATATCTTTCAAAAGTTTCACTGCGATTTGATAATCTTACCTTTTAAAAACATTCATCGTGTAAACAAACTAACATTCAACATTTAAACAAACTACGTGGATAATTATTAACCAATCAAATTCATTTATCGTTGCGATAGTGCTGTCGCCAAAGCGTAAAAGGCTGGAACTAAAGCTTTTTGGTTTTACATTTTAAAAAAAGCAAATTGACCTTTTTATTTTTTGTATAGCCTATATGTTAAATGAAATCTTCAGCTACCTACATGCGAAATTATATAATGATTGATTCTGTAGATTTTGCGCAACGCGGTAACAAACATCGATTTCGGATTTAATTTTTATAGATATAAGGAAGGAAGGATATATCTATATATATGAAAATGAATTATGTGTGTGTGTCCTTTATGCCTGACCAAACCACTCATTGGAACGCCATGAAACTTTGAAAGGTTATTTAGTATAGTACTGGGAAGGTTTGTGAAAAATAATTTCTTGAATATCTTGAATATCCTTAGAGTTATTTGCAAATTTGTATATTTAACTCGAAAGCAGCGCCCCCATTGCGACGATGATAACAAGTTTTTTTATCTATAAGTTTTATTATCACTAAGTTTATTATCTTAAGGATTATTTATCAAAAGTTATTTAGTATAGTACTGGGAAGGTTTGTGAAAAATAATTTCTTGAATATATTGAATATCCTTAGAGTTATTTGCAAATTTGTATATTTAACTCGAAAGCAGCGCCCCCATTGCGACGATGATAACAAGTTTTTTTATCTATAAGTTTTATTATCACTAAGTTTATTATCTTAAGGATTATTTATCAAAAGTAAGATTTTCAACCTATTAATTGCGCACAAGTCAAAGTTAATTTTATCATTTATCCACAACATATATATTGGGAGAATAGATAAAATGATGATTTTGTAATGTAGAAAATTAGGAAAGACAAAATTCAGGATGACACGGCAATTTATTTGAGACAAGAATAATGATACAATTCCAAGGCAAATATACTATTCCTTCAACTTCCAATTACCGAGGGAACCAATTAATATTGTTTTTTTTTTAACTAATCGAGTATTTTTCAAGGGACCGGTAAAATATGTTCACTAGATAAAACGATGATTCTGTAATGTAGAAAATTAGGAAAGACAAAATTTAGGATGACACAGCAATTTATTTGAGACAAGAATAATGATACAATTCTAAGGCAAGATACTATTCCTTTAACTTCCAATTACCGAGGGAACCAATTAATATTGATTTTATTCAACTTATCGAGTATTTTTCAAGGGACCGGGAAAAAATGTTCACTTTCTCGAGAGATTCAAATTTACGAGTTTCAAATTATCAAAATATATCTTTTTTTTTTATAAGTTTATATAGAATTGTTTTAACAAATGTTCGTTAGACAAACCTTTACTCGGGTAAAACCCGGGCAAAGCCGGGTACATCCGCTAGTAAATATATATAAAGGAAAAGATATATATAAAATAAAGAAGGCATATCCTGACCTTTTGCGCTGTTGGCGCTCTTCAGCGTGGAGCAGTCAACAGCGTTAAACGCGTTCCTGGATGGCTTTTCTCGATTTAATAAGAAATTGGGTTGGCCAAATATCAAGTAACAGGCTAAATCAATGTTTAGTTGATTTCTGTTTGATGGCGCTCTGCCATCTAAATAGCTGCTCCTGGTCAGGATATGCCTTTTTATTATATATATAGTTTGTATTTTGAATATAAACGGTTCTACTGCGCTTACTGTAATAATAAATATCAGTGGCTCAACAGTGCTGAACCATCCCAACAGTGAAGCCAGTTCAATTTGTCATAACCCTCTAATATTGTATTTGGGAGAGAAGACTGACCGCCCCAGTCCCCAATGAACCCTTGGAATATTTGACCAAATTCTGGTCCAAGGTTACTAACGTGGCAACGGCACCCATTCTCCAATGAAGAGCAAAGATAGAGGATATTGCTCTTATAGAGATGTAGGGAGACTTCTGTTCATTGGACACGACAACAACAACAAGAGGTCAGCTTCAATATCGGTATGAAAGGAAAACAGCAAAATGCAATATTACAGCGTTATGGTAGATTTAACTAGAGAAAAGGTTGTTATTACAGTAAAGGCAGTAGATAATTGTTTGATATAAAAAATAATTATATGCGTCTAAAATAGTTACAATTTTTTTTTTATTAAATGAGATTTTGCGTTTTTCTGATTGAAATATTGATTATGTGTAGCTATTATTTTTGGAAATATATTTTGATAAAATGTTTTTAAGAATATTTTAGGCATCGATTTTTTTTTATTTTAGAATCTACTAAACATGTTTAAGGGAGAAAACATACTAAAATGCTTTTCTTTACGTGTATGTACCTATGATCTCAAACAAAAACATTTAATTTGGCCAGTACAGTAGAACCTCCAAGAGGGGACACTCGCGCTAAAGGACACCTCTCTACAAAGAACAGTTTTCCTTTGCAAAATTATCATTTTTACTATTTAGTAACTCACCGGTAAGAGAACACCTCTCCCTAAAAGACATTTTGGCTCTGTAATTAGGTGTCCTTTACAGGGAGGTTCTACTGTACTTGAAATTATAGATTGCTTGTAAAGAAACTCAATTTAAAAAAAGGTAAATATTTAGGTTAAACAATACATACTTTAATTTATGCATTGCAAACAAATGTGAAATATATAGTATAAAAATCTGCAACATTAAAAATATTGAACACGAAAACAAAAAATTTAAATAAAAAAAAATGTATATATATGCAGTTGTTTAAATTATCATAGATAAACAAATGAAAACATTTTTTATTGGAAATTATTTACAAACAATTTTCATTGCAATAATTAATATTACATCAGCAACTTTCAGTTGCACGATAAGAAGATGCCTTTTTTTTTTCAATTGTTATTACATTGATTCAATTTGAGGTATTTCTGAAAGGTTTGGAATTCATCAAAAGTATCCAATCTTTCTTTTAAGTGGGATGCCTCTTTCTCAATATTTTCCCATAGAATGGGATTTTTTCTTTCGATTTCTCTTCCTCCACGATTAAATTGAGAAAGAAATTTTTAGACAACTCAATATCATAGCCAGCGTTCCTTGCTAGTATTAAACCTAGGCTATCAGCTTCCCTTTCTCTTTCTTGAATATGGAATATTTGAGCCGCCATCCAACCACTCAAGAGGCCTAAATCTACTAAATGAAACCTGTAAAAAATAAAAGCAGTCAGAATGGGACGAATAGCATAAATGATTGCGAATAAGCAAATCATGCTATAAATTTGTATTTCTTTGTGCTTTAGCAGATGATGGGATAATTCATGAGCTATAATAGATCCATTTTGATGTTCACATCCCTCGGTAAGGCTTTTAGAAACTAATATATAATCTCCATTAGCCTCTGCATAACCAAAATAATCACCAACAAATAATTCTGGGGTTTTAAAAGATTCGTTAAAGAATATCTTATTGTGTTCTTGTATCTTCTTTATGATATTTTCAAAATAAATATGTTTAGGATCATCAATGGGTAATTGGTTACGTCTATATATTGGTAAAAAGACCCTGGTGAGATAAGATTTCATATATTCAGCCAGGAATGAGTAGCTTCCACCGTTGTATGGTACTTTCTTTTTAGTAATTTCGTGAATACTGAGAATTGTTCCAAACCTTAGAGCACTTTTTAATACCGGGTTCATGGTGTTAAGGAAATATGATACACGATAGACATAAGGGAAATGATGCTTCGTGAAATTCTTCACAATACAAACTGGAATTTCTAATCTTTTCAATAACGCCATTTCAATAACCAACTTGAAATAATATTCTAACAGTTAAATTACTCTAAGCAAAAAATGCAGATATATAGAAAAAGAGTGTATAGGGAATTATTTTATTCAAAATATAAATCTCTCCTGATGAATTTCTGGAGACACGTTTTAAAGTCGACAACAATCCAGAAAATTTAAAACGTGTGAAGCTTAGTAAATTTATACTAAAACAGAGTGAAATAAAAAAATTGAAGAGATAAAAAAAGAGTAATATATTTTAATTTTTTTCTCAAAATGTTTAAAATATTTTACAATATTTTTATTTCTTCATATTCAAAATAAAACATACAAAAAAAAAGGAAATTCTGACCGCTCACATTAGCTTTTTTTAGATGGCAGAGCGCCATCTATTGGAACGGAATTCAACTAAACGTTGATTTAACCTGTTCCCTGATTGGGTTGACCCCCTCCTTCCATTATATATTTATTACACTTAATATACAAAGTTTTCCAAAATTTGAAAACATGGAGACATCTGAGGCTCTTCATTGGACACGACAACAACAACAGAAAATTGACATGGACCCAGAGCAGCAGCTTTACACACCCAAGAGAGTGGACATTGTTGTGATAGAGATGTATGGAGACATCTGAAGCTCTTCATTGGACACGACAACAACAACAGAAAATTGATATAGACCCAGAGCAGCAGCTTTCCACACCCAAGATAGTGGACATTGCTGTGATAGAGATGTATGGAGACATCTGAGGCTCTTCATTGAACACAACGACAACAACAACAGAAAAATGATATAGACCCAGAGCAGCAGCTTTCCACACCCAAGATAGTGGACATTGCTGTGATAGAGATGTATGGAGACATCTGAGGCTCTTCATTGAACACAACGACAACAACAACAGTAATATAAAATATAAATATATTATAAAATTGAAAAATGTTTATTCTATATAATAAACGTATATAATAATGAAAGCATATTCTGACCTTTCGCGCTGTTGGCGCTCGTCATCGTGCAGCGTTAAACGCGTTTGTGATGACTTTTCTTGATTTATCAAGAAATTGGGTTTGGCCAAATATCAGGGAACAGGTTAAATCAATGTTTAGTTGATTTCTGTTTAACTAGATGGCGCTCTGCCATCTAAAAAGTACATGTGCTTTTGGTCAGGATATGTCTTCTTTATTTTTAATATAAACAACTGACCTTTTTATTATTTTTTCTATTGTTTTTCATATATATATATACATACTAGACGAATGGCCCAGGCAACGCCCGGGTTTTACCCGAGTGCGTATATATTTTAAAAAGTTTTAATTCAAATACTATTCGTTACAATTATAAATTGGCGCCATGGATGTCACTCTTGTGAAACGTCCCGTTCCAAACTGTGTGTTTTTAAAATGTTTTAATTAAAATACTATTCGTTACAATTATAAATTGGCGCCGTGGATGTCTCTCTTGTGAAACGTCCCGCCCCAAACTGTGTGTGTCTTGAAAATATAAAAATAAAAATGTGAATTTTCATAAAGATTTCATCATGTCGATTTTTTTTTTTTTTTGCATTTCACCTACTAAATCGATAGAGATAATTACATTTGCAACATGAACTTAGGTATATTGACTAAATAGAAAACTGCATAGTAATAAAGATCATTTTTTAAAGGCACCATATCGTTTTTTTTTCAATAAAATCGAAACAAAAATTAACGATAAATAACGATAATTGCCTTAAAAAGAAATTGCCTTAAAAAAAGAAACATTCGCGGTGATTTTGTCTTGCATTCGTTTATACAATTATTATATACGAATGACCCGGGCAACGCCCGGGTTTTACCCGATTAAATGCTTTTATTCAAATACTATTCGTTACAATTATAAATTGGCGCCGTGGATGTCATTCTTGTATAATATATAAATGAGTTTTAAAAATTGTAAAAAAAAAAATGCATCGGCCGGGAATCGAACCCGGGCCGCCCGCGTGGCAGGCGAGCATTCTACCACTGAACCACCGATGGTTATGAAAATTCCCATCCGTGAGCTTCAGACAAACAAACAGACAGAATAAGGCAAATATATAAGTAGATACGAATGACCCGGGCAACGCCCGGGTTTTACCCGATTAAATGCTTTTATTCAAATACTATTCGTTACAATTATAAATTGGCGCCGTGGATGTCATTCTTGTATAATATATAAATGAGTTTTAAAAATTGTAAAAAAAAAATGCATCGGCCGGGAATCGAACCCGGGCCGCCCGCGTGGCAGGCGAGCATTCTACCACTGAACCACCGATGGTTATGAAAAATCCCATCCGTGTGCTTCAAACAGACAAACAGACCGAATAAGGCAAATATATAAGTAGATATATAACAATTATTCTACTTTTATATAGAGTTTCTGAAATATATAATGCTAAATACGCTGTTAATAGATGTCTTCAGTTAACAATTATTGTTATACAGTTAAACCTGTCTATAGCGACCCCTAATAGGATGCTATAGAGAGGAGGTGCTATAGACAGGTCACTTTTAATGTAAATCGCATCGCACTACGTATTTAATATCGGGCGCTATAGAGAGGTTTAACTGTATATTAGATATATTCAAATTATACAAATGTCTCCACTCACTATGAGACATCATTTTACCAGTTAAAAAAAAACAAAATTTTTGCATAAAATAGAATTTCAATACAATTGTGATGATAGATTATAAATTAAGAAAAAGATATCCTCTGATCGTGCAATTAAAAAGATCTGCGTTTCAGAAACCTGAATTTTTATTCTTGTTGTTATTAAGGAGGTACACCCCTACACTATACCGCTCTAAATGCTTCAAAACATTAATTTACCTCAACAACAATTCTGACTGAGGTCGGTAATGGCAGGATAGTCCTAACCGTTTGTTTTTAGACCGTTACGACCCGGGGTTGAATCCCGCATTGGGCACTTTTTTTTTTTTCTAAATAAAAAGAACTGCTCCAATGGGCCCCCGATTTTTCCAAAAGTTCAACCCCACCAGTGAATACAAGTAACTAAATGGGGCTCTGGTACATTTGTAAGTACAAAAGTCGAACTGCTTTTCACATGTGTAGACATGTGGTGTACTTACAGTAGCAGCAGTCGCCAATTTTTATCCACCATGATTATCATGGCCTATACCATGTGTAATAGGGATAAAAATAATTTAAAAAATAATTCTTACTGGCAATAATTACATTCAGGAAGACTTCAGATGCAAAGGTATTGAAGGAAGACCCAACTGGTCCCCCATTGCCAAGATGAAGACCAAACCGTGGACCACTTTACCTGCCCCCAACCTTCCAATACCAAATATTTCTGACGGCCACCCTCCTAGGGATCACCAACCTAAGTCCAGAATCCCTAGAAAATCTCCCAAGAAAGAAAACTGCATGGTGTCACCTCATGAACTGGACTTCCACTAATATTGTTTATAAAACCAAAAAGACATAGGTGTGTCAGCCGGGTAGTTGGTGACTTCTGTACGTGGCTCCAGAGTTAACACTAAATAAATAAATAATAATAGGGAGGCTCGCATTGGTTTGATCAAAAATAAATTTAATTATGACATTCTTATGTTTAAAATGTAGTTAGCTTTTCTTGATTAATCAAGAATGGGTATTTAGCCAATTCTGGAATAATTAAAAATCAACGAGAATAGTTGATATTTATTTCGATAGATGACGCAAGCCATCAGTAACTTTCAGTTGCACGATAAGGAGATGCCTTTTTCTTAATTCTTATGTTTGTCTTCCTTCATTTTTCTATGTAACATTTTGGTTGAGATGCTGCTGAGTAAATTAGGGAAGTCAAACTGAAGATCGCCAGAGAACCCCATGGGTAGAGTGAACTACAAATTCCACCACTGAGATTCCAGCATTTTACCTCAGTCTTGACGTCAAGACCTACCTTAAAGAAAAGAAGATATTGACATTGAAGGACCACTTTAAAGACGCTGAGAGAAAACCTTGACCAAAATACGTAAGATCCTTGTCAGAAACAATAAGCTTTGTAAGCTGTGGGTCACATCTCCCATAAGAAAGAAGCTTTATATCATAATTGTAAATTTTTATCAAGATTTTGTTAATTTGGAAATTTTTGTTACTCAGCATTTTTTTTTCCTTCTATTGTCTCACTTATTTGTTGTTAATAAGAAGTCATTGTTTTTTATGATCAAAAATCAATTGCCATTCTCGTGTTTGTTTCTTCTTCATTTTTATACGTGCAATATGAACAAAGATATAATGATAAAAGATTTTAACAACCATTTTTGTTATAAATATGACAATAAAAAGTCTTTTAACTGGGTTATTTTTTGGAAATAAAAAATAGAATAAAGAAAGCGAAATCTTACAAAAAAAAAAACCGATCCTCAAAATTTCTCTCTGTTTTTGAATGAATACATGTCAATCGTCTTTCTAAATAAAGATATATATGTGGTATATATAAATATAGAAAAACAATTAAAAATATAAAATAGGTCAGGTGTTGATATTAAAAACAAAAGAGACATATCTGACCAGACTCACATGATAGCGCTCTGACATTTAGAAAAGCTCATGTGAACCTGGTTAGGATAATGACTCTTTTGTTTTTTAATATATATATTGTCACGAAATTGGTTTTGTGTTATGCAATCCTAAATTAAGAGATTTTCCCTTCAGTCAAAGACTTCTCCTCAAATTTAATTCAGCCGTTTTTTTTTTATTATTTCAAGGCTTTACCCGGTGTCTCCACCAATTGTCGCGATTTCAAATTAGAGTTTTATCAATCAATTGATAAACTTCGTGAGTGATGTTTTCCTCACAACAAAACTAGAAACAAGAAATGAAAAATCAGTTACAGAATTTACATTACTTCCTTATATAACACTAGCCGAATGACCCGGGCAACGCCCGGGTTTTACACGATTAAATGTTTTTATTCAAATACTATTCGTTACAATTATAAATTGGAGTCTTGATTTCACTCTTGTGAAACATCCCACTCCAAACTTTGTATCTGAGAAGCGATATTTTTATAGAGAGATGATCTGGCTTTGTGTCTTCTTCTCGAATGAATGTTTTTCTGTTAGAATTTTGTTCCTGCATACTAAGAGTGAACTGGCTTCACCATTGGCCTTTGCTTTTTGGAATTTTTCCCGATATAATTTTGTATCTGCTAATCAAACATGATACAGCAATATTGTCATCATCATTTACTGACTAAAAAAAAACAACTATTTTTGCCCAGAACCTGTCAATTTCAAATTTTCTTGGCTAAAAATCCGATAAATTTATCTTCCAGATTTTTCTCTATGTCCTGTTGAAACACGTTTTACATGTACGTTAGGTCAGCTGATATTACCTCCCATCTTCACCGCTAGAGGCGCTGCTTGCGAGCGAAATGACAAATTTGCAACGCAATTTGCAAATAACTCGAAGAATATTCGGGATAGAGACCTGAAATTTTCACTATAAGTTTTTCCAGATTCTACTCTATATACTGTAAAAATTTCAGTCAGATTAGTTACGTATTGTGGACGTGTATAGCCGACATAGGAACAAACACACATGCATACATACATACATACATACACTGACTTTTATATATATAGGGATTTTACCGAAGGGGTTATAACATTAACAAATACCTTATTACTTTTCAAAATTGTCATTATGAAAAGTAAAAAGTATATAACCTGTTTACTATTTAAATTGTCATGATAATTCTCTTTCGTTTTTTTTTTTTTTTAATAAATAGGTCAATCTATAGGTAAAGCAATGGCTAAGAATGCAGCATATTTCATTGGTGGTTAGATATATTTTAAATTGAGTTGATAGATACATCCAACAATGGGTTGAGAGATACATCCAACAATGGGTTGAGAGATACATCCAACAATGGGTTGAGAGATACATCCAACAATGGATTGATAGATTCATCCAGCAATGGAATGATAGATTCATCCAACTATGGAATGATAGATTCATCCAACAATGGATTGATAGATTCATCCAACAATGGATTGAAAGATTCATCCAACAATGGGTTAATAGATACATCCAACAATGGAATGATAGATTCATCCAACAATGGATTGATAGATTCATCCAACAATGGATTGAAAGATTCATCCAACAATGGAATGATAGATACATACAACAATGGAATATAGATTCATCCAACAATGGGTTGATAGATTCATCTAACAATGGGTTGATAGATACATCCAACAATGGATTGATAGATACATCCAAAAATGAATTGATAGATACATCCAACAATAGGTTGATAGATACATCCAACAATGGATTGATAGATACATCCAACAATTTATTAATAGATTCATCGAACAATGTTGATTGGATTGATAGATTCATTCAACAATGGATTGGATTGGTAGGTATATCCAACACACACACAATGGAGATTAATAGATACATCCATAATGAATTGGGTAGATAAGTATATTCAACAATGAATGGGTTGATAGGTATATCCAAAAAATGGATTTGGTTTTTAGGAATATCTAACAATGGATTGGGATTATAAGTATATCAACAAGGGATTGGGTTGATAGGTATATCCAACAATGGTTTTGGTTGTTTGGTGTATCAAACAATAGATTGGGTTGTTAGGTACATACATCAGTGGATTGGGTTGATAGGTATATCCAACAATGGTTTTGGTTGTTAGTTGTATCCAACAATGGATTGGGTTGTTAGGTACATACATCAGTGGATTGGGTTGTTAGGTACATAGATCAGTGGATTGGGTTGATAGGTATATCCAACAATGGTTTTGGTTGTTAGTTGTATCCAACAATGGATTGGGTTGTTAGGTACATAAATCAGTGGAATGGGTTGATAGGTATATCCAACAATGGTTTTGGTTGTTTGTTGTATCCAACAATGGATTGGGTTGTTAGGTACATACATCAGTGGATTGGGTTGATAGGTATATCCAACAATGGATTTGGTTGTTAGTTGTATCCAACAATGGATTGGGTTGTTAGGTACATACATCAGTGGATTGGGTTGATAGGTATATCCAACAATGGATTTGGTTATTAGTTGTATCCAACAATGGATTGGGTTGTTAGGTACATACATCAGTGGATTGGGTTGATAGGTATATCCAACAATGGTTTTGGTTGTTAGTTGTATCCAACAATGGATTTGGTTGTTAGTTGTATCCAACAATGGATTTGGTTGTTAGTTGTATCCAACAATGGATTGGGTTGTTAGGTACATACATCAGTGGATTGGGTTGATTGGTATATCCAACAATGGTTTTGGTTGTTAGTTGTATCCAACAATGGATTGGGTTGTTAGGTATATCCAACAGTGGATTGAGTTGATAGGTCTATCCAACAATGGATTTATTTTATAGGCTCTTCAATCAATGGATTTGTTTGTTGTATGCAATCAACAATATTCTTTGTTGCTAGGCAGAGTCAACAATGAAATTGGTTGTGATCTATTTTAAACGATGATTTTTGTTGTAATATAAACGAAACAATGAATCTGGTTTCTATTTGAAGCCAACATTAAATTCGATTGGCATCTGAGGTAAAAAAATAACATTTAGTTACGAATAAGAGAAAATAATGTATTCCCTTGACAAATAGAAACACGAGTTTCGTTGCTATGGAGAGATAACAAAAAACGATGGTACTTTTTGTAGATATGAAAATTAATTTGTTTGGCGAAAAAAAGAAAGGAAAATTTATAGATTCAAAATTGATTCTGAATGATAAATCGATAAATTTATTATTAAAATTGCCTTGTTGGTCTAACAATGAAACATCCGACGACGGCCAAGAGCTACTGACGGACTGACGACAGATGCAACACGGGGTGCCGTGAAAAGCGAGTACAAGTGGAACGCTTCACGATTTTGCGTGACATCCTTGCGCAGGGGCCATGCTAATCTTCTCTGTATCGGTCCAATTGTAGTAGTTGTATCGCCGAACAAGCGTGTACAAGTGGATGAGAGATAGAATCAATGCCTAGTTCTCGTTAATCTCGATTCAGAAAGATTTTTAAATGTTTTTTTTTTTTCAAATAAAATAAATAAGATTTGTGTATTGAACTAAAGAAACGCAGCTTCACATCCACAGAACCGTATGTGGCTCGCGAGCCACAGTTTTCCGACCCCTGTACTTGGGGATTTACAGCATAATTATGACAACCTATTATACACACTATGTCCTATAATATTAATCGACCAATATATTAATCATGCTAAATTTTGGATAATAATTACTTTCTCAAATACATGTAATATTCCATATAAGTGATATATGTAAATATTATGATACAAGCCTTAAAAAACGTTCATTTGATTTTTTACCACCAGATGGCGCTCTGTCATCTAAAAATCCTTATGTGAGAGGTCAGGATATGCCTTTTTTACAATATGTAAATATGTGAGCGCCCTATTTACATAAAATGTAACGTATTCTTTTATAATACAGAACTACAATAGTTCTTGTCTATGTAATGAGTAGGAATTAGTGGCTCATTTAGCTGATTTGTTAAATAAATTATCTTTTTAATATCTTCAATAATTAAAAATATATAATCTATTGATTTAACTATTGTCCATAATAAACTAAGCACCCCCTACTTTCCAATAAATTTACATTACAATAAGGAATAATTGTAAATAACTACCTAGCGATTTCTTCTATCTGCTTATATTGTTATTTATTTTATTACCTATATTATATTTATTATGTTAGTTTCGAATTTTGATAACAGATGGCGCGCTAATGCATCATAATATAATTGTTCTAATAAAAGACACAACTTGAAAATTTCGGAAGAGCGATTGCTCGAAAGCATATTATAAATTTATAAATGTATGTAATTCTACTGTCCTCAAAGCTTATGTCCATAGATCTTCTAAAATACCCATTCCAAGACTCTAGTATCAGTATCACTATAAAAGGAAGATCGAAAAATGCAATATAACAGCGGTATGGTATATTAAACTGGCGAAACCGCTGGGAGGGTTCACCACTGAATTGTTCATGTTCTTTTTGACAATTCTGTTACCTAATCTACTACAATATGAATTATTGTAAATAGTTTCACGCGTAATTATCCAGATCGGATATAGCGTGTCTTATTTGCAACTGGTAATAAATAAATAAGGAAATATATGTACTATGTATAAAAATACTTTTTAAAAATACCATCCCATCTTTGTGAAATAAATAATATAAAAGTGGAATCGTACTGGGATCAGGAAGATAAATAAAGAAAAAGGCATCTCCTTATCATGCAACTGGAAGTTACTGATGGCTGGCGCAGGTTATCAGCAATTTTTAGTTGCACGATCATGAGATACTATTTTTCTTAATTTCCCATCTTTAATAATGTCACGTTAGAAAAAACAGTTGTCAAAGAGGTAAGTTAAAATAGAACTTCAATTCTTCGGTACCAACTAACACAGTCTTCAATAAAATTAAGGAGAGAAATAAAGATAACCCAGGCCCCTGGAGCGCAAGAAACGCCAACTGCCCGTCCAGCTAACTAGTAGAAACCAGTTACTAGCGATTATATTTACATAAAGCCAATTGCAGAGCCGAACCAGCTGGTCAGGGAAAAATTAAAAGATATGCAAATTTATATAGCAATGACAATCCAATCTATGCAAATAAATCTAATAAATCTGAAACTTAAAATTGTAAACTAACATTCCCATCCCTGGACACTTTTATTTTTTCCGTTTATCATTACTCTTCACAATTCATCTTTTCATACTTCATTCCTAAGGTTAGAAATAATCGTTATTTCTCTTCAAAATAAATTTCGATTTTTCGTTCATAAGAAACACATGCGGGATAATTTTCAAATGACGTTCTACAATTATAAGCCGCATTATATTGTATTATAAACAAACGTATGAACAAATAAGTTACACAACAATATTTAAAATATTTGGACAGTTATTTTTAAATGATTGATTACTTGCTGAATTAATTCTATTGTAAAATTTGATTAATTTTGTATTGAAATAAATCAATCAAAATTATTTTGTATAATAATATTATATTTTTTAAACTTTTGTACTGCAAACTTTTTAATATATGTCTCGCGGATGTAGATCCCGATATGGCTGTACCACGGAGTAAACTTGCCCTGTAATGCTTCAAGAAGTTGAGGACTCCAGAAATAATTTTGGCGACGAGTTTTAAAAGCCTTGTAAAAGAGATATGTGTATTGTAACAGCTAGTAGCGCGCTCTCCTCTAGCCACGAGCTCTTCTGCCGGCACAGGCAGTATCTCCTTTTATAAAGACAAAAATACAAACAAAAGAAAATATACAAATATCTATTTACATATATAGAATAAAGCAAAGTATATTTTTACATATTAAGAAGTATTATTTTTCAATATGAATATAATAAAATATACATAATGATTTGTATTTTGCATAACCATCTTAACTGATGCGTGATTATCGTCTTTTGTCCTTTTACATCAATTTCCTACTCGAAGGCTGATTGGGTCTGACACAGCCAATTAGAACTTGTCCCTAAAGTGAAAATTTAAAGTTAGAAATAATCAATTTTCATCAATGTCGGGGAATTAAAGCTGACCTTTAGTTTCTGGATATATCTGGATTCTAGGAACTATATAGCTTTGTTGGAGAATAATTTGAAATTTACATGAAACTTACATAAATATAAGAAAAAATTTGCATCTCTTTATTGTGCAACTGAAAGTTGCTGATGTCTTGTACCATCTATCAGTATAAATATCAAATATTCATTGATTTTTTTATTATTCCAGAAGTGGCCAAATACCCATTCTTGATTAATCAAAAGCTAACCACATAGCGTTTCGGGCTGTTGGCCCTCCCACGTCAGTGTAGTGAAAACTTGTACCTTAACGACCAAACCTTTGGTCATTCAGGCATCCTGAAAAATAATGAAACGGATAAAAACCCGAAACGCGTATGTAGTTAGCTTTTCTTGATTAATCAAGAATGGTTATTCGACCACAATTCTGGAATAATTTATAAAATCAACAAATAGGTGATATTTATTCCGATAGATGGCGCAAGCCATTAGCAACTTTCAGTTGCACGATAAGGAGATGCCATTTTTTCCCTTGATTTATGCACCTTATTCCAGTACAACCCTAAAACACATTATTGACTTTTTGACTCATCGATTGATAATGAGTTCTACTCATCTCCGGCAGACACCATCAAAAGTCTCAAGCTTTACAAGCATGATACCTTAATATGATTAAGTGGAGATAAGAAAGAAGAAGATCCCAGTACAATATCACATTTGTATCATTTTTTCACATTACATAAATATATTTCATAAATATATTTATTTTGTCTCAGTTTAAAAGTGTTACCCTCGAGTTACCTTGTCCTGGCTGTTTATACATGGCGAGTTGGTAGTTAGTCATATATATAAATGATTAGCTGATATTATGTGAAATAAACACACACACACACACACACACTCTGAGAGAATAATTACAAAACCATAACAAGACTCAGAACAAAACATTACAAAGGAATGACAATACATCCAGATGGCACAAGAACCTATAGGACAGGCAACAACTGTCCTGGTGTGGAACTAACACCTACTCACATATTCTCATGTCCAGCAATGGCCGCAGCCTTGCTGAAAATTGACATGGACCCAGAGCAGCAGCTTTACACACCGAAGCTAGTGGATATTGCTGCTGTTGTGATAGAGATGTATGGAGACATTTGAGGCTCTTCATTGGACACGACAACAACAACAACAACATTAGCTGATATTTTTATTCCAACAGATGGCGCTAGCCATCAGCAGCTTTTAGTTTCACGATCAGATTTTCTTTCACATTTTATTTCTTGTGACTTCAAATTTAGCAATTTGATGACAAAAACTTTCTCTCTCTCACCGATTAAAGTATATTTTATTCAATAAATCCTTTACATTTAAAATATGTGGATATGTCATATATATTAAAAATAAGAAGGAAAAAAAACAGAAATATCACGGAACAAGTTGAATAAACATTTAGTTATTTTTTGTTACACTATATTGCGCTCGGGCATCTAAAAATGCTAATGTGAACGGTCAGGATATGCTTTTTTGCTATTGCAATATATATATATATATATGGTAATTTAAACCAACAACCCTATATTGTATAATACTTATAACAAGATTGCCATGTTGTATATAGAAACACATCTATAAATAATTATACGCATGATTGACATGTGTCATTGCATCACCATATGTAATGTACTTTGTACAAACTGAGGATGAATAAATAAAACTATGTAATAGATTAAGAGCTGAGCTAAGAAAGAGGTCGAGATAGAAATTCAACAAACCTAAAGAGGAATTTGGCAAGTCGTTGCCATCAGGTCCAAAGGGTGTGGAGGATGCCGCAGCCACCCCACGCACTTTGCACCCGTTCAAAGTCCAAATTCTCGCCTCGCAAAGATATAAAACATCTGCCCTAGCCGAAATGTTACTTAGAACTTCACCATCGGCGTGAGCCCTTGTCGGTTGTAGCCAGGTCCACCTCATCGACCATGTAAAACAGTAAGAACTCTTATCTCCATCTTGCTCTTAGCTCGACTCCTATCTGTTCACGGAACCTTCCTACTACAACTGTGTCTCTTCGTTTTTTGTGTGTGGACATTCCCAAGCTTTCCACTCTGCCTCGACCACGACTGCCTGTACTCTGTGAGAACTGTTAAAGGTCTTCCAAGGTGCAGAGAGGTACTGGAAAACTCTCCACGCCCTGACTGTCCCTCTCGGTTACTACATATATATGTAATGATGAATTTTCTATGTGATAGAGATTATTTAATATGGTTCAGAAAACATGCGTATTATGTTATTGGTAATGTTATTGCAGTCGTGATAAAAATAATAAAAACATTGTTCGAAGTATATTATATATTTATAATTGAAAAAATAGTACAAATGTGATATTGTACTGGGATAAGGTGCATAATTATGAAAAACCTTCAGTTGCACGATAAGGAGATGCCTTTTTTCATATTTATAATTGTATGTAATTCTACTGTCTTCAAAGTTTATGTTCATCTAAAATACCCATTTCAAGAGTCTAGCATCAGTATCACTATGTATACACCGTATACAGTGTGTATACAAATATGTAATGCCTTGATAAAGATTGGCGTTCAGCCAACCGAAATATTGGCAAATAAATATTTTATTCAACCCAATATATTCCTTTTTATTATCTAATGATATAAGTATGGATTGCTCTATTTTAAATACAAAATACATATATATATGGAAGGGTAAAAAATTCCATTCCTGACCTCAATAGCCAGGTGTGAGGGTAAATTCTTGGGAACATATTGGGAGATCGAAGCCTTTTGAATATGGATCCACCATTGGTCTCTTCATTAATATTTATTGTCCATTACAAAGCACATGCGACGTCCTTCATTCCCTTTGTCCTATTTTAACCAGAAATATATAGAACTTGATAGTTTGAAATATTCAACATTCAGGAAATAAGTGAGAATTATTACACACAGTTTGTGTTGTTGATTCAACATAATCAATCTTTAATGAAACTGAGCGCCATCTGTGCGTGAATTTTGAAACTATTTAGCGCGAATATTTCTACTATTGATAAAACAAACTTTCTACTTCCCTTACTGCAATGAAAATAAATTAGGAAGACCTTGTATATCAGTCAGTGGTGAACCATCTTCCGAAACCGCTAGAAGGGTTCACAATTGATGAGCCAGGCCCTCCCAATATTTTTTAATTGCAGAAAGTGAAGTAGTAAGTTGTTTTATTTATAAAAGAAAACATTTTGCTCTATATTGCTCTATATTCATATTGAAAATATACACTCATAGACAAAGCTTAAGGAATTTGTGCCTTTTAGCATGTATATCGGGATTCAGATAATACCTTTGAAAGATATTTGATACACAGTTACTTTTATTGAAGACACACGAGATAACCAAGTTTAAACAAATTTTTCTTTGTCTCCTTAAAAAATATAAACAGTCGACCGGCGACATAAAAAATATTCCACTTCCTTTAGCTTTGTCCATGAATGTCATTGGTAGCAAACTCTGATTATTTTGATACCTCTAACAATAAATATTTCTGTGAAATATGAATTTAGATAATTTTTGACACTCTCTCAAATACCAGAAACGATTTGTAAACATATTTTAAAACATGTATGCAAAATAGTTTGAAAATTTACATGCAATTATCTAGACGGGATATAGCGCGTATGTTCTGTAATAAATAAATATAATATTTAAACTGTTTTAATGCCTTGCCAAATGCTTTATTTTTATTTACTTCTCCTGACGAAGACAAAATATTTTTGTTGAAACGTTGAGAAAATAAAAAACTCTAACTGGCAGAAGTGTCTATTTTTCATAGAAATATGAATGCCGGCCAGGCAACCTCCATCTTTACGATACACTATTTGTAAAACGACATTTGAAATACTATCCCGCATGTTTTTCTTTTCAACGAAAAATCAAAATTTATTTCAAGGAGAAATAACGATTATTTCTAACCTCAAAAGACCTTCTACAACATCGTAAATTGGATTGGTTCCCTATGCTTTCCTTGAAGAGTTTTGACCGATGTATAACGGAGTTACCTTTAAAAATAACTAAGCGCATGTAGCGAAGACTGAATGTCTTAAGCCAACGGCGTTCTGATCGTGTTTCCCACTTTCTTGAAATCGACATATTTGCATATTGTAAAACGACACTTGAAGTTACACCGCATGAGTTTCTTTTCAACGAAAAATCAAAATTTATTTCAAGGAGAAATAACGATTATTTCTAACCTTTTGGATGAGGTGTGAAAGGGTGAATTGTGAATAATAATGATAAACGGAAAAATAAAAGTATCCAGGGATGGGAATCGAATCCACAGTGTTCCGCTTACCGGGCAGATGCCATGTCCACTAGGCTACCTTAGACATATTTTTCCGTTCGTAAATAATACATAAAGTAATTTATAATACAATAAAATATAATGTGGCTTATGATTGTAAAACGACATTTGAAATACTATCCCGCATGTGTTTCTTTTCAACGAAAAATCAAAATTTATTTCAAGGAGAAATAACGATTATTTCTAACCTTTTGGATGAAGTGTGAAAGGTATGAGGTATTTGTGTAATAAATTAATTTTAGAAAGAGATAATATAATAATTAATCACTAAATAAAGAAAATAACTTACTTTAAATAAGGTTAAAATGATATATTCCAGTGTGTTGTTGAGCCAATGGAAAAATTTGTTAAGTTGAAGAATAAGTCATATCTAGAAGAACTCTAATTAAAAACTATTATATATTTTAATGAAAATAAAGAGAGAATCTATTTAGAAACAATTACCAATATGATAAATGAATAATTAATAAAAGATTAGTTAAAAGAGAAGCAATTAAAACTCATTTAACAACTGACAGCAAATAAATGGAACACATTACATCGGGGAAGTCAATAAATGTCGAAATAAAAAAAAAGAAATAGAAGAGTAAATAATGATAATTATTTATCGTTTGGGGAAAATGATTGAGAGGAGTTTTGGTTTTTCTCATTAAAGAATCCTTTAAATGTTTTATTTGAAAGATGTTTTTAGGTTTTTCTTATATATCATATGGTATGTAGAAAATATACATGTTGTAAAAAAAAAAGACATTTCTCTTGATTTTTGATTATCTTGAGGATTATGCTATAGTAATGCAGTCGTGGTTAAAATCTTAAAAGTATAATAAAAATAGTGAAGATTAGAAATAGCTTTAATTGAGCTTATGGAATATAGAAAATAAAACATAATTTGAGAAAGGTATGCCTGACTTAAGGCGTAAGACTAAAAAATAATGAAAATTATTTACATAATGTACAAACGGTTTGAGCCGGCCATCGGGAAATATTGTTTGTTGGTGGGTTCGTTTAAAGTGGCATTAAAAATAACATTTTGTTAGTGGTTCGCATGTAGATATTTTTTCAGCTAAATAATATTTTTCCACTTTATATTTTAAAAATCCATTTCTTTTGGCCAGGTGGAGAGGGCCTTCTTTTTTGAGTCTTATATTGGGTTCCCAAATAAGTATGTAATTGAAAGTTCTGTGTTTATTTCCATAACTCTTGATTTTGTTTATATATTTTGGCAGATTGTAGCTTATTCTATCCTTTAAGGGCATAATGTCTGCCTCGCAAAGTACAATATTATTAGGGCAGGTATTTCGAAGACCTGTAATAATTCTAGGTGCATTTAGTTGTATCCTTTCCAGTGTTTTTAGATTTGTTTCAGATGCTGTACCATAGATTTGATATCCATATTCCAAGATAGGTCTCATTAGAGATGTGTAAGTTAATTTTAGTGTTGTTGCTTCAATTCTCCACTCTTCCTGAAATATATTTCAAGAATTTTAGTCGGTCTCTTTCTTTTCTAACAACTCCTTCAATATGTTTACTGGAGTTAATTTCTGGATCCAGGGTGTAGCCGAGATATTTAGGATGTTTATTATATTGCAATTGTTGTTCATTCAGATTAATATTTGGTCTTATTTTGTATAGTTTCTTATCGGTAGTAAAAAGACAGGTTTCAGATTTTTGGGGGTTAAATTCTAATTTATGTTTATTAGAAAATTTTTCTAGGTGGAGAATAGTCTTGTTCAAATCTCTTTCAGCTTTTTTCCAGTTAGTGTTGCTGTTCCATAGAATAATGTCATCAGCAAACAGTCCAATATTGGTTTTATGTGAAAATTTGTCTTCTATGCCTGCAATAAATAGGGTGAAGAGAGTTGGGCTAAGGACTGATCCTTGTGGTAATCCTTGGTACAATTTGAAGGTTTTAGATAGAGTGCCATTATATTTGACCCTGATGTATATATTTTTAAGGGAATCATTTATCCAAGTGATAGCTTTTCCATCAATTTTGAAATGTTTGTATAATTTTGTAATTAACTTGTTTTTCCATACCTTATCAAAAGCTTGTGTAAGGTCTAAAAAGCAGCTATGGTGTGGTTAGTTGGCTTTGTGTTTTGTGCATCTTTTACCTTTTGTGTGAAAAATAAGAGTTGGACTATTGTCCCATGTCCTTTCCTAAATCCATATTGTTCTTCTGGTAAGAGATTTCTAGTGTCGGGGTGGTAGGTGAGTCGTCTGAATATAATTTTTCCATTAATTTGCAGCAAATATTTGTGAGGGAGATAGGTTGGTAGTTTTTTGGGTCATCAGCAGATTTGTCAAGTTTTTTAATGGGAATTATTGTTGCATTTTTACAGTCTTGAGGCAATTTTCCAGTTTTCCAGAAGTTATTGAAAATATTAAGAAGTCTTTCTTTGCCAATTTTGCCCAAGTTTGATATCATTCGGCCATGGATTCCATCTGGCCCAGGAGTCTTGTTTAGGTCAGTGTTTTCTAATGCATAAGCTAGCTCTTTCATATTAATTTTTTTCATGGAAAATATTATGAGTGTTGGTGACATTTTTACAGTCATGAATAATCTTTCGGGCCTTTTTTCAACCTTGATTTTACTACTTATTTGATATGAATTACCTAAAAGATTGGCAGCAATTTTGTCATTAGTTGCTGGTGTACCATCTGTATTCTCAATCATATTTGTGTTTTCAGTTTGTGGCTGGACTCTGCCAATTTGTTTTGCCAATTTCCAAAGTTTTGTATTTGGGTTTCTTGGGTTCAGGTTTTCACAAGTTTGTTTCCATTTTTCCCTTTTCACATTTACGTATAATCTTTTTATTTTTGCAATCTCAATGTTCAGTTCAGTTCTACAATTTGTTTGGTTTTGGGTGCACTTTTTTGTAGTTCATTTCTTTTAGTTATAAGTGTTTGAATATTTTTTGCCTGTTGAGTATAATTTGGAATCCATTTCTTAATATAACCTCTTGGTATTGAAACTTTGGCTGCTTTAATAATGGTGTTTTCGAAAGATATCATATTAGCCTTTTTGAAGTTCCATAATTTTTCTTAATTGAGCTAGTTTTGGTCTTGGTGCTAATTTCTATCAAATTAGGCAAATGATCACTTTCAAAACCTTTTAATATTTGCTATTTGCATTTGTGGAAAATGTCAGGATAGTAAAAACTTATATCAAGGGCTTGTGCAGTATTATAGCTGTAGGAATGATGGGTAGGATTCCCATCATTTAAGCACATGAAGGCATTGTCGTCAAATATGTTTGATAGTATTTTGCCTCTTGGGTTTGGCGTAGAACATCCCCATAGTTGATGTTTGGCATTAAGGTCACCTAAAATAATAGTGTTGTCTGTAAGAAATTGAGCCGTTTTTCCATCGTCAATAAATGTATTGTTTGGAGGGTGATACATATTGTATATGTTGATGGCTTTGTTTTGATTGAGGTAGACTTTGATACCTTGGGTTTCGAGGTCTAATGTGTTTGGAAAATTAACGGCTATGTCCTCATAGTACAAATTATTGATTAAAAATGCTAGGCCACGCCCTTTAACAGCATATACAGATGGATCTTCAGACCTTACCCTGAGTAATGGAGGGGC
This sequence comes from Cordylochernes scorpioides, assembly GCA_030710605.1. NCBI lineage: Eukaryota > Metazoa > Arthropoda > Arachnida > Pseudoscorpiones > Chernetidae > Cordylochernes > Cordylochernes scorpioides. Next base: position 20,959,990 of record CP092866.1, on the reverse strand, counting down.
CGGAATTAACATAATACTGCAAGATGGAACAAACATCAAAATCAAAGAAGGAGCAGGACAGATTTCGTCAAACTTCACTTGTGAACTGACAGCTATCTGGAAAGCCCTTGATGTATGCCTTAACCAACCATCCCTGCATCAAGCAGAAGGAATTTTAATATACAGCGACTCCATATCCGCTCTAGAAGCAATTCAGAAGGGCAATACTAAAATCACACAGAAAATACACTCGTTACTTACCCAACTGGAACCATTGGAGAATAACTGCATTCTACATTGGATCCCTGCCCATGCTGGGATCGGGGGTAATGAAATGGCATTTGAATTGGCAAAGGAAGCCAAAAAGTTGAGCCAAAGGAACGAACAAATGTCATTATTTGACGCTGATTCTTTGTCAGAATACAAGATAATTAAACAAAAAAATAAGAAAAGATCAAAATGCGAAATAAACTCTGAGAGAAAAATGACAAAAACTATAACAAGACTTAGAACAAAACACTATAAAGGAATCACAATACATCCAGATGGCACAAGAACCTATAGGGCGTGCAACAATTGTCCTGGTGTGGAACTTACACCTACCCACATTTTCTCATGTCCAGCAATGGCCGCAGCCTTGCAGAAATTTAACATAGACTCAGAGCAGCAGCTTTACACACCCAAGATAGTGGACATTGCTGCTGATGTGATGGAGATGCATGGTACATCTGAGGCTCTTTATTGGACACGACAACAACAACGGCATTCCAGGGTAAAATAAATTATCAGAGATAGATACATATTTTTCAAATGAATTAAAATAAATATAATCGATACTGAGTGAGAGTTGAATTACAAATATTAGAAATTTATTATCTTCGGAAACAAACCGTATCTAAAATATCAATTTTTTTTTTGCTACATGTTTTAATTTGCATTTACCTATTTTACATATCTCTGATTGTATTTGAAAATCGTTAACCAATTCTTCATACTTTTGGCGAAGTGGTGTTTTATTAATTTGTTATTTGATATTATTAGGGTTCTTTCCTGGTATTCAAAAAGGAAAAATACGTGTTGATCAGTTATATTTTTCAATTTATCAAACAATTTGGCCGCTGAATCTCTGATTCTGGTAGAGCGCCATCTGGCGAATAAAATTGTAACTAAAATCAATTTCGAATTGTACATTATTTGCCATAAAAAATCCCATTGCATCCTGAACACAAAGGTGTTTACCGCATTGCTCTAGCGCGAATATTCGCGGAGTTATTAATTTTTAAAGTTGTGCGGGACTTTTGGATCACCCTGTATATAGATGAAACATTTTCAGATCTATAAAAGCATAGGGCGCATCTCCCGTCAAATTAAATGTCAAAACTAGACACCATCTATTGATATATAGAAAAACGTTATGTCACGAAATTCTAACGAAAATATTTCCTGAAAATACGTTAGTCTCAATAGTACCTGCCATCTATACACAGTAATACATCGAAATGTTAACAAGTCTACGAGGATCATTCAGAAGTACTGTAGAAGCAGACAAGAGAGAAGTGTACAAGTATTAGACAAGACTACCAATGAGAGAGGGACTATAATCTGGAAACTTAGCAAAACTCAGTTTCTCCTGGAGGTTGTCGCTTATCGGAGACTCTGTCATTTCAGGTAAAGTCATGAGGAATCCTGTTCCAAAATAACTTCATTTGGTACTGTTCAAAAAGAGCAACACCAACTTATGTTATTTACAAAAAATATATGAACAGGTTCTTCACATATTAAAACAAAGTGTACAACGCGGGATTCGATCCCAGTTCATGGCTCTCGGGAATCGAGGGTTTTAACCACTCGTCCACCCAGATGATTAACAGTATTAATTATTAATGAAATTGCATTAATATCTTTGCATTTTTTAGACTTAAACTTTACTGTTTATTTGACTCCTATATAAATTTCATGTCGAAAAAATAATTATAACTTTATTCTATTATAACTCAGAGAGTCCTAGAGCGTGCTTTCCAGAGGAATAGATTATCGAACACAACAGAAAATTGATTATTTAATGGATAATTTATTAAATTATACAAAGTTAATTAGAAACACTTTTTATCTCTTTTAGTTAACATATTTCTACCATAGCTATTGATGTTTAAAATATTGTAAGAACTTGTTTCACATCTATTAGAGAATCCATTTAGCGGCGTCAACATATTGATTTATAAGAACGCTTCTTTTGTAGTTAAAATCATGATATCATAAAACTATAACTATATGTTATTCGATACATTTATCTAGCTTTAAAACTAAATAATTCCTCATCATGTGTATGGCCCTAAATTCTGTTGTGTCGGACTCAGATGCCCTTTGTTTTCTTGGATGTATAAAGATAGTACGCGAGTTCGTAAAGGGGTACAGCTAGAGCTTTATTACTTTGATATGAAATGGGATAAATACTAAATGTGGGACTTGACTTCAACATCTGCATTCAGAAGGATCATTGGCGCCGTGAGTGTCACTCTTGCCAAGCGTCACGCTCCACACTGCACACGGCCAGCCTTGGGCGACACCGACTTGTAGGCTGAACCGCTGCCGACCGACAAATTCGTTCCAATAGGCATTTTCCACAGAGCAGTTCTCTCCATTCAGGGCTGCCGTGTTGCTATGCTCTGACATCTCGGTTTGATCAACTTCAGGGCATCTTTGTCCTTAGGCAAACCGCTGTTATCAGTCACTTGTCATACGAATCCCTCCGGACCGCAGTTCGACTCGCTCACTGGAATCTTCCGCTTATTCCCATGGCACTCCCGATGTCCCCACACAAGAATGCTGTCTATTATAACTATCCGACTCTAAGGGGCCACCCCCGCAGTTCTAAGTCCTTCCTTTCTTTCTTAGTTTGTCCACATCTCTTAGTTCTCTTCTTCGAAGTATAATCCCAATCAACGCTTCACTGCCATTCTTCCAGAATGTAGTTTGCTGCACTGTTTCAAAGCGATAAAAATAACTCTAAAAAGGATTTCTATCAAATATTTAAATGGCGAACTAAAAGTTATTTGAAATTCGAAGAATAATAATATATTCATATATTATTCACCCGCCCACAATATTTCTTAAACAGATACATCATATTTTAAAAATATATGTGATATCTTGGGACCTCTGGGACCAGTGTTACCTGATGCTAGACGAACCTCGATGTCAACTCTACCGTGCAGTCGTGGTGGAAGGCGACACAGCTGGGCCAAAGGTGAAATAAACAAACAGAGATTCCACTAAAAGCGTCTGACGTCAAGAAGGAATGGGATGAGGAGAGAGAGATTTTAGAGCAAGTGTTACCGTTGAGTTCCAAGCGAAGACTGACAATTCTAGGTCCTTGATTTAACACCAAGACTCAGTTTCTCTCTGATTGGTTGAGAGATGATCACATGCTTTTTCCCTATTGGTTGACCTATTTAGATGCTTCTTTCCTAATTGGTGGGACTTTTTCACGTGGCCGTAGGCTATTGGTTGACCTACTTAGGTGATGTCTTCTCGCGGCTTTCTTTGATAGAAAATACGTCCGGTCTTGTTCCGGAAATTGGGCGTCACTCTTAGCTTTTATGACTTCTACGTTACCAGATACGTCTTGCCTTGCCAGGAAGTATTGACTGTACAAGTTATTTATATTTGTGCTGGTTTGAGGCCTCTTTTGCTAGGCCTTGCTTCGACTTCTGTCCTAAGCCTGATTAGTTTTAACCTTAACTTTCTCCTGTCTCTCTCCATTCCTTCTATCTGTACAGTTGCAATACTTTATTAGATTCTTACGCGGTACAGATTGATGTTAGTTGAGGTTTTCTATGTGCAGTACATAAGAAGTTATATACAGTCATGGGGTGGAACATGTGGTAGTGGATATTTAGACTATTTACAACAATTCCATGGTCTTAAATCATCACAGATGGCCCCGGATGTGAGAGGGTTCATATGGAGGGATTTAAGAGAGCGGAATAGGAAGACTGTTATTAAGGAAGTAATTTTTTAAAAATTAATTAAAGTGAGTTGGTATATAACATGGGGTTGATTTCTGTATATCCATAAGAGGTAATAAAGCATAAACAACTAATATTAAACATATAAGTAAAATAAAAATAGGAATAAAAGAATTAATAGAGAGCATATAATGATGATAGGAAAAAATAAAAATGATTTGATGGGAAAATCATGATCTCTTCGTGATGGGCGTTAGAAAGGGTTGAGGGGTTAGTTATTACTTGGTTGAGGCAATGTCACTTTGACTCAAGTCCCAAACCATTTAATGTGCACGGCGCGGAAAACCTAGGCCATGTTTCACATGTAAATTTAAGGACCGAATAAAGTTACAGTACCACAATCGAAAAGTAAGATAAGGGTGATTGTTATGGGTTTTAATAATTAGTCGTTAAGACGTACGCATGCAAGGATAAAGAGGGCGAAGATCAGTGACCAGAAATCAAAGTTTTAATTAGAGTCGTCAGGGGCTTAGCGAGAAAAAGAGTAAAATAAAAAAAAAAGATGTGCCAGCGTGTGGCATGAGAGTGCCCTGGAATAAAAAAAAATACAATTTGCACGTATCCAATCCAGAAGTTGGATAGGTAAGTCTGGGGGACGGTGTGTCAAGATTGTTAATTACGAAATCAAAGGAGGTCAAGTCTAGCCTGTGAAGGAGTTAAAAGTTCCTGCGGAAAAGGGTTAGTATTTATTAAGAAGTAACCTTTAAAGTGGTTGTTTAAGCGGTTATTGAAGATTGCCCTGTTTTTAGATCATGATTTTTAGTTTGATTACAAAAGAATATATCATTGAGATATGACATTGCGAAATTACGGCTTTGCATATAGCGTTAAAGGATTTGAAAAATCGAAAATAGAATTGCGAAGTTAAATGCAAAGTAATCTTAAAAAAAAAAGTAAAAATAGTGATGATATGATACAAAGATTTACACACTACAGCAGTATATAAGGGGTAATAGAAAGTGAAAATATTAAATGAAAAAAAAAAAAATAATGAGCAATAATATACTCGATAGCATTGACATGGTAGCGGAAGGTGAAACAATGTAAATAACATCTAATTTATAAAGTGAGAAAAAATATAAAATGATAAATGCAAATTAGTGATATAAACATGAAATATAAACTTGAGATTATTAGATATGATATGAAAGATAAAATATAAAGTTGATTATAAAATAGAGTCATGAAGCAAAAGTAAATAAGTTTTGGTAAAGAAAAATAATAAAAAAAAGACAATAATCTAAACTAATTGGTTGACGTAAAAAAAACAATTATAAGAGCTATATAATGATTATATAAAGGATATTAAAATGAAAAATTTTAAAAAAATGTTCATCGAGAAAGAAGAGCAAGTAAGATTATATATAGAAATTATATATCGTGAAAGAATGGAAAGTTGTAGGCCAAATGTAATGTTCCTTTTTTTTTTTTTTTTTTTTTTTTTTTTTAGGATGGGTGGAGAGAGCTTTAAATTGTCCTCGATCGATATCTTTGGTCTTGTTGGCCTAAGTTGTTCTAACTTATCGAATTTGTTTAAAGTTTGATGCGACTCGTGGATCACATTGTTTCCAGCTGTGAAACTCACTGAGTCCTAATGTTGTCGATTTTTTAAACTTATGTGGGTGTGTGTGATTTTTGTAGGTAAAATGTTGTCCTTGGTTCTAAGTGTCGATGTTAAGTTGACAAGTTAATCGAGGGCGAGAGAATGTTAGTGAACAGATTTGTTAGTAAATGTAAAATAACGTGTTAAGCAAGTTTTAGTAGCTAAACGGGATATCGGCGTAGATTAAAAATAAAAGGCGCGCACTAATGTTTGATTTAATAGGTAGCGAAAATCCATTAGAGTGACATCGGGGTGGCGACGGGCGTAACAAAATGTCGGCCTATTTGTTTGTCCATCTCCAGCGGAAGAGAGGGGAGCGAAGCTATTTTTAATGCGATTCCGGATTTAGGTCAAGGGGGGAGCGAGGGGGCTTGCTTTCTTTCAACTTATTGGAAGTTAATTCGAACTACGTTCGGAGATATTATTTCTAAAATTGTAAACACAAAAGCGTTTTGATTTGTCACGTTTGGTGACAAGCGTTATGGGATTGACATAGGGAGATACAGAGGTTGTAATGATCCTGTGTTCAAGCATTTGTTCGATTTGTGTTTGTATTTCGAAAATTCGGATATTGTATCTGTTGATATTAAATCGAATGGCTTTTGGCGAACTTAGTAAAAATGTTATTCAATGATATCAGGTTGGAATTGAGTGAAATTGCGACTATCTACGTGGACAATGTGTGATTAAATAAATGTGTCACAGGCGTGGTGAAGGCGTCTTTGGCCTGAGAAGTGAAAGAGTTTAGTGGTGTGGCGCTGTGACACGAAGCGAAAAAATTGTAAATGAAAAGGTGTCGCGTGAAGTCTCTGTTTTGTACAAAATCTAACCTGTTACACTAAGAATAACAAATTTACTAAAGTCATGGTTGTTGGTTGTACGAACATATCGATAATTTTTATATTAATAGTGGATATGACACGTTTAATGTGAGAAAAAAAAAGATTGTGTGTGTTTAGTAGGGCGACGTAATAAAACTTGTGTGGCTCGAAATTAGATTTGGGTGTGAAGTCGCGCACTAAAAATTGGTTGCCAATTGGAAAAAGTGATGTGAGAGGGTGTTGTTTATTTTGTTTGAGAGTGATTTTTCGATGATTAAATATGCATGTAAAAGGAAGGAGTGTAGTTATGTGGGAATTTAACGATTGGAATAGTTTTGGAAGGCTGTGACTTAAGTTACTTCTGTCCAAAGCTAGGAAAGAAAAAGACATAGGGGCGTTGAAAATGGGATTAGGAACATTATAATGAGGCCAAACAAGAGTGTTGGAGTTCACCACGTGTGAGCAACCTGTTCCAGGAGGGAAAAAATTTAGTAAATGGGACAGTTGTATTAACCTGTCCATGGGAAACGTGTTGCTTGCACGAAGTGAATTGGTACAAGGTAGTTGGTAGAAGTACATTACATTGATACAGGAGTAGCTGAGAACAGTTTATAATTAGTAGAAATCTTTTATGGAGTTAAGGGATAATATGATAAAAGGCAAGGGGGTATCTATAATATGGAATTTTAGATTCTGCGTTATGTTAACTATTTTTACGTTTAAAAAGATATAACCTATGGTGAAAACATTGTTAGATATGGCGTTAATAGTTAAGTTAAATGGATGGACAGGTATTTTCTTTTACAAACTGATTTCTATTATTTTAAAGTATTCTGCCTAATTATAGCGATAGATGCTTCTGTATAAAGTAGTAGAGTAGGTTTACATTATTGGACTGTTCAGCTCGAACGAGACATTGTTCAATAAAAATTATAGAAGTAGGAACCTACTGTTGTGTGGTCTTGTATGTCGGGACAGTCCTGGTCTTGTGTCGTGGTTGGCGGATTCTTGGGAAGGTCAGAGTTCATTGTTTGCGCTGGGCTCGTGGTTTAGAGATGGTCGGGGGAGCAGGTAACATACGCTCGCGTGTTGGTAACTCGGAGGGGCGCTTGCAGGAGGTTTGCTGGCTTTCTCAGTCTTGTAGAGTATTGTAGTTGGGCCCGATCTGCTTGGGCGTCGTAGTTGGTGAAGAAGCTCTGCGCCTCGTACGAACCATCGTAGCGATTCCACCTCTCGCGATGTCCGGTCACGGCAGAAAGCTGATGTAGCGTCGTCGTCAACCTCCCTAGGACATCTGACACCGGCGGCGGGGGTGTGACGTCTTCCTGGCCGGGGACAATTTCCTGCGTCCTACCGAGGGTGGTTTCTTTCTTCGGAATAGTGTTTTCGCCACTTTCGGAGTCGGGATCGGACTCCATTGGTTCCTTTGGATCCTCCTCTCTTCCCTGTTCCATCTTTCTGTACAGACAGTGGTCTACTTGCTTACTTGTACCTTGGCGTCCACTATCCTGTCGACTCTTCGTTGACGGGGGAGTCTGTGATATCTTGGGACCTCTGGGACCAGTGTTACCTGATGCTAGACGAACCTCGATGTCAACTCTACCGTGCAGTCGTGGTGGAAGGCGACACAGCTGGGCCAAAGGTGAAATAAACAAACAGAGATTCCACTAAAAGCGTCTGACGTCAAGAAGGAATGGGATGAGGAGAGAGAGATTTTAGAGCAAGTGTTACCGTTGAGTTCCAAGCGAAGACTGACAATTCTAGGTCCTTGATTTAACACCAAGACTCAGTTTCTCTCTGATTGGTTGAGAGATGATCACATGCTTTTTCCCTATTGGTTGACCTATTTAGATGCTTCTTTCCTAATTGGTGGGACTTTTTCACGTGGCCGTAGGCTATTGGTTGACCTACTTAGGTGATGTCTTCTCGCGGCTTTCTTTGATAGAAAATACGTCCGGTCTTGTTCCGGAAATTGGGCGTCACTCTTAGCTTTTATGACTTCTACGTTACCAGATACGTCTTGCCTTGCCAGGAAGTATTGACTGTACAAGTTATTTATATTTGTGCTGGTTTGAGGCCTCTTTTGCTAGGCCTTGCTTCGACTTCTGTCCTAAGCCTGATTAGTTTTAACCTTAACTTTCTCCTGTCTCTCTCCATTCCTTCTATCTGTACAGTTGCAATACTTTATTAGATTCTTACGCGGTACAGATTGATGTTAGTTGAGGTTTTCTATGTGCAGTACATAAGAAGTTATATACAGTCATGGGGTGGAACATGTGGTAGTGGATATTTAGACTATTTACAACAATTCCATGGTCTTAAATCATCACATATATATATTCAAAAATTGTTATGTAGTTTTAAATATAAAATGTACATTGCACCTGCGTTCTAACATTGCTATATTGTACTGACAATTCTATGTTTCTACACAAATGTTCTCTTGTATCGCTTCTATTAATACTAAAGAGATTCGTTTTGAAAAAAAAGGTGTATAATAAAAATGATGGACGTAGACCTATTTGATAATAGAAATAAGATTGACGTTCGATTATTGATTTATCACTCACAGGATTTGAAATCAAATCGAATTTAAGAACTATGGAATTTGAAACCAAATCTCAGCTAAGAACTACCGGATTTGAAACCAAATCTCAGCTAAGAACTACCGGATTTGAAAAAGATATAATCTAAGAATTAACGGATTTTAAACCAAATCTCAGCTAAGAATTAATGGATTTGAACCCAAATCTCAGCTAAGAATTAACAGATTTGAAACCAAATCTCAGCTAAGAACTACCGGATTTGAAACCAAATCTCAGCTAAGAATTAATGGATTTGAAACCAAATCTCAGCTAAGAATTAACGGATTTGAAACCAAATCTCAGCTAAGAATTAACGGATTTGAAACCAAATCTCAGCTAAGAACTACCGGATTTGAAACAAAATCTCAGCTAGGAATTAACAGATTTGAAACCAAATCTCAGCTAAGAAATAACAGATTTGAAACCAAATCTCATCTAAGAACTACCAGATTTGAAACAAAATCTCAGCTAGGAATTAACAGATTTGAAACCAAATCTCAGCTAAGAATTAAGATTTGAAACCAAATTTCATCTAAGAACTACCGGATTTGAAACCAAATCTCAGCTAAAAATTAACAGATTTGAAACCAAATCTCATCTAAGAACTACCGGATTTGAAACCAAATCTCATCTAAGAACTACCGGATTTGAAACCAAATCTCAGCTAAGAATTAACAGATTTGAAACCAAATCTCATCTAAGAACTACCGGATTTGAAACCAAATCTCAGCTAAGAATTAACAGATATGAAACCAAATCTCAGCTAAGAAATAACAGATTTGAAACCAAATCTCATCTAAGAACTACCGGATTTGAAACCAAATCTCATCTAAGAACTACCGGATTTGAAACCAAATCTCATCTAAGAACTACCGGATTTGAAACCAAATCTCAGCTAAGAATTAACAGATTTGAAACCAAATCTCATCTAAGAACTACCGGATTTGAAACCAAATCTCAGCTAAGAATTAACAGATATGAAACCAAATCTCAGCTAAGAAATAACAGATTTGAAACCAAATCTCATCTAAGAACTACCGGATTTGAAACCAAATCTCAGCTAAGAACTACCGGATTTGGAACCAAATCTCAGCTAAGAACTACGAAATTTGAAACCAAATCTCAGCTAAGAATTACCGGATTTGAAACCAAATCTCAGCTAAGAACTACCGGATTTGAAACCAAATCTCAGCTAAGAACTACGAAATTTGAAACCAAATCTCAGCTAAGAACTACGAAATTTGAAACCAAATCTCAGCTAAGAACTACCGGATTTGAAACCAATGCAGAATATCTCAATACAATATTAAAGCAGTATGGTAGATTAGGTTGGCGAAGCCGCTGATGGTGTGATATATCCACTCATGGACAATACTTGAGGAAGTTTTACCTTTCAGCATGTATATCAGGATTCACACAATAACTCGGAAAGCTTTTTGATACACAGTGACCTTTATTGAAGACACACGGGATAACCAAGTGTGAACAAAATTTTCTCTGTCTCCTTCAAAAAAAAAAAAAAACAGATAACCGGTGACGTCAAAATAATAAACCTCCTTAAGTTTTGTCCATGAGTGTATAACCAAACCCAGTGTATTTCAAACCCAATATTTGAAGATTTAAGCATGCATCTTTTCTAAATATATCTATGTTTTTATGAACACATTAGATGAAATCTAGGGCAAAATTCCACATCCCTATATATAATATAGATTAGATAATGTGTGTGTTGTGTGAATATATTGAAATAATATTCAGAGAATTATTATTTAAATTTAATTATTCTTTACTTCATAATCGTATATGCTACGGGATAATGTCCTAGTAAAACAGATAAAAGGAAAAAAAAATCCAATATTCTTTAACAATATATCCGTATTTCTTATATATATATTTATATGTGAGTCTAAAAGATATTTTACAGAGAGTGATGAAATGTATTTTTCATTTATAAAACTTTCCCCAAAGACATTTGATACAGTTCCCATGAAATTTGAAACAATAATTCCCAACAACGCCATAAAATATTTTCTTTAGGAATTTTTTTCTTTTTATTATTTCAGTTTATCCCTTCTTTTCTCAAAACGTTTAAATATACTCTTTGTATTTAACCAATATATATAGATCTTTCTTTAATTTTATTGCTACAAAATTGTGACATTGAAAAAATATCCTTATAATATGTTGAAAAAGACTACTACTGAGACCCTCCTTATGCATATAAAGGATGTATATTGCTTCATATTAAAATACATTTTTACATATTTACAAGTGAACATATGTAAATACATGAAGTGATGGCTTTTCTTGATTTATCAAGAAATTGGGTTGGCCAAATATCACGGAGCAAGCTAAATAAACGTTTAGTTTATTTTTGCTCCGCTAGAAGGCGCTATGCCATCTAAAAATCACATGTGCTCGTGGTCAGGAGAGAGAGAGAGATGCCTTCTTTATTTTTAATAAAGTAATTTATAATACAATTTAATGCGGCTTGGGTTTACCGATAAGCTTCTTTGCTATCCATTTTGGTAAAAGACCAGAAAATTTAATCTTTTTCTAGCACCTACTCCAAGTCGCTAACGATAACCGCAGCACTCTTTTCTTTTTTCAAGATATCGTCCTTTTTTTGGAACGAAGTACTCTTATTTCCTAATAAATAATTTTATTAGACCTGTAAAATATCCAAGTGGAATCTACGATTTCGATCATCTCCAGCATAATAAAAAGCCTTGTGATGGTTTTAGAGACTAGTGATGCAGGTGTTGACAAAGTGTATGGAAAATAAAATGTAATTTCTCCAAACATTGAGCCAAAAGCACCCTGAGCATTCCCAAAGAATATACAAGTAAGCCTTTTTTTTTTTCAAGCTTGTTATATGAGAGCAGTTGGCGCGTTTATAATCCTGTCTATCAAAATTCTAAACTATTATAGATGCGTATGATTCTTTTTTTTTAAAATAAACAATTTCTACTGTCCTTACTGCAATGGAAAAATTAATGGGAGGGCCTGGCTCATCAGTGGTAAACCCTCCCAGCAGTTTCGCCAGTTTAATCTACCATACCGCTGTTATATTGTATTTTTCGAAGTTCCTTTTATAGTGATACTGATGCTCGACTCTTTGAATGGTTATTTTAGATGAACTATGGATATAAGCTTTGAGGACAGTCTAGCATCAGTATCACTATAAAAGTAAGTTCAAAAAATACAATATAACAGCGGTATGGTAGATTAAACTGGAGAAATCGCTGGGAGGGTTCACCACTGATGAGCCAGGCCCTCCCATTAATTTTTCCATTGCCGTAAGGACAGTATAAATTGTTTATTTTTAAAAATAATCATACGCATCTATAATAGTTTCGAATTTTGATAACAGATGACGTGCTAATGTATCATAATATAATCCTGTCTTTTGTAAAGTGAACATCCAATAAAGTCGGTCAAGTAGAGTGATATCGCTTTATATTTTATTTACAACCAGTCAGTATCAACCACCCAGTTGCACTATGATCCGAAACATGGTATTTATCTATGAATTTTGCACCTTTTGGTTAATTTTTTATAGCCATCACTTACTTACAACAATGTAGTTTTCTGGAAACCTAGTTACCCATAATAACAAAAGCACAGTCTCAACCTATAAACTAGAAGATTTCTACATCTTTGATTTCAAACACCTTTTGCCTAAGTCAGAGCTTGCTCAAGTATGCTATTTAAAATATCAACCTATTATACTATTGTAAATACATAAAATTCTTTAGAGATGATAAAACCTGTAAACTTGAAGATTTTATTTCTAAAACTTTTTGATTCCAAAGGCAAACCTTTTATCTGGCTCGGAAATCGCTCAAGTGGGTCTATATGAATTCAACATATATTCAATCTATTATGGAAAACTCTTCAAATTCTGTAAATATTATCACAAGAGCAAAGATTTCGTCCAAGGTAACATTTTCTAGATTGTCGAAACAAGACTTGTGACCCTTTTAAACATCTGGTTATAATTAAAGGTGTGCTATCATTTTTAAAATTTAATTTTATTTTCCATCAAAATAATTTGTAATTATATCTTAGAAATATAATTTGATATATTATTATATTTGAGAAAACAAAGTTGGTATTTGAAATATTGGTGTCAACTTTTTGTGAAAATATTTTATTGATCAAGGTGTAGCGGCAAACTTCTCTCACCATTTTCATGTGGTAAAACTTACTAAAACTAGGTCGTGATTTTGTCTATTCATAATCACCGAAAATATATGCAAAATAGTAAAAATACGATATATCTTATTATATATAAGAGTCAATGTCTGTTGTCTGTTTCGCGATAAACTCAAAAACCAATTGGTGCCAAATTTTGCATGTCGCTTTTTATAAACCCGAGGAAAATTTTCGGCTACATTTTGATTAGTATTTTTGGCTATTTATTTTTTCACTTATAGAACATTTTTTACGCGGAGTAAATACGAGGCGAAGTAACAACACCAGACCAATTAAGAGACCAATGAGCATTCTGAATTTTTTTTTCAAGTTGCTTGCGTACTTTTTTTGAAATTATTTTTATACGAGTGTTACTTTTTTTACGAAAGTATTGAGTATTGAGAGAGTATTTATAATACTAAGTGCATACAATGCAATTAAAAAAAAACTTTACAAAATTAGCGTTACTGTATGTAAATAATGGCTTTCGTATTTTTTATTAATTTTTGTTCTGGCCTTTTTTTTTAATCTCTTTTTTTTTTTAAATCGTTCAACATGCAGTCGCAGTCATTAGCAAACACATATGTTTTCCTAATTTCCATGTGCTCTTTTATTTTTTACAAAAAAATATTTACATGCCAGTATTTTAAATTATTTTTTTTTATAAACCTATTTTTTATTATTCTTACTGAGAAGATGAGCATCGCAGTCAAGATCCATCGCAGTTACTCACTCAACTCAAGCAATTTCAAGGGTTAATGCGCTGGGGCGAGTACCTCGGGGGTTGGGTGGAAAAGCTGCCATCTATTTAAACTATAATGATTTTGAAAAAACTGAAAGAATTGCAAAAATAATTAAATTAAATACCTAAACACTAATATAATACAAGTTTTTCCATCACACACACTTTTTGCCTGTGGTTTGTGTATTACTTCTGTATTGCTATTCTATGGCACGTCTACCATCTATTATTGATGTACTATCAGTATGAAGGAAATTACACTCGGGGGAATTTTCGGGCGAAGCCGGGTCATTCGTAATTTGTGGTAAAAATGGTGGTGTCTTGTCCTCGATGGAAAAGGGGGGGGGGGGTGTATCATTGCCCCGTTAGTCAGCCACATTTCAGAGTTCCCTATTTACGGTTACCGTAGAGGCTCGGGGCTCACGACACCGTACTTCGCACTACAGGGCAGTCTCTTACTTGTGCTGCTTCTCCCGCCCGCCACGTAGAGGAGGGGTTGGACTTCAGGGCAAGTGTTGTAAAAATCATATACTGAATAATTTTGTTTTAAAAAGAAGTTAGATATATACATCAGCCGTTCTTGAGTTATTTATTTCCAGACGTTATAGCAACACATTGTCACCTTACTCGATGGAATGAGTTTTGAATTCAAGTTTTTAATTGCAGCGTAGTGTTTATTTGTTCTTATGTTAATAAACATCATTTTAAATTTCATATTTTGAAACTGAAACAATTGAAAATTTCATATTTAAGAAATTAAAACAATTTTTTGATGCATACGATTCTTCAAAAATTAAGCAATTTTCTACTGCCTTGACTGAAATGATAAATAAATGGAAGGGCTTATCTCATCAGTCGTAAACCCTCCCAAGGGTTTCGCCAGTTTAATATCCAGGTTCTCCCGTTAATATATCATTGCAGTAAGGGAATTAGAAAATTGTTTAATTTTAAAAAGAAACATACGGGTCAATAATTACAATTTCTTATAACATAAGAAGTTCCATATTACTTCTAAATATGTGTGTGATAACAGCTATGTTAAAATATATATGTTTTATTAAAATATTATTTTATTTAAAATTGTATTTCATATTTCATTCTTACTCATAGTAGAAGTGCCATACAACACTTGAGTCACACAGGGGAACTTAGAGACAAAGTAAGCAGGAACATAATTGGTTATCTCCAAAAACTCTCAATACCTCAAAAATTCGCCTTCAATGGATACCCTTACATGTTAGCATTGAAGGCAATGAAGCTGCTGATGCGCTAGCGAAAAAAGGCACAAAAGAACCCTTGCTACAGAAAAATAAACTTACTTTTAAAGAAATAGAAACAGTAGCCAAAATAAACAAGAACTGGAGGATCCCACCTAAGCACAGTTGGTACACCCTAGAAGCAGATGGCCACCCAGACCTTTCAGTCCACAAGCCGGCATGCGAAGCATGCCCTTCGCTGCTATTCTGTTCAACTCATAAGCCAAGTAACGGTATCCAAGCTAGTGCTTGGACATTGTACCTGGAAACACCACCTCCCAGACAACGTGTCTGGAAGGATTTCTATACCGGTGGCCTTTAATCACAGCAAAATAGGAAACTATCTACTGTGTCCAGCAGGGACCGCGGGGAGGCAGCCCCCGGTCGACTCTGTTCACTCACAGATGAGGAAAAGCTCAGCTGCCACGTCGTGGGCTTTCTCAAGAAGCTTGCTGTGATTTCTCAGCAGCTTACTCTCGATCGCGCCCCTCGCCCTCCTTCTCTCTTCCTGCACACCCACTACCCTTGGACAATCCAAGACGTAGTGGCGTGCATTCACATCCCTTTCTCCATAGACGCAATCAGGGTTTCTCTTAATTTTAAATCTGTGGAGACTTGGGGAAGAGAGCCCATGTCCCGAACTACCCTAATGAGTTTGTGGGACATTACCTTACAGAGGTACTTGGGTGTTGTTACCCCATTGAATACCTCTCTCCCCTTCACACTGTTCCTCCATCTGTCCAACCATAAGTCCTGGACGTGACCCCTGATCCTCCTATAAACTTCTTTCTTGGTCACTGGGGTCCTCAGTGATCTACCTCTAAAGCATCCTGCCTTAGGGATCCTGTCTGCGAACTCATTACCTTCGATGAGGCTGTGTCTCCTAAACCAAGGGAGCTCCGGAGCCAGCGTCATCATCTCCAGCTCCTGGATTATTTGATGCGCGAGTTGCCCTTTCTCCAGATTGATAACGACGAGGGCCGACATACAATCTGAATAGAGGCGGTCCGGGCTGAAGTTCTTCTCGGCACACACTCTGAGGGCTACCCTGATCGCAACCAGATCGGCTGAAAATACCAATTCGTCCACTCTGAGTGCTAAACCTTCTTGGAAGATCAGCTCTCCATTAGTGTATATCACTACCCCAGCTCCAGTATTGGTTCCAGACTTACTACTATCAGTGAAAACCTCCGTGCCAATCCCTGTCGGCCCTCTAGGACTCCAATTCCACTTTGGCAACCACTGCGGAGGCTTCCTTGTGTCCCTCTTCGATTCCAGGGCCCCCGCTTAAAGTCCCAGGGCATCTTCCCTTTTCTCCCAGATCTTCTGTCTGATGGTCTCCTCCTCTAGTTTCAATCCCAGGGTTATTCCCCTGCGAGGACCAAAAAGGCCTCACTGCTGGTAATCCAATATCCCCCTGTGATTCTGAGTGCCGCTGTCCTCTGCACTCTCTCTAGAGTTGTTGCCACCTTCTGATCCCTGTTTCGGCGCTACCAAGCCCCGAAAGCATATAGCAAGATTCGCTCGACACAGGAGAGGCAGAGGTTCCTAAAAATAGTACCCTCCTTCTCCCCCCCCCCTGTTGAGGGCCAACCAGGACAGGCCTGCACAACGCCTCCCTGCCTCTCGCCACCATCTCCTCCGCCTGGTATTGCCAACCCATCTTGTCATCAATGACCACCCCCAGGATGGTCATCCTATTGACCAACGCTACCCTCCGTCCTTCCATCCGGATAGCCGGCTTGTGTTTCCTTTTAGTTATTATGTCCCTAGGCTTAAAGCTGAGGGCTTTAGTTTTGGAGACATTGAACTTAAGGCCAGAGTCATGGGCCCAGATCGAGAAAATTTGGAGAGAAGTTTCAACACACTTCTCTGCCTTCGCTCTCGAAGCAGTCTCAATGATGAGGAACTGGTCGTCAGCATAGAGAACCAGCCTGTCTCCCTCATGGAGCTCCTCCTGAAAAACGGTGTTTACCAGGATATTCCACAGAATAGGTCCGCAGCAAGAGCCCTGGGGGCAACCCCTAGCACAGTTTCTTTCCAACTTCCGCCCACCAAAACTGAGGCTAATCCGTCTATCCCTCAGGAAGTCACGAATCAAGCTGCACAAATTATCAGGACAACCCATGTCCATCAAATTTCTCTTCAACTTGGTCCAGCTCATGGAGTTGAACGCGCCATCACTGTCCAGGGCCACGAAAAGAACCCAAGCACCCTTATTTAAGCCCATCTCAACTCCCTCTAACACCTCGTTCAGAGCTGTGGTTGTGGACTTCCCTTCCCTAAAACCATGTTGGAAAGAGGAAAGGAGCTCATTACTCTCTAGCCAGTGCTTCAGTCGCTGAGCTAGTAGGCTATCCAGGACCTTACCTAGACACACTAGTAAAGAAAGCGGACGATAATCATTAAGAGAATTACCCTTGCTACCAGACTTTTCGAGAAGCACTACTCGGGCAACCTTCCGTGCCTCAGGAAATGTACCAGTGTCCAGGCACTTATTGAATAACCTGGAAAGAAGCGATGGGTGCATCCTTACCAGGGCTTTCACGACCGTTTTATCGATCCCTTCGGGACCAGAAGATTTCCTTTTCCCGAACTTGAAAGCCGTCAGTTTCACCTCATTCTCAGAAAAGGGCGGATCCACCAAACCACAAGTGGTCAGAGAGATCTCGTCCTCTGGTTCCTCGTTTCCGAAGTGCCGATCCAAGTTGTTTTTATTTTGTCTTCTGCTTTCGAGCGAGTAGGTCTAGAACACATTCTCTCTGAATTTTCTCATTGTTGGTGGATGAAACAGCACCAGTGATTATTTTGGCCGCTTTTGCTTGAACACTGTCTAGTCTTACTTTTAGTGATGAGCTTGAGGGAGCCCAGACCGGTGTTGCATATTCCATTATCGGTCTTATTAAGGTGGTATATGTTGTTCTGAGAATTCTGGGTTTTGCTCCCCAATTTGTTCCACATAGCCTTCTCAGAATGTTTAGGTTTCTGATAGCTCTATTTGAGGTGCTAATTATGTGCTATGAAAATTAAAATTCCTCATAAATAATAATTAAAATAATTTTGTTGACATCTTGTCAATACATACACAGTCTGCACTATTAAAAAAGATAATATGCATTATATACACTATGTACAATTAATATGGCGCCTCTGCCAGCGCTGCAGAGTTTGGTGGAGAATCGCCAGTGGGTCTCCAGCGACACCACGCATTTTGCGATCTACGATGAATACGTAGATCGCGTACTTCGCCGCTTAGGAGATGGTGATGGCGTGGTCCTCGAGACCAACTGGAAAGATCCAGGACTGCAGTATCACACCTAGGTATTATGGATTTCTAATTTTATCAATTATTTGTTTGTTTATGCTTATTTTGTGGTTATATTTATGCCTTTTTCCCTGGGAGTGGAGAAGACGCATAGGTTTGGTTTTATTGGGTTTATGGTCATTTGGAGTTCCATTGCCCACTTCTCCAGTCCTCTCATTGATGTCTTCAGTATCTTTTACGATTTTTCTATGCTGCTACTTGTGTGCCAATGGCTTTATCATCTGCATAACAGGCAACCTTTGTGTCTTCAGTGAGATAAGGATGTATGTCGTTAATATATAGCAGATAGAGTAGAGGACTGAGCACAGATCCCTGAGGCACACCAGCCCATGTTCTTCCTTCCTTGGAAAATTCTCCATTGACCCGAACCATTAACCTTCTTCCCCTTAAGAAGTCTGCACTCCAGATTAAGGTTTTTCCTCTTACTCCGATGTTGTGCAGCTTTTCACGTAATTTCTCCCTCCACACTCGATTAAAAGCTGAGGTCATATCAAGGAATATAGCTGTGGTCTTCTTTGGCGGTTTTTCCCGGAAAGAATCTATTATTGATTGACAGAAGTAGAACAGTTGATCAGTTGTACAGTGCTGGGATCTATAGGCCGTTTGGTAGAGGTTTATTTTATTATTTTTTGTGAGCCAGACTATGAGCCTAGAGTGGATAATTCGTTCTGGTATTTTACAAAGTATGCTGGCGAGAGCAATTGGCCGATAGTTCTTGTATTCCTTGGCATCTTTGTTTGGCTTCAGTGTTGGCACTATAATTGATATCTTCCAATTCTTTGGTAGTTTACCAGTTTGCCATGAAATGTTCAGTATTCGTAGGAGTTGATTTTTAGCTTTAACTTCAAAGTGTTTAATCATTTGACCAAAGATTAGATTATCTCTTGGTGACCTCTTGGATTTTTTTATTGATGAGTTTAGCTCATACAGTGTGAAGTTTCTCGAGAAAATATCTTGTTGATGGAAGTTTCTTGCTTGTTTAACTAACTGGTTTATATTATTTTTAGAGTCCTGTCTTCATTCGTATAGTTGAGTATGGAAGTGCTTGAAAGATATTCAGCAATTATGTCAGCCATCTGTTTGTTCTCGTTCTCGCTGTTCTATTCATATCGGTTAGAGTATTGGAGGATTGGTGTTGGTTTTGATTGTTCTCTAACACTCTAATTATATTCCAGTGTTGGCTGTCCTTTCTTGGATCCATTTTTTTTTTGCAGAATTCTGCCATTTTTCTTGTTTGAATATCCAAATTTCTTGTTATATTTTGTGAATAATTTCAATGAGTTCCTTTATGTTTTATTTGTTTTAAGAAGTCCATTGATATTGTCTCTCTCTCTGAAATCATTGCCTCGATGTTGTGGTCCTTCCAGTAAGGTATCCACAGGTCTTTACGTCTACCTCTAGTTATCGATGCTCTTTTGCAGCTTTTTAAATGTTCGAAGAGAATTTTTCCAAGCTTTTGTCAAGCGTTCTGTAATTCAATTTTTCGTTGCACAGTTCTTCAAGCTTTTCTGTGAATTTTTTTCAAGTCGGCTTTCCTAAAGTTCCATGTTATTTTATTCTAATGGACATTCTCAATTTTGAAGTTTAGGGTTGTTAAAATTGGTCTGTGGTCACTGATTGCACCTCTCAGGATTTTCCATTGTGTTGTGGGTGCGATGTTGTAATTTATCGCTGTGATGTCTATTGCGGATTCTGTGCCTGTGGACTTAGATAGATAGGTGTTCTCTCCTTTATTTAACGGTGTAAGGTCGAGGTCGGTTCGCATGTCCTCAACCTACTGACTTTTGTTATCCTGGACAGGTGATCCCCGAATTGAACTTTTGGCGTTAAATTCGCCGAAGTATGATTGTGATATCCGAAGACGCTTCACTTAATGTCTCTATTGTGTGTGCCCATACAAAATGCAAAGATTTCACGAGTTGAAAGTTGGCGATTTTGAGATGCGTCAAGAATTCGCTGCATGGGTTTTCCGGCAAATTGATATTGATGAAAACTGGCTGTCGAATGTTCTGTGGACAGATGATGCTCACTTTTCTCTAAACGTAGAATTTAACATTCAAAACAGCCGCATTTGGGCAACAGAAAACCCTAGGATTTTCACAGAAATGCCACTTTACCAGCCCAGAGTTACAGTTTTGTGTGGGTTCACTTCTTTTATTATTGGGTCATTTTTCTTTGAAAAATCAATGGAAGAACTTTTAAAACCGTTTTTGTAACTGGTGAACGTTATGAGAAAAGGGTATTCCCATATTGCAGGGTAAAAGCACTAAGCGAAATAACATTCATGAAAGATGGAGGACCTCATCATATCTCCCGAGGTGCCAAACAATTGCTGAAGGATACGTTCGGTGAAAATCGTGTGATAGGTCGCCACTTTATATACCAGTGGCCTCCAAGATCAACAGACTTGACGCCTTGCGATTTCTGTTTATGGGATACATTAAATCGTGTGTTTATCGATTCTGGCCTACCACATTGGCCATGTTGAAGGCTTCTATCAGATGGCACGCTTTATCAATTTAACAGATATGTTTTTTAATGCTGTCCATTCTGTCATTTATCGTCTGCAGGCGGTGATTGAGAATGAAGGGTGCCACATTGAGCAAGGATTGTGACCTAATACAAGAGAGAAGGCAGTTACCTCATGTGTTATATAAGCCGCCATGTATTATATTATCTATCAATATTTTGCAGCTCTTTGTGTTGGGATATGGGGATAATAAATGCTGCCCTCACATCTTCACTCTTTTTTTTTTTTTTTTGTGAACAGTAATATTTTGTTTGTCATTTGTTCACATATTATGTCGTGCAAACCAGAGTGTTATAACTTCTCGAATAACACTGGTACACACAATTTTACCCCTTATGTTTAGTTTTTCGCTTTTCGCTCATTAGAAGAAATACATAGATAATAGATAACATAGAAATACATACATAAGAAATACATGTAGCATAAGGAATATTTTCTGTACACCAATAACTTTTATAAATCATAAGGTGTAATCCTCTGGTGTATAATTATCAGCAACATATAAAATTCCGAGGATAAGTTTCTTTTATTTTAAAATAATAATATTTTGAGCTTTCGGGCGTAAACAGCCCTTCTTCAGGAATATTTGAAAACAAATTTTTTGAAAACAATTTCAAGTAGAAATGTTTGTACACAAATGGATGGTATCCTTCTTTGGTCTCGTATAGCGTGAGTGAATTCCATGCCCACGTGATTTAGTTTAAATCTAAAAAGCCTTTATAAAGAGATGCGTTTTTGCCCCTAGAAATATTGGCCGATTATATTGAATATATTGAAAGGATTACTTGTCTTAAAATGAATATTTTATGTCTGAATTAAATTTATATACATAAATTAATCGGGAAATTGCTATTGTTTATCTAGAATGTAGTTTTATGTATCAGGATTGTGTATTAAGCTATTGTATATTTCTGGGATATCTATATGTCTATTGATGCTCTGGTGTTTTTTGGATACTATTGCTTCTAGGATTAGTCTTTTATGTTTATCTTTTATGTTGGTGTAGTAAGTTTTTGGTTCAGCTAAATTAAAAGTATGGCCTGTTGTTTTAATATGTCTAGGGGCAAAAACGCATCTCTTTATAAAGGCTTTTTAGATTTAAACTAAATCACGTGGGCATGGAATTCACTCACGCTATACGAGACCAAAGAAGGATACCATCCATTTGTGTACAAACATTTCTACTTGAAATTGTTTTCAAAAAATTTGTTTTCAAATATTCCTGAAGAAGGGCTGTTTACGCCCGAAAGCTCAAAATATTATTATTTTAAAATAAAAGAAACTTATCCTCGGAATTTTATATGTTGCTACCAATAACTTTAGAAATTTTGTGAAAAAAAAAATACAAAATGATTTTACTACCACGTTTTTCAACGCAAAAGGTCGATTTAAAATTTATTTTTATTTGAGGGGAAACATTTTTAAAATTGTGTACAGTATAATAAACAATGATAACATTAGACAAGCCCATAGGATATTTGGAATAAAGTACGACAAATATATTTTGTCACTCCCCTCTATATTTAATTTGTTGGATCATGACAAATATCCAGTTAAATAGTCAAGGGTCGCCAATCAGTCAAGAAACTACACATTTCTTATAGCAAGAAATCCTATTAATAGTGCCATCATAATTTTTGGTACTATATTAACATTTCAAAAATTCGTGTATTGATATCAGCAGTGTTTTTCAAACATTCAATCTATTTCACAAAACCTCATATAAAAATAAATATTTTGCCACATGTTTTAATTTGCATTTACCCATTTTACATATCTCTGATTGTATTTAAAATCGTTAAACAATTCTTCATACTTTTGGCGAAGTGGTGTTTTATTAATTTGTTATTTGATATTATTAGGGTTCTTTCCTGGTATTCAAAAAGGAAAAATACGTGTCGATCAGTTATATTTTTCAATTTATCAAACAATTTGGCCGCTGAATCTCTGATTCTGGTAGAGCGCCATCTGGCGAATAAAATTGTAACTAAAATCAATTTCGAATTTTTCATTATTTGCCATAAAAAATCCCATTGCATCCTGAATACAATGGTGTTTACCGCATTGCTCTAGCGCAAATATTCGCGGAGTTATTAATTTTTAAAATAGTGCGGGACTTTTGGATCACCCTGTATATGTATATAAATGGCGTCTGTTTTGACGTCTATTTTGGCGGGAGAAGCGACCCTTGTCTCTTTAGATAAATTTCCTCCCGGCAAAATTTCCATCTATATATATAGATATGTGAAAAAATAATACGAAAATAAGTAAATAAAAAGTGTAGATAGCAGGTATACTATTGAGACTAACGTATTTTAAGTTGTTTTTCCTCAAATTTTGTGACATAAAGTTTTTCTGGTTAGATGGTTATCGCAAAAAAGTATATATCACATGCTAGAATATCTATAAGAGTAAAAGTCGCCTCTCCGGGGGAAGGGGATCAACTGGCAATATGCTATTATAAATTGCGGTGGTGTCTGTGGATCTATTAATGGAATATAAGTTTCAACACCTAACAGATCTTAAGTACATTACTCCCATATAAACAGTAAACAACAACGTCTAATTCTGGGAGTTCTAGTGTCCAGAAAATTTCATCCATTAATAGATCCACTGACATCCCCCATATTGCCTGATGATAAATCTATATATATATTAAAATGAATGTCTGTGTGTGTGTGTGTGTGTGTGTCCTCTATGGATTCAAAAACCATACATCCAATCGCCGTGAAATTTTGGGATATTATTAGGTGTATCCCCGGAAAGGTTTTCGAAAAATAATTTCTTGAATATCTTTAATATCCTTAGAGTTATTTGCAGATTTGTAGCTTTAACTCGCAAGCAGCGCCACCTTGCGACGGAGATAGGCTTAGGTCTGCCCCCCCCCCCGTCCGGCCGCCGGCCGGTCAGTCCAAGTTCCCACCGACCAATCAGAGGGATCAAGAGGTCCTGGCGCGCGGGGGGCAGAGTTGGTGACACAGCTGTGCAAAGTAGACAAGAAAAAAGCCTCGCGGGTGACCTCCGGGAACTACGTCCATCTTCCATAAACGACCATGATTTTATTCAACTTATCGAGTATTTTTCAAGGGACCGGGAAAATATGTTCACTAGATAAAACGATGATTTTGTAATGTAGAAAATTAGGAAAGACAAAATTCAGGATGACACGGCACACAGGGACCGGGAAAAAAATAATCACTTTATCGAGAGATTCACGACCATGATTTTATTCAACTTATCGAGTATTTTTCAAGGGACCGGGAAAATATGTTCACTAGATAAAACGATGATTTTGTAATGTATAAAATTATGAAAGACAAAATTCAGGATGACACGGCACACAGGGACCGGGAAAAAATGTTCACTTTATCGAGAGATTCAAATTTACGAGTTTCAAATTATCAAAATATATCTTTTTTTAAATAAGTTTATAGAGAATTGTTTTAACAAATGTTCGTTAGACAAACCTTTACTCGGGTAAAACCTCGGGCGAAGCCGGGTACATCCGCTAGTAGTATATAATTTTTAATTGAATGTTCACATTTGTTGTATCATCTTTTCAATCCATTAATTCTCAGCAGAGTAATAAATTATATCACTTTTACAGTCATTATAACTTATATCTATATCTTTTTTTTTTTGCTCAAAAAGATATTTTTAACTAGTCCGTTTTATTAACTTTTATATAAATATAATTTCAATTTGTTTGTCTTTTTATTAAAAGCTTTTATTTAACTTGCCTATCTGTCTGTCTGTCTGTATGTCTGTCGCCAAATCTTGTATAATCAATTTTTAATATACTTATAGGGCACCTAGAAAAATGAAATTTGGTACACATGTTCAAACCTGATGACAATGCTAGCTGACCAATTTTCAGACTTCTGGGTTGTCAGGTTGGCCAAGAACGGACAAATTTCCTAATTTCCTTTCAAATTTTGTATATTTAATTTTAATATGCTTCCAGACCATATAGAATAATAAAACTCACAATACTCGCTCAGTCCAATTAACAATGCAAGTGTACTAATTTTCAGACTTCTGGGTGGTCGGGAAGGCGGGAAATGAACCATTATCTATATTTCTTTTTTAATATTATGTGTTGCATTATATCTACTCGGAAAAGGCTGGAGGTTGCGAGAGGATTTTTCAATAAATGTTCAAGACATGGAAGGAATTAGAAATCCAAATATTCAAATTCCTATCTAAAACGTCCTTGGAATTACAAGCAAATAAATGAGAAAAGCCAACAAATTTATTAATTTTATCTGTTACTAGCCGAATTACCCGGGCAACGCCCGGGGTTTACCCGATTAAATGTTTTTAATTCAAATACCGCCGTGGATTTCACTCTTGTGAAACGTCCCGCTCCAAACTTTGCGTGTTTTAAAATATAAAAATAAAATGTAAATTTTCACAAAGATATTTTAAAATTCTATTATTTTGATTTTCAAATACTATTCGTTACAATTATAAATTGGCGCCGTGGATGTCACTCTTGTGAAACGTCCCGCTCCAAACTTTGTGTCTGAGAAGCGATATTTTTAGAGTGAGATGATCTGGTTTTGTGTCTTCTGCTTGAATGAATGTTTTTTTCTGTTAGAATTTTGTTCCTGCATACTAAAAATGAACTGGCTTCACCCCTGGTCTCTGATTTTTGGAATTTTTCCCGATATAATTTTGTATCTGATAATCAAACATGATTAAGCAATATTGTCATCATCATTTTCTGACTAAAAAACAACTATCTTTGCCCAAAACCTATCAATTTCAATTTCTTTGGCTAAATATCTCTTCCAGATTTTCTCTATTTCCTGTTAAAACATGTTTTACATGTACATTAGGTCAGTTGATATTACCTCCCATCTTCACCGCTAGAGGCGCTGCTTGCGAGCGAAAGGGCAAAATTGCAATGCAAATTTGCAAATAACTCTACGAATATTTGGGATAGAGGCCTGAAATTTTCACTATAAGTTTTTCCAGATTCTACTCTATATACTGTTAAAATTTCAGTCAGATTAGTTTCATATTGTGGACGTGTATAGCCGACATAGGAACAAACACACATACATACCTACACTGACTTTTATATATATAGGGATAATTTAGTCATCTTATTCCAATATCATCACGCATATATTTATATTCATTATATATATACCACCATACATTTCACGACACCTTTTTAAATAGTTTCCCTTTTTCAATTAGTATGTTGTTACACTTTTAACTATTTAATCAATTGTTTAATTATAATTCAAATTTTATATGTACCAATTATCCCCTAACAATAATCGACTAGGTGTCTCTAACTTTGTAATATAATTCAATAAATTTAGGGTTCCCAAAAGCAAAGAGACGCAGTTCTGTTAGTAACGGATTTTGCTTACGTAACTTCCGACCTCCCACGAGGAATTGACCAATCTGCTGCGAGCAGGCTTGCAGCTATTTAAGGCCAACGTCGTCTCAGTGATAAGGCTTTTTTTTGGACTGGCATATATACGACTAAAAATAGCGTGATTAATAAATTATAAAAAAACACTTTTAAAAAAGAGCTTTTATTTAAAATGCACTAAAAATAACAAAATAAATATTTCTGAAGTATTGCTTTTTTTTCTGAAGGTACCATTTAACAAATAAAATAATAGACTTAGAAATAAAAAGCGGTGAGGGATAATAGCCATGGATTTGAGATTTTTGTGATTTTATATGAAGCAAATGATTAGCAAGATTACGCCTTTCATTAATTTTTTGCCTATTTAACGCATAAACGATGATCATCCCCCAAGTATAAAATAAATATTTCTGAATGTGCCATTTAACAAATAGATTAATAGAATTAGAAATAAAAACGGTGGGGGTGATAATCATTTATGCAGCAAATAGGTATAAATTTAATGAAAGGCATAATCTTGCTATTCCTTTGCTTCATATAAAATCACATTGATCTCAAATTTATTATTATTGTACCCCACCGCTTTTATTTCTAATTCTATTAATCTAATTGTTAAATGGCACATTCAGAAATATTTATTTTATTCTTGGGGGATGATCAGCGTTTATGCGTTAAATAGGCAAAAATTTAATGAAAGGCGTAATCTTGCTAATCATTTGCTTCATATAAAATCACAAAAATCTCAAATCCATGGCTATTATCCCTGACCGCTTTTTATTTTTAAGTCTATTATTTTATTTGTTAAATGGTACCTTCAGAAAAAAAAGCAATACTTCAGAAATATTTATTTTGTTATTTTTAGTGCATTTAAAAAAAAAAACTTTTTTTAAAAGTGTTTTTTATAATTAATTATTTATAAATATTTTGATCTCATTAATTAGGTAAAAATACATAACGTCTAAATAGTTTTATTCTCTCTCACTGATAGGCGGCGTTGTACGAGTATATAAAATACTTTTGTAGAAGAGCGAAAAAACTACGAAAGCTAGAGATAATAAAATTATTTTAAAGAAAATTATCTAAATTATTAAAGAAACTTATTAAATTGTTTAATTTTCAAAAGAATCATACGCATCTATAATAGTTTCGAATTTTCATAACAGATGGCGCGCTAATGCGTCATATTCAACTTATCTCTGAAAAATATTTTTCCAAATATTATAGCGCAAAGGATTCTCAATTTCTAAATGAACAAAATTACCGAATATTTGAAATATATAGGCGAGAAATAACGGTATTTAATTATTTTAAAACTAAATTTTATTTTTCTCTTCTGAAATAACCGTGAGTGTGAGAAGAGAATCGCATGTATTTGAATAATTTATAAATAATGACATATTGTATTATATATCCAAAACTTATTCTTTCTAAATAAAAAATATGATTTTCGCCATTGTTGAGATTCCTTAAAATTTGTGTAATGGTAATTCTTCTCAATTTATTTTCAATATTCAAAATAAAAACCTTTTTTTTAAATTTATTTTATTTAAATGAAATCAAAAGACATAGAACTTATTTTATTTAATACCAAAAGAATTTATCATATCAAGCGAAAATTTAGAAAATTGCTTCCCAATTTTACTTTCAATTATTTTTCTATCTTAAGAAGAAATTGCATTTTCCATGAAATATTTGCCGCTAGACAATATTGTGAAATGTTTAAAATATTTGATATTTTATTTCTTTTATAAATTTTCTTTGTTAGAATTTTAATTCAGTTTTTCTTATCAAATTTTGATATTCGTGAATATCTTATTATCGAATAATTTTATCTTCATTATTATTTGTTTATTACATGTTTCTTTGGTGTGAAATATTTGTTTCTCTGAGTTAATATTTGTATATTTACATATTGTGTTAAAGAGTAGTGGTTCTTCACTTTTTTCATCAGTAATACATATATAAATGATAAGGTGTATTTTGATAGCGTAAGAAATTTATATGGAGACTGAAAGTACGCAGACACTATATTTAATATATATATATATGAAAAAATGATAGAAAAAAATGAAGGTACAGAATACTCCACGCTGACGAGAGCCAATAGCACGAAACACGTTCGTGGATGGCTTTTCTTGATTTATTAAGAAATTGGGTTGGCCAAATATCAGGGAACAGGCTAAATCAATGAATAGTTGATTTCTGTTCCACCAGATGGAGCTATGCCTTCTGTAAAGCACATGTGCTTCTGGTCAGGATATGCCTTTTTTATTTTTAATATATACATATATCGTATATTTTAAAACTGTATAATAATGACACTTTTAGTATATGCCACATATCTCCCAATTAGTTAGAGCCGATGCCTTAAAATATCCTACCTTCTATTAAAATGTATAGTGTCTATTTGCTACCACTCCCATATTTTGTGTATATGCTATATCTTTATTAATATAACCTGTACACCCTTATTTGTATTTAAACTAAAAATGGTGACGTCTAAATAAAAATCCAAAGAGCGGTCAGCTGGGGACAGCTGGGGAGAGAGGAGGAAAATGGCAACGCCCAGCCCATGTGGGGCCCCCAGGGACTCTTTATAGACAACCCCTGTAAACAGGACAGATTTTGGCAGGGGGTCAGCAGCAGATGGTTCTAAGGGGTGTTTCTCGGCAGTTCGTTTCAGCCTGTCTGTCTCACACAGACTCTCTCTCTCCATGTCTCGGAGATAGCATCCAAGTTTGTGTCATGGCCTCTACCTCTTTTCCCGTGGGCTGTCCCCGATCACTCTCGGTGCTAACATCTAGCCCTGCCTCTGCTTCTTGTTGTCCGCGTGTGGGAATATCATCACACTCGCCTCACGTACACGACTGCCAGTTCATCCATACGTCGGCACATTTGCAACAATATTACACATATATCAAAACAAAAATCGATAAATCGAAAATACCGTTTATAAATTAAAATGTGAGATTTTGCTATTGTGTCAACTTCTCTCATAGCCTCTCTGGTATTTTATAAATGTTGATTTATTCTTGGCTTAAATAAATTGCTGAATCAACCTAAAGTTTGTCTTTCCTCATTTTCTACACTACAATATTATAGATGGTATAGGGACCGAAACAAAATTGTTTAATAGAACCAGTCTTAAAAGAGGTTTTTCGGTAGTAAAAACCTTGGTCTATAAATTCAAAACAAAACTAAATGCGTAATATATTTATAATCTATGTTTATCTATTATAGAGCGGGTGATCTACGTTAATTCTTCTGTAGGAAGGTGACAGGTCCCTAAATCTTGAAAATGGATACTTATATAATCTACATGAAACTTTCTCTCTCTTTTCCTTGGATGTATTTACAAAGAGATTCTACGATACAATAGATCATAATGAATTGAAGTACTATTTTCTTATTTGGCGAGATAACTCTCATCCTTGATTTAGATGGAAATGTTGCCGGGAAATATTGATCTATAAAGATAAAGGTTACCTCACCCGTTAAAATAGACGTCAAAACCAGACGTCATCTATTGACCGTCGCCGCAAACTCGCTGCTTCAGATCGGTGACAAAGCCACAACACCAGCTTTGACAAACTGAGAAGCGTCCACCTAGAGACCCTGGTTTCGGGCTAATGGCCCTCGTCAGTCTAGGGCGGACTTTATTCCATGAGATCCACAACGCAGTTTGCCAAAGCTGGTGTTGTGGCTTTGTCACCGACCCTGAAGCCGCTAGTTTGCGGAGACGGTCAATAGATGGCGTCTAGTTTTGACGTCTATTTTGACGGGTGAGGAGACCCTTATTTTATAGATATCTTCCTTAATGTTTATATGGAATTTGAGACTCTGTAATAAATATCTATTTAATTTGGAACTAACAGAATGAGTCAACTTCTTCATGTTTTGTCCATGAGGTTGTTCATACATTAATGTGTACTCGTCACTATTCAATTACTCTCATTTCATCGAATGGTCTGGAGTAGCGAGTGTGGTTCACCTAAGACACGAGAGCTGAAGCTAGGCGCGTTATCAGAAAAATAATATTTTTTCTGTCTGAATTCTACTGTGCGGAATTTTATAAAGTTTATATATTGATAATAGAACCAACAAATATATATTTACTGCAAAAACAATAACGCGCCATCTATATATAACAAATGAAAACATTAAGACGCGAATATTTCTTTTCACAATTAAATCAAACATCTATTGTCCTTACTGCGATGGAAAAATATTGGGAAGAATTTGGCTCATCAGTAGTGAACCCTCCCAGCGGTTTCGCCAATTTAATCTACCAGACCGTTTCTTTAGAGCTCTAATACTGTATTGGATCATTCTGCTTTTATATGCTACACTGAAGGGTGGAATCTTATATAGAAATGGTATTTATATTTAATATAGTTATTTGTTGCTTAATGCAACCACACTTAAATTACACAACATGCTGATTGGCTTATTATGGTCATGTGATAGTCGAGAACCAATAAAAATAGCTATAATAACGATCACGTGATTCAAGTAACCAATCATAGGTGCGTTACACACAGAATATTCCTTTAATCATATAGATATAAAGAAACGTTCGTAAAAAAACCTCTTGGCAGAAAACTGATCAAGATCATGAAAATCCACCGAAGTAAAGGCTAGGACTGAAGAGTTAAACTTTGTATTATTTATAAGGTTTAACTAACAATCTAATCGCTCACAGAAACTTCAGTTTGTTTGAATTTATGCAAATTAACCCGGTCTTTGTTCAGTCAAATAATCGTAGGAAAGGATCCTCGAATAAATTTGAATAAATATTTAGATTATTTTTCAGGACTTTTAGAAAATAAATATCCTCAATGTATATTGTTTTGGTATTTATAGTCCCATGTGGTTCTCTTTGTGATGGGTATAGTGTATAAATGGTTAGGTTAACCGTCTTTATTTTTATTTTATGGGTTTTTTAAACTACCTAACTTAATATTGGATTCATGAGTTTCAACAACCCTGTTTGTTAACTTGAAAACATTTAGATGTACTTTTACATCGGTATGTATTAATGAAGCGGATCTTGTTGTACGTGAAGAAAAAATAATTATAATGAATAATCAAATTTGAAAATAATAAGAAGAAAGTTCTATATATTAATAAATGGTCTCTGTTTGGAAATTTAATTTGATGGGAGAGGCGTCCAATGCTTTTATAGATAAATTTCCTCTCCCGGCAAAGAAAAATGATTCCCATATATATATATATATAGATGGAAAAATTGCCGGGAGGAAATTAATCCATAGAAGCAAAGGGCGCCTCTCCCGTCAAAATGAACGTCAAAAACTGACGCCATCTATTGACCGTCGCCGCAACTAGCGGCCTCGGGTCGGTGACAAAGCCACAACACCAGCTTTGGCAAATTGAGAAGCGTCCACCTAGAGACCATGGTTTCGGGCTAATGGCCCTCGTCAGTCTAGGGCGGACTTTATTCCATGAGATCCACACGGGATCTAATGGAATCTTCACAATCTACCAAAGAGGTGTTTTGCTGGCAATGTGGCTGGGCCAAATCTATGGCTAGAATATAGATGGAAAAATTGCCGGGAGGAAATTAATCCATAGAAGCAAAGGGCGCCTCTCCCGTCAAAATGAACGTCAAAAACTGACGCCATCTATTGACCGTCGCCGCAACTAGCGGCCTCGGGTCGGTGACATGGATTAATGGATTAATTTCCTCCCGGCAATTTTTCCATCTATATTCTAGCCATAGATTTGGCCCAGCCACATTGCCAGCAAAACACCTCTTTGGTAGATTGTGAAGATTCCATTAGATCCCGTGTGGATCTCATGGAATAAAGTCCGCCCTAGACTGACGAGGGCCATTAGCCCGAAACCATGGTCTCTAGGTGGACGCTTCTCAATTTGCCAAAGCTGGTGTTGTGGCTTTGTCACCGACCCGAGGCCGCTAGTTGCGGCGACGGTCAATAGATGGCGTCAGTTTTTGACGTTCATTTTGACGAGAGAGGCGCCCTTTGCTTCTATATATATATATATATATATATATATATATATAATAATAAATAGTTATTTAATTTTATAGTCCAGTTTTGTATTAAGATTATCTTCATTATTATGATAATTTAAATTCAAATTATAAAATTTGTAAAATGTTATTAATTTGTAGATAGAGAGCGAAAAAAAAATCCTTTACTTCTAATACATCATCAAGTTAATTATATATTTATAATCAATAACAATAAAAATTAACAACGTAACGTCTTTTGCATCGGCTTTTACACGTCATTTAGACATACTCTAATCCTATATATAGAATAATCGAAGTGAGAATATATATAATAGTTAGAAAAAAGAGAGAAAGACAGAACCATGCACTTTTAATCAAACTAATAATAAGGAAAAAAAAAAGGTTTGTAAAGAAGGTAGATAAGATTGTTAGTATATATATATATATTTTTATAATTTTATATTTTATCCATTTTTTTTTTTAAGATTTTTTAAGGTTTTTTTTATTTTATAATATGATTATAAATAGTTGTATTTAGTAATATATCTATAGTATGAATTAACATTTGTTATAAGTTTGGATATTATGTTTTGAAACCCTAATGGTAGACCAGACATACACAAAAAAACTTTAAATTGAAATAAATTGGAAAAAGAGATCTGCTGGACCGGGGATCTTCAGATAAAAGCCCAACGACATTTCACCCCTTCTTTATTATGTCATAGATCTCTTTTAAACCGGATTTTATGTGTTAATATTAAGTTGTTTCATTGAAATATTTAAATGAACATATATAACAGATACAAGTGTTAACAAATTCAAACTGTAAACCTACTTCGACCGCGGCGTCCTCCATTGTGAATATCTATTTCTGGCTGACACATGTTGCGGGGGGGACATTTCAAATTTAGACCATTTATTCAGAATTTTTTGAACAACAAGAAAATTAAAGAAGAAAGGAAAAATAGTTAAGGGAAGAAAGCTGAATTTCATAATCTTTACAGCTAGTTATATCAAAATAACTGATTCAACACTTATTCATCTTTTAATATTCCTTTAAAAAGGCAAATTATAAGAGTTTAATAAAGCTATTAATTGTGCAAATTCACCTTTATTTAACTTCCATTTTCCTCCCCAGAAATTGGAGATTAAACAAAATGAACTATATACTATAACACTTTAAAAATCTTGTGAAAAAATCTTTTAATCAGTTATTTAATCAAAGTTTAATTAACTGTTAAAGATTATAAATTTGTATTAGTTTGTAGAGATTCACTTCCAGGCTTACTAGATTATGTAGCGATTCTTTAGAGGCTTACTAGTTATGTGGCGGTCAAGCAACCACACTCACACAACTACTCCTTGCAATAAAATCAAGCCTTTATCCGAATCACTATTGGCTACACCGCTATGGCTGGTTTCGTGATGGCAACCAACAGAAAAAGAGGCAGAATCACAATACAATACTACTAAAAATTTAATCAAAAAGGAAACTATATATACAAATAAATTTTTGCATGTTTGCAACAAACAAATAAGATTATTATTTTTTTTTTAAAACAATTAAAATTTGCATAGAATAAAAAACAAAACAATATTTTTACATATCCCCTACATCACTCCCCTTCCAGTGACGGAAGTCACGTCCAATTGACTCATTGTACTTGGAAGGAGGTTTTATACGTCTTCCGCTGCGGGTCTCCTTTGGCAACTCGAACCGCACTCCAGGCTTAGCAGGTCGCGGTCCACTGGAAGGCCCGATGGGACTCTTTTTGCTGGCAGGTATGATGGGATCCTTTCTGCTGGCAGGTATGATGGGATTCTTTGGTGTTCCCAAGATGTAAGCGGGCTTTAATCGATCTACCGATATCTTCACCTCCCTGTTCTTAATTCTTAATGTAAAAAATTTGTCCGATTTTTCAAGAACAGGATAAGGTCCTTCGTAATATGGTTCTAAGGGTTTTCTTATTCTATTTATTCTCAAGAAAACTTGATCAGATTTAAATAAATCTTTATGGATAAAAATATCCTTGATTACATTATGATTTGTTGCAATTGGTTTAACCATATGCATATACTCAATGACGTTAGATATAAATAAACTGGAATCAACTCGACTCACAGGTTTCTCAAAAAATTCTCCAGGTAATTTAATGGTTTTTCCATAAACCATCTGTGAAATTGAAAAACCCGTATCCTCTCGAATAGCAGCGCGTAACGCCAGAAGTATTGTCGGCAAAGAATCGGTCCATTTAACTGAATTATGAGCTTTAATAGCTGTTTTAAGTGTCCGATTAAAACGCTCAATTTTACCATTACTTTGAGGATGGTAAGGAGTAGTATGTAGCAGTTTCGTACCGCATATAGCTGCAAGATCTTTGAATATCTGAGATGTAAATTGTCTTCCTTGATCTGAAACTATAGTGTAGGGAGTTCCGAATCTTGATACCCAGTTATTATAAAATGCAAGGGCTACAGTCTCAGATGTTATGTTCTCCAAAGGTATCACTTCCATCCAGGACGTATATCTGTCAATGCAAGTGAGACAATAATATTTTCCATTTGATGGAGGTAGTGGCCCAATTAAATCAATATGAATTACACTGAATCTTTCGTCGGGCTCTCGAAATGTACCAATTTCGGATTTTGTGTGCCTTGATACCTTTGTTTTTTGACAATTTATGCAGGCCTGGGACCATTTTCTAACGTCTTTTTTTATTTCTTTCCAGATAAATTTTGACTTAAGTTGATTAATTGTAGCCTTTATACCCGGATGATTTAAATCGTGAAATTGATGAAAGATTTGGATTCGAAATCCCTCGGGAATAAATGGTCTTATGTTTTCTGTTGACACATCACACCAAAGCATTTTGCCAGATTGTAAAGGATATTGTTTAAATTTTAGCGATGTATTTTCTTTGCGTAGATTAAGTAATTCATCACTATTATTTTGTTCCTCTGCAATTTTATCATAATCAATGCTTGTAACTGTTTCTATTCTAGACAACGTATCTGCAACAATGTTTTCTTTACCACTAATATGCCGGATGTCTGTGGAAAATTGAGAAATATATTGAAGCTGCCTCTGTTGTCTTGGCGACGCTTTTTCGTTATTTTGTTTGAAAGCATATACCAATGGCTTATGATCAGTGAATATATAGAACTCTCTTCCTTCCAACATATATTTAAATTTTTTAATACTCAAATAAATTCCAAGTAATTCTCTATCATAGGTACTGTATACCTTTTGAGCATTATTTAACTTCTTTGAAAAGAATGCTATTGGTTTCCAACAACTATTTTCAAATTGCTGCAACACTGAACCAATGGCATTATTAGATGCGTCTGTGCAGAGAGACAATGAAAGTGCAGGGTTGGGGTAGCATAATAATGCAGTACTTGCTAAGTCTTGTTTGCATCTTTCAAATTGCAACTTGGCTTCTTCTGTCCAATCTATTTTTCTTTTGTCATTCTTTTTTGAATCTTTTAGATAATCATGAAGAAGAGCCTGCGTAGAAGCTGCGTTCTTAAGGTATCTACGATAAAAATTTACCATACCTAGGAAGGTACGCAATTCACGTTTCGTCGTTGGCAATTTGTAATCTAGAATTGTTTGAACCTTTGATGGAAGCGGTTGAGACCCTCCATTTGTTATCCAATGCCCTAGAAATTCCAATTGGTCAACTCCTAAGATAGATTTAGCGATGTTTATGCGCAATCCATAGTTTTGTAGTTTTTCGAGAACCAATTTTAAATGAGTTTCATGTTCTTCGTGAGTTTCTGAAGCCACTAATATATCGTCCAAATAAGGAAATGCAAAATCAAAGCCACGAAGTACTTCATGAATAAAACGCTGAAACGTAGCTGGCGCATTTCTAAGGCCAAAGCTCATGACGTTAAACTCATAAAGTCCAAATGGAGTTATTATGGCTGTTTTAGGCTTGTCTTCCTCGGCAATGGGGATCTGGAAATAGGCTTTAAACAAATCAAGCCTAGAAAAAATCATCTTTCCACTTAAAATATGCTGAAAGTCCTCCAATCTAGGTATTGGGTAGCGATCAGGCAAGGTTTGAGAATTTAGTTTTCTGTAGTCACCACAAGGCCTTAATGTGCCATCTTTTTTGGTGACCAGGTGAAGTGGCCTAGCCCATTGTGATTTGGATGGCCTGATTATTCCATGCTCGAGCATAAATTGGAACTCTTGTTTAGCTTCATTTAATCTCTTTGGATCCAATGGTCGAGCTCTAGAGAACACTGGCGGTCCTTTTGTTATTATGAAGTGCTTCACATCGTGATTAGCCTTCATTATTCCTACGTTGGGCCTCGTAATATCTGGGTAATTAGCCAATAGTTTAGAAAAATTTGATGTTGTTCTATAAGAGCTAATAGTCTCTTCAGAGATTGAGCAGATATCACCTTTTATTGTCAGGTTTGTTATACTGTCAATCAATTGTCTTCTATTAATATCGAGGATTAATTTGAAATCATTTAGAAAATCGGCTCCGAGTATACCCCGATTGGCTTTAGCAATTACAAATGGCCATTGGAATTGTCGCCGTAGACCAAGATCCAAAGATAATATTTGAGTACCATACGTGGAAATTTCCGTTCCATTGGCTGCATAGAGCTTGAAATCGTTCAGGGTGGTCCCAAGTTTTCCTTTGTAAGGTATCAATGACACATCGGCTCCACTATCCACCAAGAATAGCATGCCAGTTTTTTTGTCACTAACGAATAAACGGCTATTGCGACGTATGTTCTGTCCAGCAGCCGAGTGCGTCGCACCACTTACTGCTGGTTGGAGTTTTCCGCATTGGCCCATTCACATGGCTTTTTACATTTTCCAGGTAGGCATTTTTTTCCATACCTATAGTGGAAATAGCAGAATTTTCCCCTTGGATTATATCCGCCCTTTGATCGGGAACGGGAGCGTGCATTATAGTGATAATCACGTGATCTTCGGTCACGAGATCTACCTTGATGCTCTACCCTCATACTTTCTATTTTTTGTTCCAGAGATTCTATTTTTTTCAATAACATTTTTGTTTCATTCTCAGGCTTAGCTGCCTCGTAGATCTCCGTCTTGGGGTTTAATTCGGCTATTCTATCTGCCATAACTGCCAATTTGTCGAGCTCTTCCTCGCTAATTATCAATATTTGCTGAATTGCCTGTGGAAGTTTTTCTAGCCATAGCGTCTTTATAATTTTATCGGATAAGTCCTCTGTTGCTAATGACTTTAATTTCTGCAACAGCTGGCTAGGCTTTAAATCACCTAGCTCGATTCCTGATAACAGTTTTCGTATTCTTGTAGATTCGCCATCTTTGAATATTCGAAGAAGTCTCTCTTTTGCCTCTGAATATTTATTTAATTCTTTAGAGGTAATAATATCCCAGAGGTTCTCGACATATTTCGGCTCTAATTGAGCGATCAAATAATTGAATTTTGTATTTTCTGTTTTTATACCATTTATCAAGAACTGAGCTTCCACTTGATGGAACCATATATCCGGTCTTTCGATCCAGAAAGGTGGAAGTTTGATATTCACCTTATAGGTCTCAACAATTTCGGATTCTTCACTTTTCATTTTATCAGTTCTTCGTGCTTGTTCTTTTGTTCGGCTCACCAAATTATGTAGTATTTCTTAGTCCGGCTTACTAATTTATGTAGTGATTCTTTAGAGGCTTACTAGTTATGTGGCGGTCAAGCAACCACACTCACACAACTACTCCTTGCAATAAAATCAAGCCTTTATCCGAATCACTATTGGCTACACCGCTATGGCTGGTTTCGTGATGGCAACCAACAGAAAAAGAGGCAGAATCACAATACAATACTACTAAAAATTTAATCAAAAAGGAAACTATATATATAAATAAATTTTTGCATGTTTGCAACAAACAAATAAGATTATTATTTTTTTTTTAAACAATTAAAATTTGCATAGAATAAAAAACAAAACAATATTTTTACATATCCCCTACAAGTTATTATTAAGAGAAATTATAGAAAGTTGATTTCATAAATGGATATTTCCATTTTTTTTTTTTTTTAAATATTTTATAATTGATATACTGTTGAAATATTTTACTTGTCTGATACTAAATTTGTTTTTAATAAATTCCATGTTTAAATTTTTAACATCTTCTATGAAATTATCTAATATATTATTTATTCTATAAAATCTTAGAAACTGACCATAATATATACCCTTACAGCAATTTAATGATATATTAGAATTCATATTACAGTATTTTATAATATTGAAATTATAATTACTCTTTTTATTATAAACTCTAACAGCACTATTTGTAAGGTCTATATTCAAGTCTAAAAAGTTAACTTTTTTGTTTCTATAGATTTTTTCATTGTTCTTAAGTTTCAAGTATTTAGGATATATTTCAGGTATTAATTTTTTAAACTGTGGATTATTAAATATTATTATGTCATCTACATATCGGAATATTTGCCAATTAATATTATTTTGTAGAAAGTATTCTCTTTCGTACCAGAACAATATTAGATTGGCTAATAAAGGACTAGAAGAAGTTCCCATGGGAACGCCTTCTGATTGAATATATATTTTATTTTTAAATTCTATATAGTTAAAATTTAAAAATGTTTCCAGTAGAGTTTTTGCTGTTTTAAGATCTAATTTAATTGTTTTATATCTGTTATGAATAATTTTAATGTAGAAAGTTTTGTCATTAATGTTAGTGTACATTTGTTTTGGGTCCAGTAATTCTTCAAATTCAATGTAACCTAATTTATTGGTAGTTTTACCTCTAGTTTTATTAGGTTTAGTTTTAAATTCATTTTGTTTTGTATTTGCAGCTGATTTCATAAGTTGAAATTTCTTCTGTTTGTGGTTTGTATGTGTAGTTTAATTCGTCGTTAAGTCCATAAGGGAATAATGTGTTGTGTTTATAAATGTAGTTGTTTTCTAATAATAGTCGTTGTTTTTTGTTTTGACATATGTCTAGTATTTCTATCTTAAAGTTGTTAAAAGTATGTAATTGATTGTGTTCTTTCATATATATATTACCAATTGGTTTTTTAGCGTGGTTTCTATGTAGGTTTATTCGTATATTTAATGGATTACAAGTTTGTCCTATATATGATAGTTGACAAATTTGGCATGTTAATTTATAAATAGTATTCACTAATTTACAACTAGTTGTTTGAAAAGTGTCATGGTTCTTAAGAGAGGGACAAGTTTGACAATTTTTTCTTAGGCAATTCTTAGCGAGTTTAAATTAACATAAAAGAGGTGCTAACACTAATATGTTTGTAGTTTTTTTTAGTTTTTTTAGTTTGTTATTCTTATGAATTTTTAAATATATTTTTCTTAATTGTTTTTGTGGTGATAAAATTTGTAATAAATTTAATAATTAATCTATAAATATATAGATATTACTGTTTGTTATCTGTTATATTTTTAAGAATAACTAATAAAAAACATCTTTAAACTAACTAAACACTGAAAAAAACAAAAGTTCTGAAGTTATTTTTTCTAAAATTACTTTTATAATTTACTTTTTAATAATCAAACAATAAAAGATAATTAAAATTTGTATGAAGATTTATTTATATTAGAATATCTTATATGATTTAATTTGTATATTATGTTATAACTTATCTTTAATTTGTAAAAATCTATACCACGATATACTAAAAAAGGAAATTGATAATAATCATAAATACACTTTTGCTAGAACTACAGCCACAAAAATAAAAAAAGACATCAAAAACGTTGAAAATTCACTAAAAATTTATAATAATCACAAAAATCCAAACATACCAAAGTTCTATATAATTCCTAAACTACACAAAAAACCTATTTCTTTCAGAACAATCACATCTGGTATAAATTCAGTCATAAAAAATATTGATATACAATTAGCTTCAACACTACAATTTATTATAAATAAATTAACTAATAAATATAATTATAAATTTATCGACTCAAATAAAAAAATCATTAATTATTTAATGAACAATTGGACAAACATTGAAACAGTACACACATTTGACTTTGAGGACCTATATTCTAAAATAAATTTAAGAGATCTAAATAATAAAATAACCAATTTATTTAATGAATTCATTAATGACAAAACTTTCTACATTAAAATTATTCATAACAGATATAAAACAATTAAATTAGATCTTAAAACAGCAAAAACTCTACTGGAAACATTTTTAAATTTTAACTATATAGAATTTAAAAATAAAATATATATTCAATCAGAAGGCGTTCCCATGGGAACTTCTTCTAGTCCTTTATTAGCCAATCTAATATTGTTCTGGTACGAAAGAGAATACTTTCTACAAAATAATATTAATTGGCAAATATTCCGATATGTAGATGACATAATAATATTTAATAATCCACAGTTTAAAAAATTAATACCTGAAATATATCCTAAATACTTGAAACTTAAGAACAATGAAAAAATCTATAGAAACAAAAAAGTTAACTTTTTAGACTTGAATATAGACCTTACAAATAGTGCTGTTAGAGTTTATAATAAAAAGAGTAATTATAATTTCAATATTATAAAATACTGTAATATGAATTCTAATATATCATTAAATTGCTGTAAGGGTATATATTATGGTCAGTTTCTAAGATTTTATAGAAAAAATAATATATTAGATAATTTCATAGAAGATGTTAAAAATTTAAACATGGAATTTATTAAAAACAAATTTAGTATCAGACAAGTAAAATATTTCAACAGTATATCAATTATAAAATATTAAAAAAAAAAATGGAAATATCCATTTATGAAATCAACTTTCTATAATTTCTCTTAATAATAACTAATACAAATTTATAATCTTTAACAGTTAATTAAACTTTGATTAAATAACTGATTAAAAGATTTTTTCACAAGATTTTTAAAGTGTTATAGTATATAGTTCATTTTGTTTAATCTCCAATTTCTGGGGAGGAAAATGGAAGTTAAATAAAGGTGAATTTGCACAATTAATAGCTTTATTAAACTCTTATAATTTGCCTTTTTAAAGGAATATTAAAAGATGAATAAGTGTTGAATCAGTTATTTTGATATAACTAGCTGTAAAGATTATGAAATTCAGCTTTCTTCCCTTAACTATTTTTCCTTTCTTCTTTAATTTTCTTGTTGTTCAAAAAATTCTGAATAAATGGTCTAAATTTGAAATGTCCCCCCCGCAACATGTGTCAGCCAGAAATAGATATTCACAATGGAGGACGCCGCGGTCGAGGTAGGTTTACAGTTTGAATTTGTTAACACTTGTATCTGTTATATATGTTCATTTAAATATTTCAATGAAACAACTTAATATTAACACATAAAATCCGGTTTAAAAGAGATCTATGACATAATAAAGAAGGGGTGAAATGTCGTTGGGCTTTTATCTGAAGATCCCCGGTCCAGCAGATCTCTTTTTCCAATTTATTTCAATTTAAAGTTTTTTGTGTATGTCTGGTCTACCATTAGGGTT
Organism: Cordylochernes scorpioides; assembly: GCA_030710605.1. Lineage (NCBI taxonomy): Eukaryota > Metazoa > Arthropoda > Arachnida > Pseudoscorpiones > Chernetidae > Cordylochernes > Cordylochernes scorpioides. Next base: position 20,918,046 of record CP092866.1, on the reverse strand, counting down.
TCAAAACATAATATCCAAACTTATAACAAATGTTAATTCATACTATAGATATATTACTAAATACAACTATTTATAATCATATTATAAAATAAAAAAAACCTTAAAAAATCTTTAAAAAAAAAAAGGATAAAATATAAAATTATAAAAATATATATATATATATACTAACAATCTTATCTACCTTCTTTACAAACCTTTTTTTTTTTTTCCTTATTATTAGTTTGATTAAAAGTGCATGGTTCTGTCTTTCTCTCTTTTTTCTAACTATTATATATATTCTCACTTCGATTATTCTATATATAGGATTAGAGTATGTCTAAATGACGTGTAAAAGCCGATGCAAAAGACGTTACGTTGTTAATTTTTATTGTTATTGATTATAAATATATAATTAACTTGATGATGTATTAGAAGTAAAGGATTTTTTTTTTCCGCTCTCTATCTACAAATTAATAACATTTTACAAATTTTATAATTTGAATTTAAATGATCATAATAATTAAGATAATCTTAATACAAAACTGGACTATAAAATTAAATAACTATTTATTATTATAATTAATTTAGATTTAGCTTGCTAATCTAATCAAATCTAATTGATATAAGTTATCATTATTATCAGTTTGCTCCTTAATTTTTAAAGTAGAATCACTGTTATAATTTTGTTATATAGTTTCTACACTATATATATATATATATATCTGAAAAGCTCATGTGCTCGCGGTCAGGATATGCCTTTTTGATTTATATATATATTGAAAATAGAGCAATCCATAAATAAATCTTTAATTAAAAAGGCATATATATATTGGATCAAAATATCATTTTTTTTACCAATATTTCAGTTGGCTGAACGCCAACCTTTATCAAGGAATTATATCATATTAATGTGTGTCAACAACAAACTCAGCGCCACATAACGTCAATAGAATTAAGGTATTATATTAAGAATTAATATACGCCTTTTTAATTAAATAAATATATATATCAAAAAGGACATATCCTGACCACGAGAACATGAGCTTTTTAGATGGTAGAGCGCTACTTAGTGGAACAGAAATCAACGTGAGAAAACCTTGCAACTATTCTGCTCGTGAATGACCAGATTTAAGTATAGAAATCAAGGACTGCTTACTGATGCTTGTCCTTTCTTCACTGAATCAGTCATGTGCTACAGTAGATTTTCAATCTTGTTATCATTGGGCCTTGATGGTACGGAAATGGTCTTTTCCCTCTAGTAGAGTGACATATATTGTCTGGCCTCAGATCCGCCAAGAACTCCAGAATTTGGAAGAAAGTCTGTGCCAGTTCATAGTACCCTTCATATTTACTGGATAACGAAATATATAATGTTTTCAAAATTCTGTTAAATATATTTGAAAATCTAACAATTCTGTGAAAAATATAAATTCTAATAAACCGAGATATCATATATAATAGGTGTTCAATATCTATATATATAAAAATCAATGTTTGTATGTTTGTTTGTATGTCCGGTATACAAATTCGCAGTAGTTCACTAATTCAAACCAAGATTTCCATACATAGGTAAAAGAAATACGGGGAAGACGATAGGCTATTTAAAAATATATATAAATCAATTATTAAAACTATATATTCAAATTATTCTACTTAGCTCACGAACAGCGCCCTCTATCAAAGATTAGATTAAATTATGCTGATGCAAACAAATAGATAATGCTAATAACAAACAATTATTTAAAAAATCTTATCTAAATATATATCACTCGGTTAGATATGCACACGGGTCAATCCCGGGGCGAAGCCCGGGTCACCCGTCTAGTATATTATATATTCCTATCTATTGATATATATAACTGGCACAGACTTGTAAGTGCAAAAATCGAACTGCATTTCCTATGTGTAAACATGTGTGGTACACTAATAATAAAAACAGTCACTAACTACCCACCATGATTATTGTGGCCTGTACTACGTGTACTAGGAATAATAATAACAATTATAAAAACTTTGAAATAAATAAATAGATGAACCTCTATGGATGAATAAAAATAAGAGCTCAGGATAGAACGTTCTGGAACCGATGGAAACTTAAGAGTAGAGAAACCGGATAAGATGAATATTTATATATTGTCGCAGAGATAAATAAAGCAAGGGCAAGTTTGGGAATAATTAATTTATTATAAGGGATATTTACCTTCTAGTTCTATAATAAAATTATCTACAAGAGGTATTTATAGGGAGGTAGAGAATACAACTTACCCCAAGTTAAAGATAATCCTAATGAGCGTCGTCAGCCATCCCCCCGACCAGATTCCGAGAACCCCTCACACCTGTGGCCCCACCCCCGGAGTCCAGGGATGATTGACAGGCGTCCCATGGGGCCTATCGTGATTGGAGCCGCAGAGCCTCTTGACAATATATTATAAGCAGATTCAAATATTTTAATTATAATAATTTGGAAATTGAATCTGTATTAAAAGTGTATTCATATATACACTAATGGACAAAAGGAAGATGTACCTGATAGCATATATATCCGAATTCAGACAATAATTCTGAAAGATATTTGATACACAGTGACCTTTATTGAAGACAAACAAGATAGCAAAGTGTGAAAAAATGTGTCTCTGTCTTATTAAAAAAATAGACTAAACTCCTATCCTACAGCCTCAAAGTGGTGGGAGGGTGTAAACAGGTAGCACAGGACGTCGGGAGTTTAACTCCTGGTAGGGCCACCCTGTGCTACATACCCGGCTAATGTATCAATTGTCTGTTCTCCATAGGAGCGGCTAAACTCCATGTCAGGAGACCAAAAGAAGCAAAGTCACACTAAGTAGTACTTCCAGGTCTTCAGACCAACAGCAGGTGTACCCCTCTTTCCTTCTCCATGATGTCTACATCTGTCTCAGTTTATGCTGCACCGTCTGGAATAAGCAACAACAACAACAAAAATCGTCAACCGGCGACATCAAAGACGCTCTACTTCCTTAAGTTTTATCCATGTAAATTCCTTTAAATAGAGACACACATGTAAATATTGTTAACACATAGCATTATATATCAAACATAAAATTTTAACGATAGATGGCAATAAAATTTAATTTAATAATATTTTAAGTACGTTTGTAAAGTTTTATTGAGTTCACATTTATATGACATATAATTTTTAAAATTGTACAAAATCATAAAAAAGACAGTGTTTTAAAATTTTTATTTTAACGGTAATGTGAAAAATATCACAGATAGAGAGAGTAAAATATATATATAATATATATTCAATCACATATATTTATATATAAAATATATATATTATTATTTTAAAATTTGTTCGCATATTTTTAAATATTAAAGAGTTCTTATGAAAGCAATCCTCGCTTGAAAGATTTTATTTTCACTGAATATTTCTTTAAGAAAGAAACAGCTTTGCACAATAAATATTTTTAGCAACTCAAGTATTTTCAATATCGTTAACGCTTGCGTGAAATGGCGTTATTCTGTTAACTATTTTTTTTATTCTCTGATAAAGATTATCAACATATATAGTCACGACCGTCTTTCCTCAACAATTCCTCATCACTGTCACGGATGCGCGCGCATCATCATTATGATCATTATCATTATCTAATGATAATAATAATAATTATTATTATTATATTATTATTATTATTTTATTATTTATATATATAGTCACGACCGTCTTTCCTCAATTCCTCATGTCACGGATGCGAGCGCATCATCATTATGATCATTATCTTCTATAGAAGCTTCTATCTTTATAATTATGTATATTTACAAAAAGTCAATTCGCTCGCGCCTCTAGCGGTGAAAATGAGGGGTAATACCAGCTGACCTAATGTACATGTAAAGTTTGGAGCGGGACGTTTCACAAGAGTGACATCCACGGCTCCAATTTATAATTGCAACAAATAGTATTGGAATAAAAACATTCAATCGGGTAAAACACGGGCGTTGCCCGGGTCATTCGTCTAGTCAATAATAAAGCAGATTTATTACGTAAATTGATAATATTAATAAATTGACGGGTTATCAGAGAAAAAATGAATGATTGAGAATATTTCCCTATATTCCTCATTATACGTAGGATTTTAATTATATTTTGTAGTTGTTTTTGCTTATTCCTCAAATCGTTTAAACGATCTCCATTAGGTCCCATTGTCTCAGCTTTTCTATTATACTCCTGGGGTTTTCCCAGAGGTCTTTTAACTTTTGAATTGTATTTATGATGGTTAAGCACTCATTTTTTTAAATATAGAATTGAAACTCTTCGATGTAAAATAAGATAAAAATAAAATATATAATAATTAGAAAATGTACCTGACTTTGTTCTCGGTGTGTCCTCTGTTCCAAAATAACTTTATTAGCTGCCTCTCAAAAAGGACAACCTAGCTTAGATGGCGTAAGCCATCAGTAACTTTCACTTGCACGATAAGGAGATGCCTTTTTCATTTTCATGGTTTATGCAATTTATTCCAGAACAATATCACATTTGTGCTATTTTTCAACCTAGCTTATGTTATTTGTATTGAATAATATGTATAAAAAAGTTCTTCAAATATGTGAAGATGACAATTGACAATTGAAACAAATTTTAATGACTCCTTGTCAATAATTTACATTAAAAATGGGAATAAAACTAAAATATATATGCTCATGCGGGGGATGTGCCCAGGCGAGTGAGCCTTCTTTCCCAGGCAATGAGCGGGTCCTCTGCTCCTCCGGTCAGCTCAACCTGTACGAAGTACCGGTAGATGATGGATTTGGCCGACGCCAGGATGGCCAAGTCGTCATCTTCGAGGCCAGACCCGAAAATCCAAGCCCGCAAGTCAGGTGGTCGCCCGAGGACACTGAAAGCTTCGATGATGAGGGGCCTGATACGACTGCAGCTCCAGTAGCGATGGTCAAGGGAGCGATCCACGGAACCGCAGGCCTGGCATGATGAACTGGTCGAGGCCGGATGGTCCGGGTGGGGCAGGGCATGGAGGGCCAACCTAAGCGCAATGACGGCGTCGTGGCCCGAGAAGGCGCAGCGCCGCAGTGAAGTCCAGTCGAGCCTGGCCGGCGCGTCAACCACAGATGTCCATCTGGAGAGAAGCCTGGTGATCGGCTGTGCCGCGAGGCGCGGACGCTCCAAGGCACGACGGGCCGAGCGGGTGGTGAGCCTCGAGAAGGGCGTGTTCGACCCGCGCAAGACCACAGCCTCAGCCAGGCTGGCAGCCCTGGTGCTCTCCCGGAGGTTCTCCTCTAACGTCCTCCGGCAGAAGGCAAAAAGAGCAGCGGCGTCCGCGAGAGAGGAGCGAGTAGGGTGGATGTCGGGGGCATCCCTCAGGTCCGCGACACGGACCCTGGACCAGCGCGCAGGGGCAAGGAGGTTGGGAGGGCGAAGAAATCGGCAGCCTCCAATGATGGGGAGCTCCAATAGCTGGGATGTGGGAACAGCCCGGTGGTCGAGGCCAAGGATCTTGGAGGCCTCCTCCCAGAGCCTCAGTAGCCGTAGGCGACGGGGCCAGAGCGGAGTGCCGTCGGGAGGGGGACGGAGCCAGACGCCACCCAACACCAGCCAGGAGAAGCCATTCTTTCCCCCACGGAGCGCAGCCTGAACACCCTTGAGGCAGGCCAGATGAAGTTGGGCGCCGATGTCCAGAAGCCCGAGCCCCCCGAGGGTAACAGGCCTCGATACGATGCCTGCGGGAAGCCAAGCCGTGCGGTCAGGGCCCCAGATAAACCTTCGCAAGCGGGCCTGTAGCTTGGTGATGGTAGCCTCACCGGGCAGGTACCCATGAAGGTGGTGCTGGGTGGTTGAGAGTACCAGGGTATTGGCGGCTTTGGCTCGGCCGACAAGAGAGAGGCCGCGCGTGAAAGGCGTCCACTTCCTGCAGGCAGAGTCCAGCAGGGTCAGAAGATGTTGTTCCTGGCGGGCGACAGATCTGAAGGGGGCAATGTCCGTCCCCAGGACTTTGATGGAAGATGTTGACCAGGAGACACCTAGGGGAGAGTCACCGCGAGCGCGCCACGCACCGCACCAAAGGCCGGCACTCTTCTCGAAGTTCACAGCTATGCCCGAAGCCCGACGGAAGTCCTATGGGAAGATGGTTGCGTGCGTGTTGGTGTGGCTTGTGGAAAGGCCGCTGATAAAATTATAATTATTTTTATATTATAAATAAATTTATTTACAGCCAGAAATATATAAAGAGAAAAGAAGTAACGGCCGTTGGAAGCAAGCCTTGTTGTTGACGACGCGAGTGGCCAGAGAGTCCCGGATGCCCCCGCGCATGCGTAGTGAGGTCTTCTCCCAGCTCGCGGTTGCCGAGGCCATCACACTACTGCCCGTATGTTTAGTGAAGCTTTGTCCCAGTACGTACTCGCTAAAGCAAATATATAAAAAAAAATTCCAATGCGGGATTCGATCCTGGTTCATGGCTGTTGGGAATCAAAGGTTTATACCGGTGCTCCCCAACGACTGTTTGTCATCTGTTCAGTGTGTACCAGAGTGAAAGTTTGTCTAATAAACATTTGGTAAAACATAATTATCAAGGCAAACATCAACTTACTATTGAATCTATTCTTGTCAAGATAAATTGATCTTTTTTACTCTTCTTCAATAAAACTACTGAATAAACTTTAGGAAAATATTGATGTTAGTGGATGAATATATTGATTAACATATATAAGCGATAATACAATATAATACGGCTTATAATTGTAGAACAACAATTGAAAATTATTCCGCATGTGTTTCTTTTATAAATAATGATTATTTCTCCATAAAATAAATTTCGATTTTTCGTTCAAAAGAAACACATGCGGGATAATTTTCAAATGTCGTTCTACAATTATAAGCTATTCAAAGACTAAAATTAACCCAATACTAAACCATTTTACATATTCTAGAGTCATAAAACAATAATTAGTAGTATATAATGGCTCTCTAAATGTCCTAGTTACGACTGGATTCTCCTCTAATGAATGCTTGTAGTGGAGATATTTCTTTAACAAATGTTAATTATTATAATTACTAGCGGATGTGTACCCGGCTTCGCCCGGGTTTTATCCGAGTGAAAGTTTGCCTAACGAATATTATATATTATGAAGTATAATAAACAATGTTAAAGATTCGATTTAATTATTAATCAAGATTGTGTGTGAATATGTGCGAAAGATGTAATATCGTTGTTGTTTTCTTGGCCGACTGTTTTACATATGGTGTTATCTTAAAATTGCTTGTTTTGAATATTTTTTTAGATTGAGTTGAATGAATTGCTGATTTTTTTTGTATTTATATATAAATAAAATTAACTCTGTTGATTTTTTTTGTATTTAATCGATAACAGCGAAGTTACGCATGTTAATGTTAGGGAAAAATATTTTGATGTTAAGCAAAACCTGCTCCATCTCGTTTTACATAAATGTTGAAAATTTGGTTGAAATTGATGCATTGTAACGAAAGTTTTTAGTGATGTCCACTTATGAAATTTGCATTTTATTAATATAGATTATATCATTGTCGTAAATATTGAGGCTGCCTGGCCGGCATTCATATTTCTTGAAAATGAAGATACTTCGGATACATCTCGGAGAAAATGAACTTCAGTAAATACAGTTCTGATCATTCGGCTGGTTAAAAATAATAATTCTATAATAAAATAATTACCATTGGTTAAAAGAGTTTATAGGAAAAACATACACTACCCAGCAGAACCCTGAAATAATTTTTTTTTTTTTTTCAAAGCTATGATGATGCTTATAATGATATATAATTAATAAAATCATCATACCGAAGTATCTTCATTTTCAAGAAATATTATATCATTATCATACTAATTAGTAGTTTTAATTGATGATTCGAATTAATATTCCATTATTACCATCATTATTTTGTATATTTCATTTTAAGGTGATAAGAATATAAAAACAAATATATAATAAATATTTAACGAATGAAGACAATTAAGACGCGAATGTTTCTTTTCACAAATAAATCAAACTTCTACTGTCCTTACTGCGATGAAAATATATTGGGAGGGTTTGGCTTATCAGTGGTGAACCCTCTCAGCGGTTTCACCAATTTAATCTATCAGACCGCTTCTTTAGAGCTCTAATACTGTATTGGATTATTCTGCTTTTATATACTACACTGAAGGATAGAATCTTAGAAATGGTATTTAAGAAAACTATGGATAATTAGAACAGTAGAATTACATTTAAATTGCTTTGTATTAATAATAAATATTGTTTGTAAAAGCATTCTTCGTTGGACAAACATTTATTCGGGTAGAACCTAGGCGAAGCTGGATCATAATATAATTGGAAAATTTTATTTGATTTAAAACACATCTAAAGTAAAAATGCACTTTAGTTAATACAGGGCTATGCTCGGATCATTCGGTTAGTTAATAATAATAAAAATCTATAATAAAATAATTAACATTGGTTAAAAGAGTTTATAGGAAAAACATACACTACCTAGCAGAACTCTGAAATAATTATTAATTTTTTTCAAAGCTATGATGATAATAAAATCATCATTGTTACGAAGTTTAAATACGAAGTTTTTCCTTTTCACGAAATAAATGCAAATACTAATGATTCTGAAGATACACAAGGGCCGGTCAAAAAGTAATGTACAATGATGAAATATTTAAATAATTTTGCATCATAACAATGATTAAATAAATATTCTTCTTTTCGTATTTGCAAACATAAAATACATATTTTTTAAATGAAAATTGTAGTATAATTTATTTTCTCTCTCTCTCTCTCTCAAGTATTTTCTTTAATTTTCCATTAGCTTTTAACTATTTTTATTTTTTATTACTTAATTATATCATATGTGAAAACAAAGTAAAATGTGATATTGTACTGGGATAAGGTGCATAAATTTAGAAAAAGTCATCTCATTATCGTGCAACTGAAAGTTGCTGATGGCTTGCACTATCTATCGGAATAAATATCAACTATTCCGATAGATGGCGCAAGCCATCAGCAACTTTCAGTTGCACGATAAGGAGATGCCTTTTTCTAAATATATCATGTGTTGTGCCATGGCAAAGACATACATTTGGAGAAAATTTATAGTCATTACCGCTTCAGAGGTAAAAGAAGAAAATACGATAGTTAAACCTAAATTTTTAGACGACAAAAAAAAAGACGGAATAAAAGAAGAAGAGTTTCTTTAATTAAATTTCGGGCGAAAATCCCTTCAACAGGCGTGATTGCAGTAACATACGTGGTACTATAATGCAGGTACAATGGCAAGAAGAGAATAGAAACATAACTATTTACATGTTTGTGGAATAAATTATGTAAATGAGGATTTGCATTTGTTATGCCTATTCTATAATTAGAAAGATAAAAAGTAAATATGGATTTTTCATGTTTGGGGAGTTGACGCAAAAATTATTTGTTTAGTTGCATTACACCAAATTATTATATTTTTGAGAATTGATGTACGGATGGTATGAATCGTCGAATTTTAACAGCCATGACTCGGGATCAAATCCCGCATTTGGGCATTTTTCTAATTTAAAAAATTGCTCTAATGACCCTTGATTCTTGCCAAAGTCCAACGTTTGTGAAGAGAGAGAGAGAGAGAGAGAGAAAGAAAGAGAAGGAAACTATTATCTTTCTAAATAGGTCTCATGCTTACACACGCGATGGGCTTAGTTCTTTCACCCTCGCGTCTACGAGGCGGCTACGATACCACAAACGCGTTCCCGATTTGTCTTCTAAATACATACATTGGCCCTGGTATTTACGAGACGTGGTACATGTGCCAACAAGAAACACTGCGCCAACAGCACGGTCGAATGGTCTCTTGAGACGGTCTCGGCTTTGTCACAACCATTGTTTTTATACATTGAACATCGTATTTTTGTAGATAGTATAAATTAACGAAGTAAAACAAGTGTATCCTGGCTTATGGACCTAAAGGTCTGGAAGAACATCTTAATTCTAGGATGTATCCATCACGACGCAGCATTATGAAAATCATCTTTATACTCGATATTAAAGTTATTTTTCTACTATGACCCGAGCCTGGAGATGTCTGTAGAAAACAGATCATCCTCAATACACTGTTGTAATACACCAAAGTTACTGAACTTCACCAAAGATGCAAAGCGAGATTCCTCCGAGAGTGAGAAAGATCAAGGGATAAAATATTGTTAAAAACACAAAGGCTTTTTAAAAGGAAAATAATAGCATAGGGGATATATTAAAAATGGCATATCCTGACCAGGAGCACATGTGCTTTACAGAAGGCAGAGCGCCATCTGGTGGAACAGAAATCAACTAAACATTGATTTAGCCTGTTCCTTGATATTTGGCCAACCCAATTTCTTGATAAATAAAGAAAAGCCATCCACGAACGCGTTTCGCGCTTTTGGCGCTCGTCAGCGTGGAGTAGGCTGTACCACTGCGACCAAAAAAAGATTTTTTGGTCCCAGTGGCTTCTTGAAAAACCAAGAAATGGGTGTTTAAGGCCAAACTTGCTTAAATACGCTTAACTCATGAAAAAACGAAAGAAAAAAATAGGGGATATGTAAACAGGTGTTTGGGTCCATAAGCCTGTCATACTGGATACATTTGTTTTACTTTGTTATTTTCAACTATTGTTACTACTATTGTGACAGCAGAGACCGTCTCAAGAGACCATTCGACCGTGCTGTTGGCGCAGTGTGTCTTGCTGTCATAATAACCACATCTCGTAAAAAGAGGATTCTTAACCATTTATTCACCATATAAACTGAAAGTTTGTTATGTTTGTGTCGCAATAACCACACCTCAACAAATAGTGTGGACCTGGTATTGCCACAGGTAAGTGCAGTTTCTCTTTAGATCAAATATCGTATTTTACATTTGTCGTTATTACATAGATATAATATTACATTGTTTTTCTAATCTATAATATAAAAACTCTGTACCTTATCACACACAATTACTTTTAATTATAAAACATGTCATCATGATTGTTCAATATTGCTCGTCAGATAATTTTCCAAGAAAATTTCCCCTTTATTCTATAAGACCCTGGCAGTCAAAAGGATAATTAGACTACTGTTCAGGACAGGTCCCCTATGCCATGTTCCCCCCCTGGCTTCCGAGGGAACATCGACGTTCCCGACCCTGCCTTCTGCACCCCATCTCCTTTCCGGGTGGTCCCTTACTGTGCCCCCCTGGTACGATTGATTCCCTGGAACATGGGTCAATAAAATGGTGATATAGCGGTAAAAAAAAACTCTACTGTTCAGGATGTTTTGCTTACACCTACTTGTATAGATACCAGGACTTCGTGAGACCAGTCTTAGGAAATGACTTTTTAAATAAGTAAAAATCATCAGCTCTATTATTTTATTAGATTCTTCAAATCAAGAAATGATAGTATATATTCCTGATTAATATACTTAAATTTATTCTTGTTCGGAATTAAATCCAGCATATTCAATAATTGATAATAAAAAAAAAACTACCCCCGGCGGGACTCGAACCCGCAATCCCCGGTTTAGGAGACCGATGCCTTATCCATTAGGCCACGGAGGCATACATATGTTGAAATACTTTGAGAGTATATTCATATATCTTTAAAATCGTTCTGCTCTTTGATGTGTCAAGTAAACTTTATAAAAATAATCATCTGTTTTATTAAATGTGGGTAATTGAAACTGGTTCTAATTAATGATATTAATACATTTTTAATTGAAAAAAAGCTGAATTTGACTAGAAACAAATAAAACACTGGCAAAAAAGGAAGTTCATATAAATGCTTGTTCATAAAGCTATACTCTATTAATTCAGGCGTGCCTTCAAATTATTATATTTTATTATACAATAAGCTCTTGTTCCTATGAACGTTGTGATTCTGTTTTGTTGAATATGGTTAAGTGTGAATCTGACACAAATATTCTTATAATGAAATTGATGAATGTCACTGAGAATAATTTGTGAATTTGACTGAGAGACCAAATAAAACATTCCTATAAAGAAAGATATATGATGCATTAGCGCGCCATCTGTTATCAAAATTCAAAACTTTTTGAGACGCGTAAAAGGACAGTAGTAATTGTTTATTTTCAAAAAAAATCATACGCGTCTATAATAGTTTCGAATTTTGATAAAAGAAAGGTATATGCAAATATTTGTTACTACAGTAGAACTATTAGACGAAAAACATGGTGAAGGAAGTATTTGTACCATTTGTACCATAGTTCTTATAAGTCGCGCTTCATTGCTCGCCTGTTGAAGGGTTTTTACCCGAAAGCTTGCACCTATGCATCAATAAAAGAAACTCGTCTTCCTTCACCATGTTTTTCGTCTAATTCCAATTCAGGAAGAATTCTTTATCAATATTTACAGTCGAACTATCTCCAGAGTCGGTGAACGAGTGGTTAAAACCTTCGATTCCCCACATCCATGAACCGGGATCAAATCCCGCATTGCACACTTTTTTCTGTGAAGAACTTGTTTTCATTGTAAATAACAAAAGCTAGATTGATCTTTTTGATAAGTACCTAATAAAGTTATTTTGGAATAGAACAACCTCCCTGTAAAGGATATCTAATTGCAGAGATAAAATGTCTTTTAGGGAGTTCTCCTTTTACCGAAGAGTTTCTAAATGGTAAAAATGGTACTTTTGGCAATAGAAACTGTCCTTTATAGAGAGGTGTCCTCTTACCGAAGAGTTTCTAAATATTACAAATGGTACTTTTGGCAGTAGAAACTGTCCTTTATAGAGAGGTGTTCTCTTACCGAAGAGTTTCTAAATATTACAAATGGTACTTTTGGCAGTAGAAACTGTCTTTTATAGAGAGGTGTCCTTTCTCACGGTGGTTCTATTGTATAAACAAATCGCTGCCTTTTTCACACATATCTTCAAACTATTCTTCTCTTTAAATTTATATCTAAGAATAAATGGAATTATTTCTCTATCTGCCAGAGCCTTCCCTTATTAAACCACGTTCTACAGATCAAAGGTTAATCTCTAAAAATTACTCGATGAGGATTTGTGTGTTTTTCCTTTCTTTTAAATCCTCCAAGAAATGTTTCCAGATGTTCTGTAATTAACGGCGTTTCTCCAAGCTCTAAGACATAAAAAGGATTACTTCAGTTTTTATGTTTGTTTTCTTTGTGTGTGGTGGATCTTTTTTTTTTTTTCTCTCTTTAGTGCAATATGATTGTTCCAATGGATATATTTATATATAAATACTGTTTTTTATATTTCATATAAGGCGCTATAATATTGTAATTTATATCTAATGGCTAACACCCTCGATTCTCCCGACAGTATTGAACCGGGATTGAATCCCGCGTTAACATTTTGTTTAATATGTGAACTTCACATATTATTCACTGTTTCAATTATCATAAACTAGGTTGCTCTTGTTGAGCGGTACCTAATAAATTGATTTTGAACCGGCGGTTGAATTTATATCTTATACAATAGAACCTCCATGAGAGGACACTGGCGCAAGAGGACACCTCTCTATTTAAAGATTTTTTTAGGATAATTTACAGGATGAAGATTGTCAAATAGGGGATCTGTGAGCCCAGAATATGTAAATTATTTTCTTTTAACGGATTTAAATTATAAATATTGATACCGAAAATAAGTATGTGAAAGAATATTAATAAATTAAAATCTTCATTGTGTATATACCAATATAGCTATATAAATTATAAAATATATATTTGTTTGTGTGGTTATTTTCGGAAAACATATGCAAATTATCCTAATAACGAACGAATTTTCAAAAAGATGATGATAATAATTTATTGATTCCAATTATTTTATTTCCAAAGCGCTATATCCCGCAAGAGATACTTGCGCCAAACAAGGAGAAAAGTTTATTTACATAAGTTATTTACATTATTCAACGCATGAAAACATTAGAGATCCAGATTTTGTAGAACGTTTAGAATGTATTTACAAAATGAATTGGACTTTAAATATGATTTTTTATCGGGGGGGGAATCAAATCGTTAAGTTCACAAACAACTAGTTCATTCTTCATTCTATAATCTTGAAATGCTGGGCAATCGATCAGTAATAATTAATTGATGAACTCTTCTATCATCAAGAGACTACTCTATTATTGAGTCATATAATCATACAAGAGTTACTCTAAATGTTTTTACAATCAATATTAAAAACAATTAAAATATTTTTAAAAAAAAATTATACCATTAAAATCTACATGCATTTTTTACCTAACGTAAACATTTTCATAAAATAGTAACAACAATAACTCATAGAGGGCGCGACTTTGTTACAGCGGTAATTCCTAAATGTTGCCTCAGACACAATGGAGTTGACTAGAGAAAGTTTATGATTTTTTATGAGTATAAAAGTAGTTTAACTTCTAAAGAATCCCAAGAAATATTGATGAAAGCTTTAGGAGATAAAGCTCCTTCTGTTCGAACAGTTTAAATTTTATAGTTCAATATATTTATCCCTTGTGTTAATACCAAAGTGGAAATATCAGACTTTCGAGAATGTTTCTTTTAATTCTAATAATTCTGTGAACAAAGTCGCGCCCTCTATGAGACATTGTTGTTACTATTTAATGAAAATTGTCATGTTAGGTAAAAAATGCATGTAGATTTTAATGGTGTAATTTATTTTTTAATATTTTAATTATTTAATATTGATTGTAAAAACTTTTGGAGTGACCCTTGTATGAATGATTATATGATTTAATAATGAGTAGTCTCTTGATGATAGCAGAGTTCATTAATAATTTATCATCTTTTTTTTTTTTTTACAACTCTAAAATTTGAAAATTCGTTCGTTATTAGTATAATTTGCATATGTTTTTCGAAAATAAGCACACAAACACAAATATATATACTTCTATTCAATAATTTATATAGCTATTGGTATTTATAATGAAGATTTAAAAGAATTATTTGATAAATTAAAAGACACTTATTCTCAGAAGCTTGATATCTTCACTTTGGATCATATAATAATTAGCAATTAGTAAAAACATTCGCTCTAAAAATAATATAATCCCTTAGTGGTCTTGTCCATGAGGAGATCAGATCGGTCCGTGCACCCTGATCACAATACCGGCCAACTGAGGTGGTGGTGGTGTCTTGTCCATAGAGCAGATCAGATCGGTCCGTGCACCCTGATCACAATACCGGCCAACTGAGGTGGTGGTGTCTTGTCCATGGAGCAGATCAGATCGATCCGTGCACCCTGATCACAATACCGGCCAACCGTTCGTATGGATGTACTCTTCTGGATTGATGTCTGCCATATAAAGGGCTGAAAGGATGGCCGGGCAAAATATAATCCCTTATATAATACTAGACGAATGGCCCGGGCAACGCCCGGGTTTTACCCGAGTGCGAATATATTTTAAAAACGTTGTCTTGGGTGGTCGCTATAGACAGGGTGGTCTGTATAGACAGGTGTATGTATCACACAGCTGATAACAGGGTTGTCTAGAGTGGCCGCTATAGACAGGGTGGTCTGTATAGACAGGTGTATGTATCACACTGCTGATAACAGGGTTGCCTAAAGTGACCGCTATAGACAGGGTGGACTGTATAGACAGGTGGATGTATCACACAGATGATAACAGGGTTGTCTAGAGTGGCCGCTATAGACAGGTGTATGTATCACACAGCTGATAACAGGGCTATATAGAATGGCCGCTATATACAGGGTGGTCTGTAAAGACAGGTGGATGTATCACACAGCTGATAACAGGGTTGTCTAGAGTGGTCGCTATAGGCAGGGTGGTCAGTGGTCGCTATAGACAGGGTGGTCTGTATAGACAGGTGGATGTAACACACTGCTGATAACAGGGTTGTCTAGAATGGCCGCTATAGACAGGTGTATGTATCACACAGCTGATAACAGGGTTGTCTAGAGGGGGGCAGGGAGGACACGTGTTCGCCGGCAGCCAATGGGCGCGCATTCTATCCGTGAGCTTCAGACAGAATAAGGCAATTATATATATAGATGATTTGAGATTTAAAAAAAAATATCATCCAAGGAAGATATCATACATTCCTTCCTTTATATTATACTAGCGGATGTGTACCCGGCTTCGCCCGGGTTTTATCCGAGTGAAAGTTTGCCTAACGAATATTATATATTATGAAGTATAATAAACAATGTTAAAGATTAGTTTTAATTATTAATCAAGATTGTGTGTGAATATGTGAGAAAGATGTAATATCGTTGTTGTTTTCTTGGCCGACTGTTTTACATATGGTGTTATCTTAAAATTGCTTGTTTTGAATATTTTTTTAGATTGAGTTGAATGAATTGCTGAATTTTTTTTTGTATTTATATATAAACTAGCGGACGTACCCGGCTTCGCCCGGGTTTTACCCGAGTAAAGGTTTGTCTAACGAATCTCTCGATAAAGTGAACATTTTTTCCCGGTCCCTTGAAAAGTACTCGATAAGTTGAATAAAATCAATATTAATTGGTTCCCTCGGTAATTGGAAGTTAAAGGAATAGTATCTTGCCTTGGAATTGTATCATTATTCTTGTCTCAAATAAATTGCCGTGTCATCCTGAATTTTGTCTTTCCTAATTTTCTACATTACAAAATCATCGTATCATCATGATAATATTTAGAGCAGATTGTTGAATTATAACAGATAAATTAGAATATTTATCTTGATTATTTTAAAGCGAAAAGTTATTTCAAAAATTTTATTTGCTAGAAACCTTCCCAGTACTATACTGAATAACTTCCCAAAGTTTCATGGCGTTCCAATGAGTGGTTTGGTCAGGCATAAAGGACAAACAGACACACATACATTCATTTTTATATATATAGATAAAATTAACTCTGTTGATTTTTTTTTTATTTAATCGATAACAGCGAAGTTACGCATGTTAAAGTTAGGAAAAATATTTTGATGTTAAGCAAAACCTGCTCCATCTCGTTTTACATAAATGTTGAAAATTTGGTCGAAATTGATGCATTGTAACGAAAGTTTTTAGCGAACACCACTTATGAAATTTGCATTTTATTAATATAGATTCTCTTATATATTTTCCCAATATATTTGTTGGTAAAATATTCACTCGGATAGAGAAACTAGCTTAGAGCTCAATATAATAAAAGTTTTATTTTTATTGATCTTTATCGTTATTGATCTTTTTGTGTGATGCACGTTTTAAGCTTTGAAACTGCTGGGATTTGAGAATTGATTTTTTAAGCCACTTCTCATGATCTAATGAAAGGATAAATTCAAATATACTGGATTCTATCTACAGTCTAATTGATATTACAGTAGAACCTCCCTTTAGCGGACACCCTGCTAGCGGACACCTCAAGTTATATCATATCTTTAAAACTGTGTTACATTTACAAAACCTTTTATTGTAAATATGAATAAAGGTATATACAGTAGAACCCCCATGAGAAGACACCCCGCTAGAGGACACCTCTCTATAAAGGACAGTTTTCATTTGAAAAATTACCATTTTGAAAATTTAGCAACTCTTCAGTAAGAGGACACCTCTCCCCAAAGGACACTTTGGCTTTGCAATTATGTGTTCTTTACAGGGAGATTCTACTGTACAAACAAAAACTTACAATTTAATATTCTACTATTTTTTTCTCTCTGTTATAATTTATTATTATGATTTAAATATCACCATACAGATATATTTCATTTATACGATTTAAAAAAAGTATATAAATAAAATGGATATATATAATAAAATATTTGAAATTTTAACATTTTGAAATGAGCTCTAATTCACATCAAGCAATAATTTAACACCTGATTATTCTATCTCTCTCCATATTATCAACATATATAGTCACGACCGTCATGGGTTCTGTCACGGATGCGCGCGCATCATCATTATGATCATTATCATTATCTAATGATAATAATAATAATTATTAATTATTATTATTATTATTATTATTATTATTAATAATAATATCATCATCACGACGTGGGTAAGTGTAAACACGTTTTTTTCCCTCTCCCAATAAAACCTGGAAAATTGATCAAAAATAGCGCCAAAGTGATAATTTTCAATATTAAAAACAAACATTTTCGAAATAGTAAAGGGCAAGGTAAAAATCTGTATCAAAAAATGAGAAATTTCGAAAATTTGATCAATTAGTGTCTTAGAAAGTTGCAAACACGTGCTTTTACAAACGTGATAGTATTGTTAAGCCTTATTTTATTTAGAATTTTTTTTTTGTGTTCATGTTGGTAGGATTTGTGTGTGTAAATTTTATTTCCATTTTTCTTCTTTATCAGATTGTGAATGGCTGAAAACAACCTTCAAGAAAATATCAACTTGAATACTACATTAACTTGGAGGCAGAATGGTCACTCCAGCCAGTCAGATGAAGATATAGAGAGAAGTGAGAATATCTTTCTTATCCAATCATTTTATAAATATGCCGATAGAAAGGGAAGGGCAGGAAGAAATTCTTGGCCTAAAATCCAAGAAGAATACCGAAAAAGCCGATTTGGACGCGCAATAAATCTTGGTACTCTAAGAATAAAGGTTTACAAGCTTATCAAGGACGAAAGATACATAGATATCGTCAATGAATACAGAGGGACATCCAACGGATCTGCACCTGTTGTAAGCCAAAGCCAGGAAGAAGACGAAAGAGAAAGTACCTCAAATGTTCCAGACAACGGCGAGCAAACCAGTGACAGTAGAACTTGCGATAGTGAAATCACCAATAACCAAATAGGCCAAGAGGAAGGTGAGAGAACAAACGAAAGGGAAGATAGGGATTCATCAGAACTAGTAAGCCAACCAGATAAGGAAAAAGAAACAAATGAAGAGGCAAACAGCGATAACCCAGTAAACATAGAATTGCGGCTGAGAGTAACAAGGGCAATGGAGAAAGCGACAGAAGAATGCTCGAACAAACCAGTTAATGAGTGGACATCGACGTTCAAAATCCCATACGTAAAATATAAAAAGCATATTCTAGAGGAAATTAACAATTACATTGAGGAAAACCTAATGGGGAATCTGAACTTGGAAAAAATCAGCAAAATTATTTATGCAGCGCAAATGGCATATGAACAGTTAACCAAAAAGCCGCAAAGAGCGGGGGACTGGAAATATCCATTGAACAAATCAATCCAAGAGAAAGAAAATATGATGAAAATAATTGAAAAACGAATAGAATCTGGAAAAATGAACAGCAAAGAAAACCACATGGTAAAACAAGTAGCCAAGAAATATAGAAGCGACCCCAGGAAAATATCAGATTTAAAAATAGTTCAAGAAAAAATAAACCAAGAAATAAAAGTAATACAGAAAAGAATAGAGGTATCAGAAAAAAGAAGTGAATTTAATAAGACAAATTATATGTTTGAACTGAATAGGGGAGCATTTTACAGAAAATTAAAGCCACAAAAAGCAAATGAAGGCCCCATTAATGAAGAAGATTTAACAAATTTCTGGTCCAAAACTTGGGCGAAGAATCAAGACCTCGATATTCCGGAATACCTCATCCAGAATATCGAGAAAACAAACAAACCTATCGAGCAAATAGAAATAACAAAAGAAGAATTCGAGGAAACATTGAAAAATTTGCCAAATTGGAAAGCAGGCGGTATAGATAAAATTTATAATTTCTTTATTAAAAAATTGACCCCGCTACACGAAGATCTATATAAAGCCGTTGTTCAAGCTATAAGGAATCCAGAAACAATTCCAGACTGGATGTTTACTGCAAAAACCTTCTTGTTTCCTAAAGGAGGAGAGAACACCCCCAGCAACTACCGCCCCATAAGTTGCATGAGCAACCTGTACAAATTAATCACGCGGATATTATCTAGAAAGCTGAACAAATACATAGATAAGGAACGATATCTGTCTATCAATCAGATAGGAACGACGCAGCGAACTCAAGGCGCCAAGGAACAGGTCTTATTAAACAAAGCTATATGCAAAGAACACGCAAATAAACTGAAAACCATGTGGATCGACATAGCGAAAGCTTTTGACAGCATTGACCACAAATACTTGCTTAAGATATTGGAAACATCAAGAGTTCCAAAAGAAATTCAACAATTCGCAAAAATTGCCCTAGACAAATGGCAAGCACAGTTGTACTATGGCAAGCAGTGCCTCAAAACAGTGAAAATAGAAAGAGGAATATTGCAAGGAGATGGGCTATCACCTCTATTCTTCGTCATGTGCCTCGAGCCGATAACAAGGGAGCTCAACAAAGAAGACAGTCCCCAAGTGGAGATGAGAGTGGGAGAGGAAAAAATTAAAATAAATCACCTATTGTTTATAGACGACATAAAAATATTTTCCTATAGCGACAAGGATCTTGAGCTCTTAGCGAACAAGACAACTCAGCTTTTGAATAATATAGGCTTCAAAATCAACCCGACAAAAACAGCGACAAACTCCACAGAAATTCAGGAATTTGGGACACTGGCAGAAAAAGAAACATATAAATATTTAGGTGTTCTAGAGGATAACACCAGCGCAGTCGTCCCAGAAAATAAAGAGAGAATAAAAAGAGAAATAGTATCCAGAATGGAATCTTTAGCGGAAACCAAGCTGAACGCTAAAAACCTCTTCGCTGCTTTCAACGAATTTTCGCTCTCGCTCATAAACTACTACGTTGGAATCGTGGAGTTTAGTGAGCGAGAACTAGAAATGTTGGACCAAAAGGTGAGAACAACGCTGAGCAAATTCAAAATCCATCTTAAGCCAGCAAATAAAGAAAGATTATATCTTCAACGCGAAGAAATGGGAAGAGGATTGGTGAACTTGGTCCAAAAAAACGAAAGAATTCTGCTAAGCCTCTACAAGTATATATTTGGGGGGGAGACAACAAAAAGAAAGGAAGCCATTAAAGCGTGTGAACAGGGCGAAAACACAATGCTCACGCACATCCAACTAATTATAGAAAACAAGTACAAAATAGAAGCCCAAAACATCACAATGAAAACTCTGAAAGAAAAACAGATTGAAAATCTAAGAGAAATCATTGGCCAGAAAATAATCCACAGAGCATTCTTTAAAAATGAAGAACAACCGCTATTGGACATGATAGAATCCTCACAGTGGCTCAAAACGGGAAACAACACACCACAAAATGAAGGATTCTACATGTTCATACAAGATAGAAACGTGTTCCCGAAGGATAAGAACCTGAAATGCCCTCACTGTGAAAAGGTACAGAGGACGGTGGACCACCTTGCTACAAACTGTGGAAGATTGCTTCCTTACGACTACACTGAGAGGCATAATGAAGTAGTGAGATGCGTCCACTTCAACTTGGCAAGAAAATATAATTTCACAGAGAACAAGAAGATAAAGCTCCACAAAATAACGACTAAGATTGAAAATTCATACGCCAAGATAATAACGGACCTGCCAATGATAAGCGATATCAATATCAGAGCTAACAAACCTGATATAATAGTATATGACAAAATAAAAAAAGACATAACAATCATAGAGATAGGGGTTACCTCCCAAGACAATATCCAAACTACGGAGCTGACAAAGAAAAGAAAATACCAGCTACTGGCGAGGGAAATGGCCCAAACTGAAAAAATGCCCGTAAAAGTAGTGCCGATAGTCTTAACATGGGATGGAATAGTAACCAAATATAACAAACAATACAGGAAGGAAATAAACATAAGAAAAAGGGACTTTGCATATATTCAATCCCTGGTGCTAAAAAAGACGATGGAAATTATTTCAACAGAAAAGAAGAATGAACCTTACGATAAGTTACAGAGAAATAAAGAAATGGAAGCCATGGATAGATTGTTGGAACGATGTAGGGAGCTGGCATGTGATGACGAGGAAGGTGGAACACCGGACATGGAGCACAGGGATACGACGACCATAGAAGAGATCCAGGAGAACGACCTAGAGCAGATGACAGGAGACCTGACAGACAAGAATGGATCAAGGCCAGGGGACCATCTTATCGAGGAGCCACTAGTAGAGGCCATAGAAAGACTGCTGGAGAGCTGCAGGACATCAGGGGACCATAACGGCAAGGGCCACAGCACTGACCAGGAGTCATGATAGCAAATGTAAATATCTTTGTTTACTTTTACTGTTGTCATTTATTGAAGTTGTAAATAAAAATATGTAAATAGACTGACCATTCGCTACACCTTTTAGAGAAAAACTTGTAACCTTTTGGAAAATAAATTTATTAATAATAATTTTTATTATTATTATTATATTATTATTATATAGTCACAACCGTCTTTTCTCAATTCCTCAATTCCTCATCGGCCGCTGTCACGGATGCGCGCGCACAGGGAGGTCACGTGCTCGCCGGCAGCCAACGGGCGCGCGCCGCCGGCATTACATCATAGATTATAAACACAAGGTAATAAGGCCAAATAAAAAAATAGTGTGTGATAAGGCACAATTTGGATTATCTACTTATATAATTGCCTTATTCTGTCTGTGTGAAGTTCACGGATAGATTTTGGTCAGAATGGATAAAATAAAAAAAGTGTCAAGGGATGGGAATCGAACCCACGACCTTCCGCTTACCGGGCAGATGCCATGACCACTAGGCTACCCTGGACATATTTTTCCGTTCACATTTTTATTTTTAAATTTTCAAGACACACACAGTTTGGGGCGGGACGTTTCTCAAGAGAGACATCCACGGCACCAATTTATAATTGTAACGAATAGTATTTTAATTAAAACATTTTTAAAATATATACGCACTCGGGTAAAACCCGGGCGTTGCCCGGGCCATTCGTCTAGTTTTATATATTTACATCTATTTTATTCATATATTCATCATTATATAATCTTGTTTATATAATATTCATATACAGTAGAAGCTCCCTGTACACACACACACAAAAGCCTTTATTAGGGACTAGAACCTCCCTGTAAAGGACAACACTTAATTTCAGAGCCAAACTGCCCTTTAGGGAGAAGTGTCCTCTTACCAGAGAGTTGCTAAATTGTAAAAATCGTAATTTGGCAAATCAAAATTGTCCTTTGTGGAGAGGTGTCCTCTTACCAGAGAGTTGCTAAATTGTAAAAATCGTAATTTGGCAAATCAAAATTGTCCTTTGTGGAGAGGTGTCCTCTTACCGGAGAGTTGCTAAATTGTAAAAATGGTAATTTGGCAAATTAAAACTGTCCTTTGTGGAGATGTGTCCTCTTACCGGAGAGTTGCTGAATTGTAAAAATGTTAATTTTGCAAATGAAAACTGACCTTTGTGGAAAGGTGTCCGCTAGCGGGGTGTCCGTTAAAGGAAGGTTCTACTGTATATATTTATTTTGTGTTTATAAACCTACATTAATATAGAAGTTGTAAAATAAAATAGTTTCAATCTATCTCTCTCTCCAAAATAGAATTATCTAAAATAACTTAATCATTATTAATAAAGATAATTATATTGTAATCGACAAGCTTTACAAGCTTGATACCTTAGTGTGATTGAGTGGAGATAAGAAAGAAGACATTGTAATCGTGAGTGGAACTACAATGAAAGCTGAAATGATAAAAATCATTAATATAAATACGATATCTGTCTGTGTATATGTGTTTGATTGACAATTTCAACTAGGGAGACTTCATTTTTCAGCAATTGTTCATGACCTGAAAGAAGGATGTAATCCACAAATTTAGGTTTCTAACTCCAATCTCTTCGAAATTGAGAGCAAAACATTATCAGATTTCAATATAAATATATTTTTTGTTATTATTTATTAATATAGCGTGTATATGGAATTATGAGGAGAGGTAAGAGAAAATTACCTGGTCATAACAACCCCAGGGGCGGTCGGTGGAAGGATGGTCTAAACCGCTGGTTTTCGACAGCTACAACCCGGGTTCGATTCCCACATTGGGAACTTTTTTCTGATAAAAAAAAACTCCAATGGCCCCCGATTCTTGCAAAGGTCTAACCCTACCAGCGAGTGCAAGTAACTAAATGGAAATCTGGCACATTTGTAAATGCAAATGTCGAACTACTTTTTATGTGTAGACATGTGGTGCACTTACAGTAAAAGCAGTCGCCAACTTCTATCCACCATGGTTATCATGGCCTGTACCACGTGTACTAGGGATAAGCAAAAAAAAAAAAAAAAATACCCTGTGGGTGACCTTTGTCCAGCCTGCTAAAAACCAACATTTCCAGGAACTCCCCGGTCCCCCCCCCCCCCTCTTATTGAGAAGAATTTAAAAACACCTGAGTTTGATAATCAGGGGACAGTTCTCACCGAGATGATCTCCACGCCACTTGTTCCCAGGGTGGTTCTCGAGCTTTTTCTTTCTCCTCTCCGATCTACAGGTTTTTACTCCTGTATGCGTCCTCACCACACAACTACCACGATATAATTCTAAATTCATTAAATCTATATCAATATTTTATGTGAGTAATAGGTACCTAGAAATTATTCGAAAAAGAAGGAATAAATAATATTAAGGTAAAGGGTTTCTTTTAATTTGATTTTCGCAAGCTTTCGAGCAAAATCAAAATTAAAAGAAACCCTTGACCTTAATATTATTTTTCTTTCTTTTGTATATCAATATATATTAAAATTTGTCTGTCTTTCTATTTCAATTTTATTTCCAAATAATTAAGTTAAAAATGTATTAACTAAGCAATTTCAATTTTTAGAATAGATATTTTAACTTTATTTATACTCTTATCTATAGAGCAATTAACCATGTTCCCATTTAGAACATTGGGTGATTTTATTCGACTGATTTTTTTTTTGTAAGATATTTTTAGTGGCAATTTTATTTCTAAATATTTGTGAAAAGGACTTCAATTTTTCTTATGAGCGCAGTTTACTTTCCCTCAAAAATTTATATATTTTTATTATTAAAAAGTTTTGAAAATATGGTACGGCTCCAAAATCACTTTATTAGGTACTGCTCAAAAAGAGCAACCTAGTTTATGATAATTGAAACAATGAATAATATGTGAGTTATTCACATATTAAACAAAGAGTTAAAGCGGTTCATGACTGTCGGGAATCGAGGGTGTTACCCACTCGTCTACCGACTTATTTGTTTTTAAATATGGTACAGTATCTAAAAAAAGATATATGATGGAACTGTATTTGTGTGTTTCTTAGAATGTAGTAGAAGATAAGTTACATGAAGGGAAGTAAATAATTAAGTAGTTTCCACAAAGCAACGAGATGTTTTACAATAAAAACCAATCAAGTAAACATTATTGAGATACATTCACAATGGTTAAAAAGAGATGTATTGAGAACATAACAGTGAAGAATTGTAGATACAGTAGAGCCTCCATCAAGAGAATGTCTACAACGTCACTCAACTGGTCTCTTTAAGAGGGGGTCTCTTATCAGAGATTCTTTCAAGTCGTTCAGGGTCTCCTAAGAGAGATCACTTTCTCCAGGAAAAACAAGTTTAGCCAAGTTTAAGACTGTATCTCTTGGAACCCTCTATATGTCTATACAGTTGAACTTCCCTTTAGTGGACACCTCTCTACAAAGTACAGTTTTCATTTGCAAAATTACCATTTTACTATTTAGTAACTCTCCGGTAAGAGGACACCTCTCTCTAAAGGACACTTTGGCTCCGCAATCAGGTGTTGTCCTTTACAGGGAGGTTCTACCGTATTAAAATCTATCTCTATATTATTTTTAAAAAAATTCTGTCTACTGTTGCAAATATTAAAATATTTCATCTAACATCTCTCAATCCTGGTAATGGATTTAGGTTAATTTTTTTAAAGAGAATCACATTTCATATCAATTTTATTTTCTAAATCTATATCTTTTTAATACCCATTTTCAGTGTGATCGTTTAGAATATTGAAGGAAATTTTAAGACAAATTTTGTAAGCTTCTATGACATTATATGTCCCAATTTATATCATATCTTTAACACTGCGTCCTATTCCCAAAACATTTTATTCTAAATATTAATATAGATATATACAGTAGAACCTCCGTGAGAGGAAATTCACGCTAGAGGACACCTCTCTATAAAAGACAGTTTTCATTTGCAAAATTACCATTTTTACTATTTAGCAACTCTCCGGTAAGAAGACACCTTTCTCTAAAGGACACCTTTTCGCCACAATTGTAGAGTTAAACCCGAACAAAATACTATTTAAAACCATATTTATTATGAAGCAGTGTCATCTTTCATCATTAAAAAAAATCTATATTTATGCACAATAGAGTCTCCCTGTAAAGGACACCTAATTGCAGAGCCGAACTGTCCTTTAGGGAGAGGTATCCTCTTACCGGTAAGTTGCTAAGTTATAAAAATAGTAATTTTGCAAATGAAAACTGTCCTTAGTGGAGAGGTGTCCGCTAAAGGGAGATTCTACTGTATTATATAGTTATTAATAGGTTTTTGAATAAATATGGAACAGTTTCAAAGCAAGGATATGTTTTATTATCCCAGGTTCCTTGAGCGTTCATATGTTGCCAGATAACCAAAGGCATGGGGGTATAAGTACATAGTTTTATATATAAAAATCATATTTGTATGTTTATCAATAAAAACGCTTCAATTGATTACTCAATTCTCTCAAGTAACACCTTTTTAACCTGACAATTGTTTTAAGTTAATTTTATAGAAATGATATTTTCTGTGTTCAATTTTATTAACAAAACTAGCGGACGTACCCGGCTTCGCCCGGGTTTTACCCGAGTAAAGGTTTGTCTAACGAATCTCTCGATAAAGTGAACATTTTTTCCCGGTCCCTTGAAAAATACTCGATAAGTTGAATAAAATCAATATTAATTGGTTCCCTCGGTAATTGGAAGTTGAAGGAATAGTATCTTGCCTTGGAATTGTATCATTATTCTTGTATGGACGTACCCGGCTTCGCCCGGGTTTTACCCGAGTAAAGGTTTGTCTAACGAATCTCTCGATAAAGTGAACATTTTTTCCCGGTCCCTTGAAAAATACTCGATAAGTTGAATAAGATCAATATTAATTGGTTCCCTCGGTAATTGGAAGTTAAAGGAATAGTATCTTGCCTTGGAATTGTATCATTATTCTTGTCTCAAATAAATTGCCGTGTCATCCTGAATTTTGTCTTTCCTAATTTTCTACATTACAAAATCATCGTATCATCATGATAATATTTAGAGCAGATTGTTGAATTATAACAGATAAATTAGAATATTTATCTTGATTATTTTAAGCGAAAAGTTATTTCAAAGATTTTATTTGCTAGAAACCTTCCCAGTACTATACTAAATAACTTCCCAAAGTTTCATGGCGTTCCAATGAGTGGTTTGGTCAGGCATAAAGGACAGACAGACACACACACACACATACATTCATTTTTATATATATAGATAAAGTTCAAATATTATTTTTTAAAAAACTAAGCAGTTTCGAAATTTGTACCATATATCTTATCTAAATCTTCATTTATTAAGACGCTTTCATGGGACATTTTAGAACTTCGGGGAAGGTTTTATTGTTATTTTTTTGGTGACGTCTTCCCTCGCAACATTTTTTTCTCTAAAATTCCTAGTTGAATGATTTTACAATTATTATTAATAGTACAAAGCCGTTTTTTTTAAGCATTATGTCTATATCCATATAATAAATAGAAAGTTTTCCTGCCCAGAAGTCCAACCCCTCCT
This sequence comes from Cordylochernes scorpioides, assembly GCA_030710605.1. Classification (NCBI taxonomy): domain Eukaryota; kingdom Metazoa; phylum Arthropoda; class Arachnida; order Pseudoscorpiones; family Chernetidae; genus Cordylochernes; species Cordylochernes scorpioides. The sequence goes on along the minus strand of CP092866.1, from coordinate 20,890,469 downwards.
CTACGTGGCGGGCAGGAGAAGCAGCACAAGTAAGGGACTGTCCTGTAGGGTGGAGTACGGTGTCGTGAGCCCCGAGCCGCTACGGTAACCGTGAACAGGGAAACCTGAAATGTGGCTGACTAACGGGGCAATGGCACCCTTCCTTTCCACGTGACAAGACACCACCACCAATAGAAAGTTTTAAAAAAATGCAACATAGTGATGTCCCACCTAACACCTTCAAAGATTTCAAACAGCCACCCTCCTAGGAATAAGTATATTTATCCCCAAATATCTACAGAACATTCTCAAGTACAAAAGACATGAAATCTAAAGACCAACCCGGATAGTTGGTGACTTTAGAACGTGGTGGCTTCAGGAATCAGGGTGACATCAAGAGAGATATACTATACAGTATTAAAGATATATGACATAAAATGGAACTGTCTTTTTTTTATGTCTTAGAGGGCAAGTTACATGAACGAAAGATTAAATTATTAAGAAGCATCCGTAGATTTGTATATTTGAAATGAAATGAATTTGCCAATAAAATATCAAACGGGTAAACAGTATAGAGAAATATTTACAATGATTAAAAGAACATGTCTTTAGCACAGAAAATTGAGACAAAGTAGATACATCAGACTCTCGTTAAGAGACTGCCTAAAATTGTGGCTAAATCGGTTTCTTTCAGAGGTGGTCTCATCAGAGATTCATGTCAGGCAGAATCTTTTATTAATAACTTTATTAGGTGCCGCTCAAAAAGAGAAACCTAGATCGTCATATTTACAATATACTGAGGGGTATGGTTATGTACAGGGGTTCATTTAAAATTATAATTTATATTAATTTATATGAAGACCACTTCTAGGAGAGACGGGTTTAGACACATTTTTATTTTCTATAGGTAAACTCCGTACAATTGGTATAAGTGTATAACGAATCAAAAGTTTTTACGAAGGAGTATCTTTTATTATATTTGTGCAAGCTTTCGAACTTTGCAGTTCTTCCACAGGCAAGGATAGCACAGAATAATAAAAGATACTCCTTCGTAAAAACTTTTGATTCGTTATACACACATTTTTAGGTGGTCTCTCATGAGAGCCTTTATTTATATAGAGTAATACAGGAGAACCTCCCTGTAAAGGACAACACCTAATTGCAGAGCCAAAGTGTCCTTTAGGGAGAGGTTTTCTCTTACCGGAGAATTTCTAAATAGTAAAAATGCTCATTTTTACCTATGAAAACTGTCCTTTATAGAGATGTGGCCTCTAGCGCGAGTGTCCTCTCATGGAGATTCTACATTGTATCCATATCAATTAGCTCACAGAAAAATTTGAATTTTATAATAATAATAAACACCTGAACTATGATATAAATACCACCAAAATGTTCATAAAACCCTTTTTGAACCTTTGAGAATGAGTCTAAGCCAGGGGGTCGGCAAACCTTTGAGTCGGAAGAAGCAAAAATTGAATTTTACAAAATTTCAAAGTTTTTAAAGAGCCACAAAATGTTTTCTTGCCAACAATAAATAGTGCTCGCATAAATAATATTTACATATGGAACTATATAAAGAGCTTCACATCCAAAGCATGTGGCTCTCGAGCCACAGTTTCCCGACCCCTGGTATAGGCTATTTCTTAGAAACCATTTTTCTTTTTAATATATTTCCCAAAAAAAAATCAAGTACAAATCTTGTATTATTTATTAACTAAGAAATTTGATTTTGAAAAATCTATATACACCTATCGCTCGATTTACACGGTACTTGTTTTACACGTATTCGCTTTTACACGGTTTTCCAAATAAGTTTTTTTTTTTGTTTTTATCGAACTATACTAAATGCTACTGTGATTGAACACATGCGCTGTGTACACATCTCACGAGGAATCCCCAGCTTATGTGCTGACTACATATTTTAATTTGTCAATGCATTTTATTTCTGTGTACATCTATCCCCCGATTTACACGTTTTTCTCAGGAACGTATATACCGTGTAAATCGGGGGGATAGGTGTATATATATATTTTTCTATATCTTTTATATATAACCATCTTCCACATGTGAATATTGAAACCACGGAGAAAGTTTTACGGCTGATATATGTCATAATTTGTATATAATTAAATGCAACCCCGACCCACTATGTATGTATCATGTATGATTTTCAAAGACTTAATAAAGAACAAGGTAACTGGAGGAAAGAAAGTAACAAAAGATATAGGAAGTAAGACTAAAGCGGGCACGACTATTTTGGCACCCCTGTGTCAACATTGCAGGGGCAGAGACCGGTCGTCTCTAGTGACCGCAGAAGTTATATTAGACAAGAAGCACTCGACACTTCCTGGAAAAACAGGATGTATTCGGTGACCAGAAGTTATAAATATTAAGCTAACGCCCAACATTTCCGGCAAAGATAGGACGTATTTGATAACACGGAAGTAAATAAAGTCAAAATGGCACTCGACACTTCCTATCAAAGCAGATCATATCTTTCACCAAAGGAAACCGCCGGCCTATCAGAAGATAGCACCTTAAGTAGGTCAACCAATAGGGAAAGATCATGTGAGATCTCTCCACCAATCAGAGAGAAACTGACTCGTGGTGTTAAATCGAAAGACAAGAATAGTGAGTTACGCTTTGGCTCCCAAGGAGGTGACATCGGCTTTAGACCTCTCTCCCTCTGCTCATCCCACAGCTAAGTATAATCATCGCCATGTGATTAGTTAAGGACAAATCAAAACCACCCCGCTCTTCTCAAGCTTTCTTCCCTCCAATCCAGTTGCCTTTTATTTTCAAACCTCACCATGTGTCCTGATTATTCCTAACTGTATGCTGCAACTTCCACTCAAACGGCTGCGCTTCAATCAAATATCACCATTCGCATCCAACAACAAGAAACCCCACAACGATATTGCCACAGAACGGTTAAGTCGACAGGATTCTACAAAAGTGTAATACAACAAATATTATAGTTTAATAACGATTGCATCATCATATTACACAGAGTCGACAGGATAAAGATTATAGAGCTTAATCAGGATGAAGATGGAAATTAACCCAGGCGCCAGCACAACAAAAGGCAATGACAACCCAAGAGAGAAGGAACTGACAACGAACGGAAAGAAGCTGACAACGAACGAGGCGACAAGACACACCCTGGCGACGGTAATTTTAGAACTGACCGCCGCGCTACAAGGGGCAACCGCCGCCCGCACCGCCGGTACGTGTCCGAACAGCCTGACATCCACCGAGGAATCGCCATCCGCCATGCCGTACCAGTACACACGGAAGCAACCCACGCGACACGGACCCAGTGTACCGACAACACGATCCACTCGAATGGAAGCAGTACAAATAACTAGATTTCCCTTTCAATCGCGCGGACAGTGCAAAAGGTCCCGATCCGGTTCAACAGATATTCCAAGCCAACCACACCAAGCCGAAGACGCCACAATGGAGACTTTTCGAGACTAAGGTAGGCAATCCACCCAATGACATCATCAAATTAACTTTGGACTTGTATCTGACCCAGGACCTACCATGTACCTTTCTCATTGAACCAGACGCAGGTTCGAACATATTGCCGTATCATTTATACAATAGATTAAAAGCACAACTCCCCAATTTAAGTATTAAAAAACCTTCCCTTGATCTATCCACCCTAAATAGTTTTACGAAAATAATAGGACATTTAACTTTCCCTCTGACAATAGGCCAAATAACCCGTAGAGAGAACTTCCACGTGGTAAATGCATCCTTGCCATTTGGAGTTCTTACCTTAAAAACCCTTTATCAATATAAATTAAAACTAAATTATAATCGCGGCACTATTTTCCAACTTGGCGTCCCATTGTCTAATACTATCTACCACTTTAAACATGTGTCAAATGAATGCAAGCACGGGCTAGGCCAAAACCTGTCCCAAAGGACTCGCACAGCACCCAAAGCTTTCACACATGGAAACCCTTGCCTGCATTCATTGCCCAAACCCCAAATATTTACATGCCACCATTCTAATCTCACACCACACAACTTTTCGCTCAACCCAATTACCAATACTTTATGCCCACCACATATAAAGCCACCACGACTTCAATCTACAACTCCAATAATGCCCAAACAAGTGTCCGTACACCGACACAGCTCACCCACTTACCACACAAAATCCACACATGACCATACTTCGCAACACTATAATTACGCAAATGTACCTCACAACATACACGCACCCATACGTCACCACGCGACAAACACGCACAACCCGCACAACAAACGCAACACGCACGCCAAAAGACAACAACAACAAACAAGCGCACGCGCAACCGTTAAGAATAATACAATCATCCCGTCTACACAAAACATAGAAAAAATTCACGCCACCAAACAACCACACAATCGAAAAACCTTGCGATCTTTCCTAAAAGCTGTGAACGCCTATAAAGAGTTCATTCCGGACCACGCCCGCTTGCGGACGCCACTTGTCAACCTTCTAAAAAGGATGTCATGTGGGTCTGGGATGACAAATGCCAGAAAGCGTTCACTAACCTGAAAGAAAACCTTACCACACACCCCACATTACACCTTTACCAGGAAGGTCTGCCATGCCAGGTGTACTGTAACACCTCAACATTCAGCATTACAGGCGTTCTTAAACAAGTCTACCCTGATGGGAAGACATACACCGTTCAACATTTCAGCCGATCTCTACGTAGTCACGAGCGAAATTATTCAGACTTGGAACTACAATGCCTAGCCATTGTGGAAAGTGTGGATAATTTCCGCACCTGTCTAAATGGCAGAAAGTTTACAATATTTTCTGACCATCCCGCATTGCAGTGGTTGAAAGAGATCAAAGCTCCGTCGGGCAGATTGTTTCGATGGAGGTTAAGATTGTCAAGATACGAATATGAGGTCCGTAGCATAAATGGAGTACAACAATATGAAACGGGCGTTGTAACTCGTATCCCATTTTGTGGCTTTCTAGATGCGCCACTCATAAAGAACCAACAATCTTCTCCACCGGGAAAATCCCGCGTGACTATGGATCCCAATAAACTGCGCACCGTCTCCCGAAAAGGAGTACTTAAAACTATAGTCCCAAATTCATTTACAACCAGACTTCTTAAGTCCGTACACACACAACACCACCACCCAAACATCTCCAAGATGACGAGACTCATCTCAGCACAATATTATTGGCAGAACATGACACAAGACATCGCAAAACAGGTAAAAACCTGCCCCACCTGCCGATTCGCTAGAAGAATCGATGAATACAAACAACCTGCACGTAAAAATACCGACACAGGTATCCAAACAAAACAAAATTCGTACATAAAACACAGCGTACACACAACACAAACAATGCCAAAATTACCACATCCACGTCAGAGAAACGATCTCACATCTCAACCTAAACCAATTACCGCCGACATATCTCTCATAAAACCATTGACGATCAAGCAGGAGAACTGTAAACCTGACAACCAATTCAATCATATCACACCACTCCCTAAAGATATCAAACAGGAGAACTGCGAACCTACCAATCATTTAATTTCTACAATTAATAAGGATCAAACAAATATTTCAGAGTCCCCAGTTACAAAATTGTGGACGAACATGGGGCAATATCCTATATTTCATCTGATTCTTATCCTTTGTTTGTTACTTCTGCCATACAACTGTATCCCAATTTTGTTCATTAAATACTTGTTTATCTATGCTATGCCCGATCAGAAAATCTTCGAACTACAAGAGGTAGTTTTTAATTTAGGACAAGCATTTTTTAATTTTGGACAAACAGTTTTTCATTGTGGACAAGCAATTCTTCATTGTGGACAAGCAATTCTTCATTGTGGACAAGTATTTATAAAACTTCTCATAATTTTAGGAACCATCTTCGCAGAAAATCTAAATAAACTCCGAAAAAGATAACAGTAACTGAAAGGTAACCAACTAGTGTCGGAGAAATCACGCTCCAAAAACAAGATCTGAGCCGCACCAAAAATAAATAGACGGCAGGAAACGAGAATTTGAGACACCACGACGGAAGTGTAGTCCGCAGCGATAAATTCGGCCTCTGTAAACAAAGCGGAACGCCTTCGTCCGATCTCCAATTTCATTCCCTCTCTTTTGCCCGACACACCCCACTTCCGTATCTCTAATTACAATGAGAAGATCCCCTATTGAGGTCAACTGGGAACCTCGCTATGCCACCAATTTTGATTCCGGTTCGAGTCTACATATCGATTTTTACCAACCAATTCCACATCCACGAGACAACACATAAAAATAACTCACGCATTTCTTACACCACCGACTTCTAACATTTTTTCACAACACACACACAAAGACAAAAAAGTACACATAAAGGTTATATAGATTTCCATGTCTCCTGTACACAGCATAAACGCACTTGAGGGCTAGAATCACGTTTTTCACCTAAGTGTCGATACAGACGAGACAAAAAATTTATAGGACATAATTGAGCAAGTAAAACATTTATAGGGCAAAATGGAGCAATCAATACATTTAGATCAGGGCATGTAGATACCAAAGGGTTCCAACCAATACATCTTATTTTTCATATCAATCATTTTATTATTTTCTCTCAATTAAAAGTTAAATATTTAATCAATTTATCAATTTATTCAACTTATTACCACTTTTATCATTAATTATCATTTTTTTTTTTCCCAATTAGTTTATATTATCATTTTTATTTATCAATTATCATTCTATTTACCACTTGACTTATATTGTCACAACTCAATTATCAACGAAAACACTGGTTTTCGATTAAACTAAAAACATTAAATCACCCTTTATTGTTGAAACCTTTTTATTTTTCATTTTTCTTTTTTTTCAAACACTCAACCTTGATTTCGCTCAAAAAAAAAAAAAAAAAAAAAAAAAAAAACTTTATTTTATTTTTATTTTTGATTTCTCAAAAGACCTAATAGAATTCCCTCGGTCTCCATTCCCAATTCCGAGCTAGAATATAATTAGGCATTTTCCTTTTTTTTTCTCACCACGCACCAAGCATTCACTTTGATTTCGTTCAACTCTTATTTTTATTTTTATTTTGATTTCTCAAAAGACCTAATGAAAACCCCTTCGATTTCATTCCCAATCTCAAGTAGGATAGTAATTAGGCAATTCTTTTTTTTCACCAACGCAACAAAGCATTTTCTTTTTTTTTCATACAACAAGGCTTTTTCTTTTTTTTTGTGCAACCAAGCCTTCACTTTGATTTCATTCAACTTTTATTTTATCTTATTTTATGTTGATTTCTCAAAAGCCCTAATAGAATTCCTTCGATTTCATTCCCAATTTCGAACTAGAATATGGTTAGGCATTTTTCTTTTTTTTTCTCACCATTCAACCAAACACATTCAATTTTGATTTCATTCAACTATTTTATATTATTTTTATTTGATTTCAAAAGCCTTAATAGAACTCCCTCGAATTCATTTCTTAACTCGAGAAGAATTCGTTTAGGCGCATTTTCCTTTTTTTTGCCCACTATGTACCATAACATTCATTGATTTCTTACAATTAAAAAATTTTTGATTTCTATTAATTATACTCAACCTATATCATCAACACCATTCTATTTTACTTTTATATTACCAGCAATGTTTGTATATAACCCCTCCATACCCACAACTAATTTTCCCACAAAATTATTTTTCACTTTACAGAATTCTCTCAGGCTAACCCCTTCTTGAATTCTTCACATGTAGGGGGCGCATCTGTCATAATTTGTATATAATTAAATGCAACCCCGACCCACTATGTATGTATCATGTATGATTTTCAAAGACTTAATAAAGAACAAGGTAACTGGAGGAAAGAAAGTAACAAAAGATATAGGAAGTAAGACTAAAGCGGGCACGACTATTTTGGCACCCCTGTGTCAACATTGCAGGGGCAGAGACCGGTCGTCTCTAGTGACCGCAGAAGTTATATTAGACAAGAAGCACTCGACACTTCCTGGAAAAACAGGATGTATTCGGTGACCAGAAGTTATAAATATTAAGCTAACGCCCAACATTTCCGGCAAAGATAGGACGTATTTGATAACACGGAAGTAAATAAAGTCAAAATGGCACTCGACACTTCCTATCAAAGCAGATCATATCTTTCACCAAAGGAAACCGCCGGCCTATCAGAAGATAGCACCTTAAGTAGGTCAACCAATAGGGAAAGATCATGTGAGATCTCTCCACCAATCAGAGAGAAACTGACTCGTGGTGTTAAATCGAAAGACAAGAATAGTGAGTTACGCTTTGGCTCCCAAGGAGGTGACATCGGCTTTAGACCTCTCTCCCTCTGCTCATCCCACAGCTAAGTATAATCATCGCCATGTGATTAGTTAAGGACAAATCAAAACCACCCCGCTCTTCTCAAGCTTTCTTCCCTCCAATCCAGTTGCCTTTTATTTTCAAACCTCACCATGTGTCCTGATTATTCCTAACTGTATGCTGCAACTTCCACTCAAACGGCTGCGCTTCAATCAAATATCACCATTCGCATCCAACAACAAGAAACCCCACAACGATATTGCCACAGAACGGTTAAGTCGACAGGATTCTACAAAAGTGTAATACAACAAATATTATAGTTTAATAACGATTGCATCATCATATTACATATATTTGCTAGATATATTTTCGTCACATTTTAATTTCAAAAATCCAAGTGAAAATATTTTAAAATTATTACACTTCAAGAGCCTAGATTTCAAACATAAATTTTTAAAAATTATATTACAAAGCAGTTTTCTTCAATCATTACACTTATATTTACAATGAAGAGTTTTAAACATACGATTCAGTATTATAGATATATACATATAATAGTGTTTTTTATATATATTTTTTAATTCTCTTCATATTATAAAGCAGTGTTTCTTTAATCACTATATTTATATGTCATAATTTGTATATAATTAAATACAACCCCGACCCACTATGTATGTACCATGTATGAATTTCAAAGACTTAATAAAGAACAAGGTAACTGGAGGAAAGAAAGTAACAAAAGATATAGGAAGTAAGACCTAAGACTGGCACGACTATTCTGGGCACCCCTGTGTCAATACTGCAGGGGCAGAGACCGGGCGTCTCTAGTGACCGCAGAAGTTATTTTAGCCAAGATTCACTCAATACTTCCTGACAAACAGGACGTGTCGAGTGACCAGAAGTTATAAAAGTTTGAGAGATATCCAGTACTTCCGGCAAAAACAGGACGTGTCTAATATCCTTCGAAACTATAAGCGTCAAGACACCAAACACTTCCTGACGAAATCAGATATACCAGGCAGGGCACAGCTTTCACCAAAGGAAGCCGCCGGCCTATCAGAAGATAGCACCTTAAGTAGGTCAACCAATAGGGAAAGATCATGTGAGATCTCTCAACCAATCAGAGAGAAACTGACTCGTGGTGTTAAATCGAAAGACAAGAATAGTTAGTTACGCTTTGGCTCCCACGGAGGTGACATCGGCTTTAGACCTCTCTCCCTCGGCTCATCCCACAGCTAAGTACAATCACCGCCATGTGATCAGTTAATTAACAATCAAAATCGCTCCGCCTTCTCAAGCTTTCTTCCCTCCAATCCAGTTGCCTTTTATTTTCAAGCCTCACCATGTGTCCTGATTATTCCTAACTGTGTGCTTCACTTACCACTCAACGACTGCGCTTCAATCAAATATCACCATTCGCATCCAACAACAAGAAACCCCGCAACGATATTGTCACATATATATAATAGAACCTCCCTGTAAAGGACAACACCTAATTCCAGATCCAAAGTGTCCTTTAGAGAAAGGTGTCCTCTTACCGGAGAGTTGCTAAATAGTAAAAATGGTAATTTTGAAAATGAAAACTGTCCTTTATAGAGAGGTGTCCTCTCATGGAGGTTCAACTGTATATACCTATATTCATATTCACAATAAAAGGTTTGGTAAATATGACACAATGTTAAAGATATGATATAACTTGGAACATATAATGTCATAGAAGGTAAGTTACATGACAGAAAAGTAAATTATATGGGGAAGTATCAGAAGAATTGAAATTATTTTGCCAATAAAATATTACACAGGTATAGAGGGTGAGAAACATCTACAATGGTTATAAAATGACATTTTGCATTAGCGCCCCATCTGTTATCAAAATTCGAAACTATTATTGACGCGTATGATTCTTTTTTAAAAATAAACAATTTCTACCATAGTATGGTAGATTAAACTGGCGAAACCGCTGAAAGGGTTCACCACTGATGAGCCAGTCCCTCCCATTAATTTTTCTATTGCAGTAAAGGCAGTAGAAATTGTTTATTTTTAAAAAGAATCATACGCGTCTATAATAGTGTTACGACGCTTCTCAGCCGTCGATGTTTGCGTTCAAGGTTTCTAAGAGAACAATGTGGATTCTTTAGGATACAGCTTAGTGCGGTACATTTATTGTAAGAGCTTTAAAGAGTAGATAAGTAACTATACAGTAGATGGACTTGCCTTCAATGCCGCTCCAGGTAGGTTCCTCCTCGTACTCCACTTGTTAATCCACACAGTCCCGGGGCCCACCTCCTCTAGCCAGCTTGCCGCGTCTGTCGTCACCACCGCCGTTCTCCTCGCTGCAGGTCCCGTTGTCACCAGACAGACTTCTTCCCCCAGACTGCCATGTTTTCTCGGCACACACCAATCCCCGGCAGGCCGGCCAGCTGGACTCGGCTGATCCCTTCCCCACGGCGGCGCCCGCTGGACTGCCCCGTCTGCCACCCCCTCCTCTGGAATTTGTCAATCCACACTTCCCTGAAGGAGCCTCTGCATACCTCTTCTCTTGGCTTCCCCACGTCTTCTTTTCTACTTCTTTGCTGCATCGCTTCAATAGTTTCGAATTTCGATAAAATGACATGTCTTGAGCAGAAAAGTAAGGAAAATATATACAGTAGAGTCTCGCTACTTCAGAGATTGTCTAAATACGTGGATAAACCAGTCTCTCCCGGAGTTGGTCTCTTGTCAAATATTATTTCTAAAGTCAGGCAGAATCTCTGATGAGAGGCCATACCCAAGAGAGACCAGTTTATCAACGTTTTCAGGCGGTCTCTCATGTAAGATATACTGTATACACATCTATATCTCTATCTCGCTATATGTAAAAATTGTATTTTGACTGTTCCATCTAGCTGTTTATTGAGAAATCTCCTAACCTACAAGAATCATTCTCACCAAATCTAATTTTACTTTTAAATGTTATGTTATTAAAAAATCAAGTGTGAATATAAAAAAATGTTACTAATTTTAGTTTATATCTTATATAACCAGCGAATGTACCCGATTTCTACCCGAGTGAAAGTTTGCTTAACAAACATTAGTTTATTTTTACCAAATCAGTTAACCCCGTACGTATTTCGGACCGTTTGCCCCCCATTACCGTGGTGATAGCTGTAATTCAACGACCAAAAATAAGCTAACCTCTCTCTCTTTGAGGCACATTGAATGTTGCTAATTTTTGGAATATTCAGGCATCAAAGTTTAGTTGAAATTTATTCCGACAGATGGCTCAAGATATTAACAATTTTAGTTGTATGATCAGGAAATACCTTTCTCATAAAATCTACATATATAAAATAAAAGGATTTAAAAGCGCGAATGTTTCTTTTATACATAAGACAAACTTCTACTGTCCTTACTACGATGAAAAAATATATTGGGAGGGCTTGGCTCATCAGTGGTGAACCCTCCCAGCGGTTTCGCCAATTTAATCCACCAGACCGCTTCTAAGAGCTCTAATACTGTGAAGCGGTCTGGTGGATTAAATTGACGAAACCGCTGGGAGGGTTCACCACTGATGAGCCAAGCCCTCCCAATATATTTTTTCATCGCAGTAAGGACAGTAGAAGTTCGTTTTATGTATAAAAGAAACATTCGCGCTTTTAAATCCTTTTATTTTATATGCATAGAGGGCGCGTTATTGCTTTGTGTTAAAATCTACATATGTTGACGTTTATATATAGAGAGATGTAAGATAGTTTTGGTTAGTTTATTTATATTTGTAAGTTTTTTCTCGAATTATATTTACAAATATATTTGGAATTGTATACCTATTTAATTATATTAGTAATTTTTCTCTCTTACATCACATACAATATATTAGATGAATGAGCCGGACAATTTCCGTGATTTACTTTCGTGCATTTTTACCCGAGTGTGTTTATACGATATAAAATGCTTTGTGTGTGTGTGTTTGCCCATAAAATCTTTTTTTTTTTATTTTATGCATACCAGTAGTAATATAGTAACGATACAAAATTTTGTGTGTGATTTTAAAAATCAGATAAAATTTTTACAATTATATATTATGACCCGGTTTCACCCATTATCTGTCCTATACTTATAAAAAGGGAAATCCATACATGAACCAGCAAGTTACAGGCCCAACTCACTTCTACCTGCCATCTTAAGATTATTTTAAAGAAAAGTAGTAAGGAGACTTAGAAAATCCCTCGAAGAAAAGAATCCACTCAGACCTGAACAATTTGGCTACCAAGCCAAGCACTCAACATTGCACCAGCTAGTTGTTGTCACTGAAAAAAAATAAGAAAATCCATGGACCTAGGCCAAATAACAGGAGCTGTATTTTTTATATCGCCAAAGCTTTTGACAAAATCTGGAACGAGGCTCTTCTCTACAAAATGTGCAAAAAGCATCTTCCTGAATATATAATAAAAAATAACACAAAACTTTTTAATGAACAGAAAATGCAAGGTGAAGGTCGAAGATGAACTGTCAACAGCTAGGAAAATCTTTGCTGGGGTCCTTCAAGGTTCAGTCACTGGACCAACCTTATTTGACATATATATAGACGACTTCCCTTGTATTGAAGACACCTCACTACACCTATTTGCCGATGATACCGCCATTTTAGCTTCGACATATACGTTTCGATAGACTTCAAATGCAACTCCAAGAGGCCTGCATCTTTTTCACGATTTGGTGCAAAAAAATGATAAGTCACAATGAACTCTCAAAAAAAGTGAAGCAATCATCTTAAGAAGAAAAAAAAAATTAAAAAACAATTGTATCAACTCTTCGTTTTCAAAGACAATATTAAATGGGAAAACAATATTCGATACCTAAGGATGACCCTAGACAAGCATTTAACCTTTAAAAAAACATATCGAAAACAAGATCAATCAGGCAGCATAACACCGACTGTCCGTATTACTAGTACCAAAAAAGCAAGTTATCCCTGCAGTGAAAAAGAACCATTTACAAATCAATAATAAGAGAACAATGCTGATCTATGGCCACCCAATTTTTATAACTGCAGATAAAAGCATCCTCAAAAAAATTGAAGTAGTTGAAAATAAAATGATCAGGTGAATCACTTCCTCACCCTGGTCCGTCCGAAACATGATTACCAGGAACAATCTAAATATTGAAAATATCAACGAATATATTATTATAAACAATTTTTTAAATTCTACGAAAAAAAAAACTGAAACCCCCACTTTCAAGAAAGCCACAAACAACAAATGCGAAACAAGGAGAAAAAATATTAAAAACTGAAATATATTCTTCATCAACTAAGCCAAAATGACGGAAGAGTGGAATAAAAGGAAAAAGAAACCTACTTTGAATATTAAAAAATCCAGAAAAAAACGCAAGAACAAGATCTCCAAGGACCTGAGGATCCAAAGACACTAATATAAAATATAATTGTAAATAAACCTTTGCACATAACCAATCCCCACAAATTGTTGTAAATATGATGATCTAGGTTGCTCTTTTTGAGCGGTACCTAATAAAGTTATTTGTTATGACAAAAATACACTCATGAACAAAACTTAGCGACATTTTATACCTTTTAACTCTTAAATTGTACTAATAACTTAAAGATATTTGATACACAATGGTCTTTAATGAAGATACGCGAGATAACGAAGTGCAATCACAAAATTGCCTCTGTCTCCTCTTCAAAAAAAAAAGAAGACCGGCGACAGACTTTCTACCTAAGTTTTGTTGATGAGTGTAGATTCAGCAAGAAGTGTATGTCTTGATACGAAACTAATGTTTTAACAAATTTCGTTAGACAAACTTTCAATCGTGTCAAAACCAGGTATATTTGCTAGTATTTTATAAATTAACACCATCATATTTCACACTTTATGTCTCTCTCAAATTTGTAAATATTTAATAAGAAAATTAGATAATGCATGATTAGACCTTTACCTGTCGTACATACGAAAAAAAAAGATGAAATCTTAGTAACAAGAGATATTCACTTTAAGATTTTTTTTCAAAAATAATTCAATAAACATGTATTCACTAATGTAGCGAATATTTTTCTAAGTTTTTATTTTTAAAATCTTATATACATATAGGTAAATAAATGAACTCTCAAAATTACAATAAATTATTATGAACGAAAAATATTTACCTTGAATATACAAAGCATTAAAAAAATTAAATTAAATTAATCAAAATATGATTCTAGAGATGTTAATAAGAAAGAGTATTGTTTTGATGAAAATTGCTATGGTTTTAAACCTCTAAAAATATATTTAAAAAAACCTTCTTCCCTGATTTATAATATTATAAAATAAATGAAGCTTCCAGGGTTAAGTTTCTTGTGAAACTTTATTTTCAAGCTTTCGGACTTGTCAATCCTTCAACAAGGTTATCAGGTTAACAATTTTATAATAAATATATTTTTATGTACACATTAATACAAAGTATTTGAAATATGTATATAATAATGTGTATATAAAAATTGCATTTATTATTAAGTTATTAACATGATAATCCTGTTGAAGGACTGACAAGTCCGAAAATAAAAAGTTGAACAAGAAACTTAACCCTGGAAGCTTCATTTATTTTATTTAAAAATATATTCGTTTAGATTTACTGGAAAGTTGACATATAAGGCTGTCCCAAAATTTCGTGTTTTTTCTTAAAACGTTGTTTTTCTTATTAGTTGGCGAATACATAATAATACAATTACTTTATACATATTACAAAGACATTATACATAACGGAGAACAATATTGGTATTTCAATTTTTTGCAAGTGTTTATGAAATTTTGGGATAACCTTGTATTTTAGTTATAGGTTGTGCATTTTGTCTTTGGTATAGAGATATCCTTCAATGAATACATAAGATGGTTAGAATTATATAAAGAGTGGAAAAAAAATCTTGAAATTTTTGTCTCAAAATTGTGCCACAATAACCTTACTTTTTACCATTGCTAAATATTAGTACAAAATATCATATAAGTTATCAATAGCTATCCTTCGAAAATGTTATAAAAAGAAAATATTGTAATAAGTAACCAAGAAATTAAAAATAAGCAGAGAAAAGGAATTCTCTATAGGTGTGAAAGAAAATTAGCATTTTTTGTATTATAAACGTAATTTCTCGTGTTTTATACATTTAACTTTTTTAAAATCGAATAAAATCATCAAAGATCGAAGAGAAATTGTATAGATTTCATTTAACGAGTGTTTCTTGAGCTTACATATGCTACCATCTTCCCGAAAATTTGTACACTTACAATTAAACAGACGCAAATAAACTATTTAAAATTGACAATAAGTTTTATGTAAATACGTTCAAACACATCAAAGATGAATAGGAAAATTCTAATTAAGATTTCTCTCTCATCCTATCTTCAAATTACATATAAATAATATATGTATAGCAAAAATATATAATAAAGACATAAACCAGAAACACGCTTGAATATATTTTTAAAAAAGATAAAAATTTATTTAAAACAACAAAAAAGAAATTTATGTTACATTTATGAAAAATGCACCATTAACATTCTTTTTATTCTGAAGGTTTTTCCTCTTCCTTTCCTTCAGGTTTCTCCTCTTCAGGCTTCTCTACTTCTGAAGCCTCCTGTTCAGGCTTCTCTTCAGGACTCTCCTCAACCGGTGTTTGCACTTCAGGGATTTTCTCTTGTTCCTCTTCAACAGCCTGCTGTGACTCCATCACTTGACGGCGGCGTGCCCTGGGTTCTCTGGCTTTCTCAACTTTAAGGGTCACACCCAGGATAACGTGATCCCCTTCAAGACCCTCGGTTTCCTCTACAGTTTCTAAGTAAACGAAACCGTAATTACGAGAGTTGTTAGTTTCATGTATCCTTGGGATATAGACACGAACAACTTTCCTCTGGTATTGCTCCTGGAAATATGAACGTATATCACTTCCACGGACCGGTCTCTCTATACCGGTGATATACAGGCTCTTCCTGTAGTCACGAGAATAGTTACTAGATGAAGCGGGGTTTCTAGACTGGAAACTGGATGAAGCGGGGTTTCTGGACTGGAAACTGGATGAAGCGGGGTTTCTGGACTGGAAACTGGAGTATGCGGGGTTTCTGGACTGATATCTGGCGGGGTTTGTACCTTCATTCCTAGGAGCAGCGGGAGGGTCGGAAGCTTCAATCAAAAGAGTCCTGTCAGCGAGGACAATGGGCTCCTCACTCTGGAGTATGGCCTCCATTTCATCCTTGCTGGCGAAGGTTACGAAGCCGTAGCCTTTAGACCTGTTGGTTCCTCGGTTGGTGATGATCCGTACATTGGTTACCTGGCCGTAGTTACTAAAAATATCTGCAACATCCTCTTCTGTGGATGAAAAAGGGATATTTTTCACATAAAGTGTGTAGGAAGCCATTTCTAAGAAGGAGAAGGTTCTACAAAATTATAAAAATCCTTTGCACAAGATATTTTTTTATTAATTTGAAAATGTGAAGGTGACAAGAAGTGTTCTATTCCTTTTTCATTATGTGTTCAGATATTATATTTTGAGTAATCTGCTACTCTGTATATTTCAAAATAGTAAATAATAAATATAAATAATTCTGAATATTTATTGATAGAATAAATATAATTTTAAAAATATTTATATTTATTAAATGCATTTTGTGTGAATAATGTATTTTCGCAAGAATTTTGTATATACATTAGCGCTTTGCTCTTTTAAATTTACATTTATTGTATATAGACGAATGACCGGGCTTCGCCCGGGATTTTCCCCGAGTGCAATTTCCTTCATACTGAAAGAACATTACTAATAAATAGTATTAGAACCATAGAATAGCAACACCGAAGTAATACATTATCACAGGCAAAAAGTATGTAGAACAAAAATTAATAAAAATACGAAATCCATTGTGTACATAGTGACGATAGGTTTGTAAAGTTTTTTTTTAAATTGAATTTTTGTGTGCACTTACCATAACTTAGTAATACGAATTTCTATCTCAATACTAAATACTTTTGTTAAAAAGTAACACTCTCATAAAAAGTTATTAAAAAAAAAAAAGTTGGGCAAGCAATTTTAAAAATATGCAGAACGCTCATTGGACGGTTAATTCGCCTGGTGTTTTCACTTCGCTTCGTATTTACTGCCGCGCAAAAAATAGTTCTGGAGATTCTTTACACTTTATTAAAACAATAACGAACTTTCGAGTATTTCTGCCTTCCTGCAGGAGTACATAAAAACGAATAAACGCCGTTAAGATGCTAATAATATGTACGTTTAAATATTAGGAGAGATTTTGCATATTGCTTGATATTAGAATATTTTATTAAGTTAGTTTTTATTTTTTGAATATTGACTATTGTTTGTTTAATTTTAAGAATTATCATATTGACTGTAACTTTTATTTATTATATAAAAAAAACAAAGGCCAGAACAAAAATTAATAAAAAATACGAAAGCCATTGTTTACATACAGTAACGCTAATTTTGTAAAGTTTTTTTTTTTTTAATTGCATTGTGTGCACTTATCGTAACTTAGTAATATAAATTTCTCCCTCAATACTTTTGTAAAAAAAAGTGACACTCGTATAAAAAGATATTTTAAAAAAGTACGCAAGCAACTTGAAAAGAAATGTAGAACGCTCATTGGTCGCTCAATTGGCCTCGTGTTGTTACTTCGCCTCGTATTTACTCCGCGTAAAAAAAAAGTTCTTCAAATGAAAAAAAAAAGAAATAGCCAAAAATACTAATCAAAATGTAGCCGAAAATTTTTCTCAGGTTTATAAAAAGCGACATGCAAAATTTGGTACCAATTGGTTCAGTAGTTTTTGAGTTTATCGCGAAACAGACAGACATTGACTTTTATATATATAGAGATATAGGGTGTCTTTCTGAAATGGCTTCACAAACATTTCGAACAAATTCATTTCATTTATGTTTTTTCTTATTAGCAGACAGAAAATGAAAAGCTGTCTACTTGTAACCTGAAAAAAAGGTATCTACATACATACAACGTTCTATACTCCATAGGTCTACATATTTATTCAATAAATTAAATGGCTCCACAGTGCAACTAATACCATGTATACATTATTACAGGATTGCGGATTTCCACAATTTACATAAAATCATAAGACTCCGCGCAACTCATTTTATCTACTTGATTAAAGGAAGCTTTCAGGTTAGTCCTTCTTCAGATAACTAAAACATATGAACAAGGTAATGGCTTCGGGTTAGGCCTTCTTCAGATAACTAAAACATATGAACAAGGTAATGGAGATAGGAGATTATATAGCTTTTAAAAAGATAAATTTATGTGAATAAAGGATACATAAGAATTTAAGAATATATATAAATTTGAAGAATCAACTATGAACAGGTTAATAAACTTAGTGAATAAAAAAAACTTGATAGTAGACATTGCTGCTGCTGTGATTGAGATGCATGGAGATATCTGAGGCTCTTCATTGGATACGACAACAACAACAACAATAGAAAATTAGAATACCTATTGGTTTAAAGTTCAAAAGTTATAAAATAAACTTTATTAGGTGCCGCTCAAAAATAGCAACCTATATTAGATTTGTAGAAATTAAACTCTTAAAATCACGATCATTAAAAACAATAATAAGCATTAAGAGGAGCGTCTTGTGTAAATTTCTTTAATACCGCAAGCTTTCGAACAGAACGTTCTTCAACGGGCGTGGATAGTAAAACCGTACTAACATGCTATTAGAGGAGAAAAACTAATATATACACCAATAAATTTACATACTAAAGAGATAATAGCGTAAAAAGAAAAGAAAACAACATAAATATTTAAAATTGAAATTTGCATATTACAAACGTGACGACGAAAAAATATGCAATAAACTTGAATGAGACTAAAAACTAAGGTAAAAAAATATTAAAACGGCGACATCCTTACACTAAAAGAACATAGAATAAAACGGTATATGGAAGTTAAAAATCCACAAGGCCAAGGCAGGGGGAAGGGAGGGTCCCACCCAGTGCTACCACTATCTTTGAGATATAAGAGGGGTGGGGGGGTGAAAGACAGGTTATTTATAGAGTATCTGGTAAATGTCTGGGAGGTCTATTCTACGGTTACAGCTATTGTTTTGTGTGGAAATGATAGATTCTAGGCAGAGTCTGTGATGTTTGTTATCTCTTGATATTGAAAATAACGTTTAAATTCCAATAATTGATCGGTACTTCTGATATTAACTATATGTTTCCCTATTATATGTATTAAAGAATTATGTATTTCTCTAAAATATTGAAATAGAAACTAGAACATTTTCTTTATTTTATTTTGCTCTCAAGTATTCTTTATAAAAGGTAAACTCAACGTATTTCTTCTTTTAACTACTTTTGTGCCTCCGTGGCCTAATGGATAAGGCATCGGTCTCCTAAACCGGGGATTGCGGGTTCGAGTCCCGCCGGGGGTAGTTTTTTTTTATATAAACAAATTATTTCGAAATAAACTCGCAATGAATTTACGCGAGTTTTTCAATTCATATCATTCTGTACAACTTCACATAAAATAAAATTTTGAAAATAGAGCAATCTATAAATACATCTTCAATTAAATTTATTTTACCAGTAAATTTTGTTTGCCTTTGGGCACCCCATGCCTTAAATCAGGGGTCTCCAAACTACGGCCCGAGGGCCACATCCGGCCCGCAGACAGATTTTGTCCGGCCCGCGGAGACATACTTGAAAACTCCTTTTAGAGAACAAATATTTTTTATAGCAAATAAAATGCTTGTGATAAGTTGGATAAAGAAACACAGAATGGTAATGAGTAAAGACATGTATAATTTATGCAGTAAATTTAACTTCAGCATATAATAACTAACAAATTATTGAAATGAATCCAACTTACATTTTATACATTGTAAGTAATGAACAACACATACCTTATAACATGACATATGAAATGCTAATGAGATGTATGTAATTGAGATTTTCCACCGACAATAGTTTGTAGTTGTGGACTAATTTTACTTGTACCAATTATTAAAAGAGATTTAAGATGCTCGTCAGTTAATTTAGATCTGTATACATTTTTGTGTACTTCATTTTGGAGAAGGTTTTCTCACACAAATAAGTAGTACCAAAAACGGAAAACAGCCCACGAGCAAATTTATGCAAATTATCAAATTGTGTCAGTGGAAGACTCTTATAAAATTCCAACAAAGATGAGTTTTCATATTTGTTCTTAATTATATCACTGCACTGAAGATCAATCATTTCCATTTGAAGTTCCGGGGCTAGGGTTTCAATGTCAGCATCAAAAGGATTCTGAAAAATCTTAATTTGATTCGCAATGGCATCAAAGTCCGAGAAACGAGTATCAAAATTTATCTTCAAAGCACTCAAAGTTTCGATTGCAAAATCGATAGGAAACTCAGTCTCAGTAGTGTGGATGAATATTTCACATGTTTTAAAATGTGAAAAACATTTACTTCGTAGTTGTGATTGAAACAGTATCAATTTCATCCGGAATGACTTGATATTAGTGTATAAATCAGGAAGATGCTGGTTTTCTCCTTGCAATCTCAAATTCAGTTCGTTCACATGTTTTGTCAAATCAACATAGAATGCTAACTTCCATAGCCATGCGTTGTTTTGTAATTCAGTAAGAGGGCGGTGCTTTTCATTCAAAAAAATGTCGATCACTGCTCGAAGTTCAAAAAAGCGCTGAAGGACTTTCCCACAACTAAGCCAGCGTACGGCAGTATGATAAGGTAAGTCTGTTTCTCCAATCTCTGCAATAAATTGTCGGAATTGTCGGTGATTCAGCCCAAAAGATCTGATGAAATTAACAGTTGATATGACTGGTTTCAGAACGTCAGACATATCCAAACATTTTCCGCACAAAGACTGTTGATGAATGATACAATGTAAGACTAATGGTTTTGAGCCGCCGTCATTTTCTACAGCCTTTGACACAAGAGCGACCACTCCTTTATCTTTCCCACTCATGTTTTTGCCTCCATCAGTTGTAATACATTTCAAGTTTTTCCATCGAAGGTTCTTTTTATTAATGGCCATTTCAACTCCTTTAAAAATATCGGTACCAGTAGTTGTGCCATGAATACTATACATATCAAGAAGTTCTTCGTGCACTTCATAGCTTTTATCTACTCCTCTAATATAAATCAACACCTGAACAGTATCTGACACATCCGTTGACTCACCCAAGGCCAAAGAAAACCACTCAACATGTCCATTTTTGTCGAACAGTTGAGAGGATATATTTTCAGCGATGTTTTCTACCCTTCGAGCCACAGTGTTTGCTGACATACTGACAGTTTTTAATAAATTTACCTTTTCAGGGCACATTTCTTCGACTACTGCAATTATGCATTCCTTGATCATTTCTCCATCGGTGAATGGTTTTCCACGTTTTGCAATTTCAAGAGCCACACGAAAGCTGGCACCAGTTGCCGCCTCTTGTTCAGTTTTGACTTTTGTAAATAAAGATTGCTGCGATTTCAATCCGCGCTTCAAAGCTTCGAATTTTTCTGTCCGCACAATTCCTGTATATTTTGAGTAATTTTGAGAATGTTTTGTTTCATAATGACGTTTCATGTTATATTCTTTGAGAACGGCTATGCTTTCATTGCAAATCAAACATAGCGCCTTGTTACTGGACTCAATTACGAAATACTGAATGTTCCACTGATCTTTGAATTTTCTGCATTCACTATCAATTTTTCGCTTCTTTTCCATTCTGCTAAATCACACACAAAAGCAACAATTAATAATAACATTTAATAACAAATAAACATAACAATTAATACAGGAAAATTAATAATATGCAGTGTTGCCATCTTGGCCCTCGGAACTTACTGGAGTAATCAGTATGGCCCTAAGGCTGGAAAGACCCCATCAGTATGGCCCTAAGGCTGGAAAGTTTGGAGACCCCTGCCTTAAATGATTGACTTTTGGCACGATGTGTTTGATGGTGCTTTTTATAAGCTCAAAAATATGCTTAAAGAGCCATAAATTAGCCAAATACTGGAAATATTTGCTTATGTATTATCATCATCAGTTTCTAACTGAAAACTTAAGAAAATTAGACAAGTAATAACCTTGCTTTGCCCATGTTCTACTCTCTTTTTTATTGAAACTACTAATAGAAACTTCGTAAATTTACACGTAGAGGTATAGATGAAGAGGCGAATTGAATGTAAGCTATTCAAATTGAATCACTATCTAACTAATTTATATATTTTTCTATATCGTTTTAAAAATAGAGCAATCCATAAATAAATCTTTAAATAAAAATTCTATATGAAAATAAAGCCGGTGGTTAATGAATTTTTTACAATTTCTGATAGAATTCCATTGTTAAAGAAATGTACGTTATAGGAAAATATTTACTCGGGGAAAAATCTGGCGAAGATAGATATATTCGCTGGTACATTATAAAATAATGTTCTTCTGATGTACTCCTCCTTGCAATCAAAGTCTCAAAATTTCTAGGAGCCCCGGGTAGTTGGCGTTCTATGCTTCAATAACCTAGGTTATAATTTTCTTTCTCTTCTAATGTATATATTTCAATATATATTTCATATAATATTTATATTTTTCGTATAATATATATTTGAATATATACCTGATATCCCCATATGTAATATAGCTATATGGTGTAACAACCAAAACTGTAGACACAATCCAACTCTCCAGTTTGTCCATCATGTAACACAAAACGAAATAATAAAATTAGATTGAGTGACAGCCGGCGCCCAGAGAGGAGAAAGGTCTCCGATTACACCGTCGGTCCGAAAAACATAGTCGGATTACAGAAAGTTCCCCTCTGGCTCTGAAATAGATCAGACGCTCCTCAACCGGCGTCGGCTCGCTCCCTCTCTGAGGTGACATCCAACATGCCTCGTTCTTTTGTGCTATCCCTCTGACGCCTGAAACCATTCTGACCATTGTGGCCGCCATGACGACTGCATCTAACCAACCTGTCTACCACAACTATCAAGAGGCAACCAATCATACCACACCACAGTCATCCGACAGGATAAACTCATCACGACATTCAGTCGACAGGATCATTTGCGCCATCACAACATATATATATGTCGGATACTGTTGTTATCTTTGTAAGATCCTGTTGACTCCTGTTAACTTACTGTGGGATTGGTGAATTGTGGTGAATCCTTTGTCGAATTCTGTTGAATTGATGGCGCAGTCTTGGTCGAATTTAGTCGACAGGATCATTTGCGCCATCACAACATATATATATATGTTAACACAAAGCAATGACGCGCCATCTATACATTTAAAATGAAAGAATTTAAAAGCACGAATGTTTCTTTTATGCATAATACAAACTTATGCTGCCCTTACTGCGATGAAAAAATATATGTTATGAGTAATGATTGAAAAGTAATGATGAACGGAAAAATAAAAGTGTCCAGGGATGGCAATCCAGGGATCCCTGAACACTTTTATTTTTCTGTTTATCATTAATCTTCACAATTCGTTCTTTTATAACTCATCCCTAAGGTTAGAAATAACCGTTATTTCTTCTTAAAATAAAAATTTTGATTTTTCGTTCAAAAGAAACACATGCGGGTTAATTTTCAAATATTGCTGATATTATGCACTAGAGCACCATCTGTTATCAAAATTCGAAACTATTTTAAAGGCGTAAGATTCTTCTTGAAATTAAACAATTTCTCTACTGCCCTTACTGCAATGGAAAAATTAATGGGAGGGCCTGTCTCATCTGGGAGGGTTCGCCACTGATGAGCCAGGTCCTCCCATTAATTTTTCCATTGCAGTAAGGGCAGTAGAAATTGTTTAATTTCGAAAAGAATCTTACGCATTTAAAATAGTTTCGAATTTTGATTGATGATATTATAGTTAGGTTTCTCTATTATAGGTATTAGAGAATTATATCTTTCTCGAAAATATTATTAAAATAGAACCTGGAACATTATCTCAACTTCGTTTTATTTTGCTCTTAAGTATTCCTTATAAATTATAAACTCAAATTATTTCTTATGATAACTATTTTTGTGCCTCCGTGGCCTAATGGATAAGGCATCGGTCTCCTAAACCGGGGATTGCGGGTTCGAGTCCCGCCGGGGGTAATTTTTTTTTTATATTTTAAAATATCTGTAATTCTCTGTTGTAAATATAAAGGACACTTTTACAAATATAAATATAATATAAAAAGCAAACAATGAAGAATGAATGTAATATAAAAAGCCAACAATGAAGAATGAATGTAATATAAAAAGCCAACAATGAAGAATGAATGTAAGATATAAAGCCAACAATGAAGAGTGAATGTAAGATAAAAAGCCAACAATGAATAGTAAATGTAATATAAAAAGCCAACAATAAAGAATGAATGTAAGATAAAAAGCCAACAATGAAGAGTAAATATAATATAAAAAGCCAACAATGAAGAGTGAATGTAAGATAAAAAGCCAACAATGAAGATTAAATGTAATATAAAAAGCCAACAGAGTGAATGTAAGATAAAAAGCCAACAATGAATAGTAAATGTAATATAAAAAGCCAACAATAAAGAATGAATGTAAGATAAAAAGCCAACAATGAAGAGTAAATATAATATAAAAAGCCAACAATGAAGAGTGAATGTAAGATAAAAAGCCAACAATGAAGAGCAAATGTAATATAAAAAGCCAACAGAGTGAATGTAAGATAAAAAGCCAACAATGAAGAGTAAATATAATATAAAAAGCCAACAATGAAGAGTAAATCTCTATATATATAAAAATGATTGTTTGTCTGTTTGTATGTTTGTTTGTATGTCCGGTATACAAATTCGCAGTAGTTCACTAATTCAAACCAAAATTTCCATACATAGGTAAAAAATACGGGGAAGACGATAGGCTATTTAAAAATATATATAAATCAATTATTAAAACTATATATTTTTAGTCAGAAAATGATGATGACGATATTGCTGTATCATGTTTGATTATCAGATACAAAATTATATCGGGAAAAATTCCAAAAAGCAGAGACCACGGGTGAAACCAGTTCATTATTTTGTACGCAGGAACAAAATTCTAACAGAAAAACATTCATTCGAGCAGAAAACAAAAGCCAGATCATCTTTCTATAAAAATATCGCTTCTCAGACACAAAGTTTGCAGCGGGACGTTTCACAAGTGTGACATCCACGGCGCCAATTTATAATTGTAACAAATAGTATTGGAATAAAAACATTCAATCGGGTAAAGCACGGGCGTTGCCCGGGTCATTCGTCAACATATATAGTCACGACCGTCTTTCCTCAACAATTCCTCATCGCTGTCACGGATGCGCGCGCATCATCATTATGATCATTATCATTATCTAATGATAATAATAATAATTATTATTATTATATTATTATTATTATTATTTAATATATAGTCACGACCGTCTTTCCTCAATTCCTCATTTTTTATGAGAACCTTTAAATATATATAAGTACCTTATAATTGTAACGAATAGTATTTAAATTAAAACGTTTTTAAAATATATACGCACTCGGGTAAAACCCGGGCGTTGCCCGGGCCATTCGTCTAGTCAACATATATAGTCACGACCGTCTTTCCTCCTCAATTCCTCATGTCACGGATGCGCGCGCATCATCATTATGATCATTATCATTATCTAATGATAATAATAATAATTATTATTATTATATTATTATTATTATTTTATTATTTTATTATTAATATATATAGTCACGACCGTATTTCCTCAATTCCTCATGTCACGGATGCGCGCGCATCATCATTATGATCATTATCTTCTATAGAAACTTCTATCTTTATAATTATGTATATTTACAAAAAGTCAATTCGCTCGCGCCTCTAGCGGTGAAAATGAGGGCTAATACCAGCTGACCTAATGTACATGCAAAGTTTGGAGCGGGACGTTTCACAAGAGTGACATCCACGGCTCCAATTTATAATTGTAACAAATAGTATTGGAATAAAAACATTCAATCGGGTAAAACACGGGCGTTGCCTGGGTCATTCGTCTAGTTTGATTATAAACACAAGGTGATAAGACCAAATCCAAATAAATAGTGTGTTGTACAACACATATCATGTGAGTAGTGTTTTTTTCCGCCTTTGAGTACTTCAAGCGTTAATCGATAAGCAGATGATTCGACCTGTTTCATGGTTCTCAGATATGCTCAAACATGGTTTTATCATTTTGATATGCCAACTAAAGCCCAAAACAAAATGTATGTGCGAAAATCCCGATCTGCAAAGAAGAAAATTTTCCCGTCATCTTTACCGTCAGAGGTGTGGAGAATGTGCTTTGCCGGAAAAACAAAACAAACTCTCTGCAAAGTTGTACACGGAGAATTGCCTTCCTATTAAACTCTCAAAAAGTTACGCCCACCTTCAAGAGTTGTAACATGGCTCTTCCACGATGGCATTGCCAAGGCTCATTTTTACAAAGTCTTCATCGATTATTTTGCTCGCACTGGACTAAAGGTGTCGTAGAATCCTCTCAACATTTCGTAATATCCAACCAAAAGCCGTTCCCTCAAGTGAAAAGCAGGCTAAAGGGTAGAGGATTTTTTCCAGCGACGAAGACCTTCTGAGCGATTGGGATTGCTATCTGAAGAAGCGTGGAAAAGTTGACATGATGATTGGTTTTACTCAAAATTTACTCCCGGCAAAACTTTCACCGTTTTTTTTTCTTCTTCTTTTTCTCGTAAAATTTGCCTAGCTACTTTAACGGCTCAACAACTTCTTGGCAAAATCAGAGCGTCACACTGACGAGGGTCATCGCCCATAATCATAGACACCAGATGAGCATTTTGAATTTTCTAAAACTAGTATTGTGGCTTTGTCACCGACACGAGTAAAAAAAAAATTAAAAAGACGGTCAATAGAGAGCTAATATTTTTGCGTCTATTTTGAACGGAAGCGGTGACCTTTATTTTATTTGCATACCGCACTGTTTATGGGTCCATCATCTTCAGTACGATGGAGCACACACACTGGAAGATCATTTAAACATATTCTACACTATCAAGTTACAAAAAAGGGAAAAACTTATTTAAAATTTTAAACGACTGTCATAAAACTCTCTTCCACTAGAGAGTTATCTAAATATGTATCCATCTCTCTGAGAGACCACCTCTATGCAAATTAAACTAGAATTCAACAAAAAGGAAATATAAGTGATCACCTCCAGTAGAAACAAAGAGACAAGTGATGTTTTTGATCTCCTATGATTGGTCTCTACCCTATACAGTAAATACTCTCTTAAGTCACCATCTTCGAAATTTTCCTTCTTAGCAGTAGAGGTTTAGTGTAAACAGTTTTTGTTTTTCCATTTTAATTTAGTTTTCATAGTCATTTGACCCGGCCTTACGTGTTAACGCTTAAATATTTTGAGCTCCTAAAGACTAAATAAGTTTAATACCCTTCCTATATTAAAATCAAAATTTAATTTGCATAAGAAAATAAGCTTAAGGCGTATTATAACAAATTTTAATCAACCTGTCTTTGTGAGTGGATCTGTGCTTTGAACAAAATTGAAACTCCCAAGACGGGTTTAGTGTATATATTTAAAAAAAAAAACGAACAGATTAATAGATTAAAATAATACAGTAGAACCTCCCTTTAATGGACACCCGGCTAGAGGACACCTCTCCACAAAGGACAGTTTTCATTTGCAAAATTGCCATTTTTACTAGTTAGCAACTCTCCGGTAAGAGGACACCTCTCCCTAAGGACACTTTGGCTCTGAAATTAGGTGTCCTTTATTGGGAGGTTCTACTGTATATTCAAATATATAGCTTTATAATATCTAGTATATATAAAATATCCTATTCCACAATAACTTTATCAGGTACCGCTAAAATAGAGAAATCTAGCTTATGTTATTTACAATGAATATTATGTACAGGTTCTTCATATATAAAAAAGTGTCCAATGCGGGATTCGATCCCGGCTGTCGGAAATTGACGGTTAATACCACTGGTCCAACGACTTGCTTTTGTTTAATATTATATTGTCAAGAGGCTTTGCGGCTCCAATCACGAGAGGCCCCATGGGACGCCTTTCAATCATCCCTAGACTCCGGAGGTGGGGGCCACGGGTGTGAGGGGTTCTCGGAATCTGATCGGCGGGGTGGCTGACGACGCTCATTAGGATTATCTTTAACTTGGGGTAAGTTGTACTCTCTATCTCCTTATAAATACCTCTTGTAGATAATTTTATTGGAGAGCTAGAAGGTAAATATCCCTTATAATAAATTAATTATTCCCAAACTTTCCCTTGCTTTATTTATCTCTGCGACAACATAATATATAATTTTATGTGATATATTGTCTAATATAAATAATTCATTGACATATAAGCTACACATCTATAGTTTAGGATAATAAAATATGACATATATAGAGAGATGCATCGTTAATTATTTATTTTAATCATACTCTAAAAAAAATTCTATAGCAGCGTGAAGAATTTAACAATAGAAATAAGGAAATTTCAACTGATGAAATCATGATCTTGATGTCCATCCTAATATAAATCCAAATTTTTGAAAAGAAAACTACAGAAGAATTTGAATCATTCAATTATCATCATTAATTTAGCGTTATCTATCGATGAAATATTATTTATGATTTTCAGCAAAACTTGAATAATATCTGGATGTCATCTCTAAAACATACTCATAACTTGAAATGAGGAATCAAATCAATTCATTTTTCATTATTAGTCATATGGAATCTCTCTCTCTAGGATATAAGTAAAAATGATCGCCTATCTTCCAGAAATTTTCTAATGTGAAATATACTTTAAATCCCCTATAGCTCTATACAAGCTAAGTTTGAAATTTTCTGAAGAAATCGTTTAAATGCGAGAAGTCATTTCTTTCAATTCTATGAACAGAATTTGAGATTTATTCGTCTGAAGATACCCTAACATAAACTCATTCAAGAATCCTGGGAAAATGAGCTCAGATGTAAGGCATAGAATTTGCTCATATGATTTCGTGATTTTTTTGGCTCCATTTTGATTCTCTTTCCTACGGAGTCGTCATGTTCACCATTTACTTCTATAAGTTCATGTATCATTGATAAACATATACAACACACAACACAACACACAACACAGTAGAACTACCTCCCTATAAAGGACACCTAATTGCATAGCCAAAATGTCCTTTAGGGAGAGGTGTCCTCTTACTGGAGAGTTGCTAAATTGTAAAAATGGTAATTTTTACAAATTAAAACTGTCTTTTTTGGAGAGGTGTCCGCTAAAGGGAGGTTCTACTGTATTGATAATTTAGATCTTCAAACAGCATCATAAAAGGTAGGTAAAAGAGCCTTGATAATACTAGTGTAGAACATTATGAGATAGCTATTTATATTTGTACAAAGTTATAAATATGGTAGTGAAGTAAAAAATACTTGTAAAATTCTTACTGTTTTCACGTCTGTATTTATCTCTATACTTTCTTTCGTTTTCTCACTGGGGATAGAGTTTGAGGAAAAAAATCAATGAAAATATAAAAATTATTTTTTTCAAAGATGTGAATGACTAATTTTATGATATTGGATGTTTTGGGTACTATAATGGTAAAGTTGTGAATATACAATGTGTATATTGCCTTTTATAATTACTATCTATATAAATGAATGTATGTCTGTCCTTTATACCTGACCAAACCACTCATCTGATCTCCATGAAACTTTGGGAAGTTGTTTAGTATACTACCGGGAAGGTGTCAGGTTTTAATTTGATTTGAAATACATTTCCATCACAATTTTATTTGACAATTTGCCAATTTCACTCGCAAGCAGCGCCTCTCGCGGCATCTGGTAATATTACATTTGTATATTGAAAAAATTCTAAATGTGTTCCAAATATAGTAAATTTAGTATTTAATATCAATTCTATTTTTGTGTGTGTGAGGATGTAGTAATACAATTTTCGAATTTTGTTGTAAAACTTGAATTTTTTGTTATCATAGTTTAAGAGACATATATACATAGATATACATATTATATATAGTGTATTTAAAATTTTAAAAATATTTTCGCCCGCGGGTAGTTGGCAATCTATGAATACGCTCCAGGAGCCTGGGTTACCTTTGTGTTATATATATAAATGTTTTTATAAAAAATAATAAATATGCGCCAAAAATATATTCAAATATTTGTGTATCATCTAAAAATTAATAAATATTTAAAACAAGAATGTATATTCAGTAGGGAGTGTGGAAGTTTGTCCTGAAAATATTGTTGACCAAATGTTCGTTATGCAAACTTTCGCTCGGGGAAAAACCGTGTGAATCCGGGTACATTCGCTAGTAAA
The DNA here is from genome assembly GCA_030710605.1 of Cordylochernes scorpioides. Lineage (NCBI taxonomy): Eukaryota > Metazoa > Arthropoda > Arachnida > Pseudoscorpiones > Chernetidae > Cordylochernes > Cordylochernes scorpioides. Next base: position 20,859,852 of record CP092866.1, on the reverse strand, counting down.
TATATAATTAAGATTTAAATAATAAACTAAGAGACTTTTTTCAAATTTCATAAAAACTATTTAAACATATTCAAGTATGTGAATTATTTTTGTTTTAAATATAATTGATACACAAAACAGGTATGAGAATTTGAAACTATTTTAGAAGCGTATGATGCTTTTAAAAATTAAACAATTATATACTGCTATTAATGGTAAGGGAACTAGATAATTGTTTAATATTTTGAATAACCACATACGTGTCTAAAATAGTTTCAAATTCACATAACAGATGGCGCGCGCTAATACATCATATTATAATTGTTCTAACAAAACAACTCTGTTGGCTATCAAGCCTATATTTGATCATATATATAGCATCTTAACTGAAACCTATACTTTCTGTTTGTCTATCTCACTTTTAAGGGAAATATTCACCATTTTTATTTACATATTATTATTTTTCATTCACTTCATTCCATGTCAGTGCACCTCTGGTGGAAGAGCTTATTTTTATTCCTATAAGCCAAGGGTCGTCAAACTTTTGAATCGAAAGAGTCAAAAATGACAATTTACAAATTTTAAAGAGCCATAGCATTTTTTCTTGCCAACAATAAATAGTACTCGAATAAATGATATTTACGTATGGAACTATATAAAGAGCCGCAGTTTCACATCCAAAGAGCCGAATGTGGCTCGCAAGCCGCAGTTTTCCGACCCCTGCTATAGACCCCCTGACATTATGTTTTCACCTCTCTTTGCGATGACTAAGTATGTTGGAAGGTTCGCTCTATACCTATGACAAGGTGTGGAGATATCAGACGCCATCTATTGACTGTCACTGCAATCTATAAAACTGAGTACTGTTTGAATAGGGAAAAATAGAATTCGGGTAAAAAGTTTCTTTTATTTTGAGGATTTTACAAGATTTCGTGCAAAATTTTGCTCTTCGACGTTGAAGAGCAAACGTTTGCTCGAAAGCTTGCAAAAACCTCAAAATAAAAGAAAAATTTTACCCGAATTCTATTTTCCCCTATTCAAATAATTCCTGAGTAACTCTAACTCCCATAAGTACTATTTATTTACCGTCATTTTCTGAAAACAATAAAAATATATTGAATATATAGTTCTATTTTTTCCCTTTTGTATACATATATACAATATTCTAAAATAAAAGTGGCATATCCTGACCAGGAGCACATGTGCTTTACAGAAGGTAGAGCGCCATCTGGTGGAACAGAAATCAACTAAATATTGATTTAGCCTGTTCCCTGATTACTGGTTCCCTGATATTTGACCAACCTAATTTCTTGATAAATCAAGAAAAGTCATTTATCAAAAAATCGGGTTGGCCAAATATCAGGGAACAGGCTAAATCAATGTTTAGTTGATTTCTGTTCCACCAGATGGCGTTCTGCCTTCTGTAAAGCACATGTGCTCCTGGTCAGGATATGTCATTTTTATTTTTAATATCAACACCTGACCTTTTTATTTTTATTATTTTTTCACATACAATCCCTATATATAAAAGTCAGTGTATGTATGTATGTATGTATGTATGTGGGTATCTATGTCGGCTATACACGTCCACAATACGTAACTAATCTGACAGAAATTTTAACAGTATACGTATAGAGTAGAGTCTGGAAAACTTATAGTGAAAATTTCAGGTCTCTATCCCGAATATTCTTCGAGTTATTTGCCAATTGCGTTGCAAATTTGCCTTTTCGCTCGCAAGCAGCGCCTCTAGCGGTGAAGATGGGAGGTAATATCAGCTGGCCTAATGTACATGTAAAACGTGTTTTGACAGGACGTAGAGAAAAATCTGGAAAAGATATTTATCGGATTTTTAGCCAATAAAAAATAAAATTGACAGGTTCTGGGCAAAAATAGTTGTTTATTTAGTCAGAAAATGATTATGACAATATTGCTGTATCATGTTTGATTATCAGATACAAAATTAAATCGGGAAAAATTCCAAAAAGCAGAGACCACGGGTGAAACCAGTTCATTTAATTGTACGCAGGAACAAAATTCTAACAGAAAAACATTCATTCGAGCAGAAAACAAAAGCCAGATCATCTTTCTATAAAAATATCGCTTCTCAGACACAAAGTTTGGAGCGGGACGTTTCATAAGAGTTACATCCACGGCGCCAATTTATAATTGTAACGAATAGTATTTGAATAAAAACATTTAATCGGGTAAAACCCGGGCGTTGGCCGGGTCATTCGGCTAGTATTCTTATAATGCTAATGATACTTTTGTGCTCCCATCGGGTAGTCAGCATTCTGAGGTTCAGGAACTGAGTTTTCTCTTTATCTTTGCTCAAAGCTTCGGCCTTTAATAAGATTTAATTTGACTACAATTTGAATTTTTAACATAATATAATGGATTTTTCTTAAATTAATAACTAAGAGTCTACCTTTCAGGGTCCGGAACCCCAGAAGCTCAAAGAAGTCGGTGACGAATGGTTAAAACCCTCGATTCCCGACAGCCATTAACTGGGATCGAATCCCGCACTGGACACTTTATTTTAATATCTGAATAAACTTCCTATATTATTTATTGTTGTAAATATCATAAGCTAGGTTTCTCTTTTTGAGTGGTACCTAGTAAAGTTATTTTGGAACCAGAGAACCTTTCATGGTTGCATATAAAATCAGAATCGTCCAATACAGTATTAGAGCTTTATAGGCAGTCTGGTAGATTAAATTGTTGGAATCGCTGGGAGGGTTCCTTACTGGTATGCCAAGTCCTCCCAATATTTCTCATTACAGTAGAAAGTTTGTTCCATTTGGTTTTAAAAGAAACTTTCGTGCTTTATGTTTTTTATTCCTTATAAATATCCATTTTATTACCGCCATATGAGAATACCTTGTATGAAATGTTTCTTTAGCTTTATTGTTTCAAATATTGTCTGAATTAAATATCTTATTCCTCTTTAGTGCTAACTAAAACAATAACGTTAGGGTGAACTAACCCGTGGAAAGGTGGCCTAAACCGTTGGTTTTTCGACAGCTACGACCCGGGATTTGATACCCGCATTAGGCACTTTTTTTTTTAATTGAATAAAATTGCTCTAATGGCCTTTGATTCTTGCAAAAGTCCAACCCCACCAGCGAGTGCAAGTAGCCAAACGGGGCTTTGGTACATTTGTAAGTGAAAAAGTCGAACTGCTGTATGTGTAAACATGTGGTGCACTTACAGTAAAAGCAGTCGCCAACTTCTACCCACCATGATTATAATGGCCTGTACCACGTGTACCAGGGATAATAACTTAAAAAAAACATTTTCCTGAGTTTTCAATTCGAATCGATTTTAATTAAAACTTTTATTATTATAAAAATGACAAAGGCTATGAAAATCAAATTGTTTTTAATCCAAATAAATGGATCAGATAGTGAAAGTATGTGTGAGGGTTATGAAAGCATTTATCGAAGAAAAAAGAAGTTGTGATAGAGAAGAGGAAAGAAAAATAGAAGATCTCAGATGAAAATGAATTTTTTTTTTAAAGGGAAATTTAATAGGAAAAGGCTGTGAAGCAGTTTTAAAATAATATTTCTAAAGTTGAGAATAAAAAAAAAAGGAATCGAAGAAGAATAAATGGATTGTGATAGAGAAAATATTTTTATTGGAGGCAAAAATTCTCGACTTTTTTTAGTTGGGTTGAAGTGGGCAATGTAAATTGACTTAGAAATCCTTAGCTGATCCTTTGTTCTCCAAATTTATTGGAGCTACTGGATTGTCGACTTGGTCTCTGATCGAAGTTTTAGAATAAGATAAAGTGGAGTACACGACACTTTGCCAATATCAATATAAAGATTTTTTATTATTATTTAATATATAATATGATGCTACTTAAGGTTTATATATGGAGAATTCTTCTTATTCGGCCGCTGATTCGTTTTCTTCTTTCACGTGACTATAAGAGGTCAATCAGCTTTGAGTTCATTGGTCATTTAACGTGCATTGCTTTATAGCTCAGGTGTTGCATTGTGTAACGCATTACTACATTAAATATAAGATGGTAGGTTCAATTCTCTCCGCATTTCTTTGTTATTGTGACTAGAAAATATTTTTTTAAATCTTGTAATTTTATTTGTATTTTGAAGAGTTTTTTCAGGGCTTTATTATGATGCTATCAAAATATATTTCTCCCGCGTAAACTCTGCCTTTGCCGGTCCCAAACCCGGATGAAAAAGAAGGAGGGGAAGCAGTAACAAGCTCGCTAAAAAACCTGGGTTCAGCTGGCCCGGCTGATAGTACCCTGTAAGGGCTCCTAATCCAGGGATACAGTATGAGCAGCGTTTGTACTCCATGTTAGGAGCGGCTGCACATGGCGTCTGTTCCTCATGTCAGAGGGGCCATTTTTTTGGAGCTAAGTCAGCCTGCCACTGAGCAGTGTTGGGCAAATATTAATTAAAATGATTTATTAAAGATTAACAATTGATTAATTGTTAATTGTAATTTTCACAATTAACAATTAATCAATTGTTAATTGTATTTTTACAATTAACAATTAATCAATTGTTAATTGTATTCATACAATTAACAATTAATTAATTGTTAATTGCACTTTTCTAATTAACAATTAATTAATTGTTAATTGCACTTTTCAAATTAACAATTAATTAATTGTTTAGAGAAATTTAATTAATCTAACAAATAAAAAAATTACTGGTGCATAATAAACTGGTATATAATATACTGTACAGGCCTGCGAGGGACGTGGACGCAGGTACAATATAACTATTGAACTATTTAAATACACATGTTAGCAACAAATAAAAGACTGATGCAAATGATCATCAATAACTTTAATTAAGCATGATTAGATAGACAATGATAATTTATAATTTCTTGTAATAATTTAAATTACATTTCAGTACCACTCTCTTCTCGAACATGCTGTCCGACAATTTGTGACTCTTTGGCAGATTTGTCATTGTCGCAAAAGAAAAAAGGCGTTCAACTGCAGCTGACGATGGTAAAAGTGTGTTGTATTGAATAAAAACACTTTTTATCTCAGGATATCTATTGAGTAGTTGCAAATCTTGGCTTTCCTCTGCAAAAAAATGCAGCATCAAAAGTTCTGCTTTATTCATTGGTGCATCGGAGGAGCATGCGTTTTTTTCTGAGATTGAACTATCGGAGTCAGAGTCAAAATTGAAAAAAAGGTTTTCTTTGGTACTTTTTGTTTTTGCCACTGTCGCTACTATATTTCCACTATTTTTTTCGGAAATGCAGGTCTTGAAAACTTTTAGAATCTTGGTACGATCCGCGGGCTCAAAACAAGTCAACCATTTATTTTTGAATCTTGGGTAGGATAATGCCGCAATAGCCGCTATTTCAGCTTCAGGAGTGGTGACGTCAAGCATTTTTTCAAATCTCTTCTCTACACTCTCTCTGTATGCCTTGACCAACGGATTGCAAAAGGAAAAGTTGTTTTTCTTTTCAATTTTTAGCAATTTTTTTCTCAGCGCAAGAAGGCACGGCAGAACTATCCCATAATATGCGTTAGTCTCACTCTGCATTATGTCGAGGGCTTCTGCCACTGGCGAAGTGCACGTCAAATACTCTTGTATGTATTCGAATTCGTTGTCTTTGATAGCATTTTTTATGTTCAATAATCTATGTAAGAGTAAGCTTTTTTCTTTAATATCGAAAATTTGCTGGAGGGCATCAAACAAGCTATTCCATCTGGTCTCACCAGGTCGACTTAACGTGTGTCCTAACACATTCTGCATTATTTCAGCACTCTTTGGTCGTCCTGCAGCCTTCCACAAAGCATTACATTTCTTCATGATTGCAGCATGCATTTGGGACAGAGGGGTGTCTTGCTCGCTTAAAAGTTTGTTCGCGTCCGTAGTTGCGCAAAGGCTTAACGTATGCGCACAGCATCGTAAATGGGCAGGAAGTAAATGCTCAGGATCTTCTAAATTTGATGATTCGTCGTCTTCAACATCTGATTCAGAAAAGGCTTCTGTTGGCTGAGAGTCTGGCATAACTTCATCAACAATATTTATATTGGTCAATTTGACACCGAACATTTTGAAAGCTTTTACGAAATTGCTGCCATTATCCGTCACCGATGCAACAATTTTATTCGTATTGAGGTCGAAATGATCGTTAATTTCTTGAATCATATCGGATAGTCGATTGTAGCTGTGGACGCCTTTGAATCGTTGACAAGCTAACGCCACTGAAACTCTCCGTAGATCATTTGTGATCCAGTGCGCTGTAACTCCTATAAAACTTCTCTTTTTACTGGACCAAATATCTATTTCTGTGCACACATAGGAAGCTTCTTTTAGTTTCGACTTTATCTTAGCTACTTGCGTTTCATAGTGGTTTTCTATACGACGTCCTAGTGAACGTCGACTCATTAGAGTTAGCCCCATTTCAGATATTTCCAAGTCCGTGAATATTTTTGAAAAATATGGATCTTCCACTGCACGTAATGGGATCATGGAATGTATAAAATATTTCAGAATATTTTCATCGAATTGTTCTTGTGTAATTTTATTCTCATTTGACTTCTCAGTTTTTACCTCGGATTTCTTTTTTTTTACATATCTTTTGTACTCTTCAATGCATTCTTGCCGTGTTTTCGCTTCAGGTGACTTAAAAAGTTTGACGTACAATTATGATATCCTTTAATTTTAGTTAATACATCTCTTGGACATTTCATACAAAGCGCTGTGATTTTATTACCAGTGGACTCTTCAAGCAAGGATTTGAAATATGTTCCATCTAGCAAGTAAAGCCGCGCTTGCGAAGACGAACACTCGGCGGTGTCAGTTGGTGGCACAGGTGAAGATGTTTCTAATGACTCATTAATGTCCGAAACCGAAAAAGTCACTGGAATGTTACTGTCTTCTTCCATTTCGTTTATCGACGCCATTTTATTTCATGTATTTTATTTCAATGTATTCTTAACCAAAACAAACATTCACGTATGTAAAAGGCTTAACGTGACAAGAATAGTTCATCAATGAGAAGGATTGATTTTTTTCATGCAGTGTAATTTTTTAAACCTTTCATTGAATCTGTTATTTTTATTTATTCTGTATTAATACATATTTAATTGTTAGTTTTAATTGTTTCATAAAACAATTTTAAAAATCAATTGCAATTAATTTAATTGCAATTGATTTAATTGCAATTGATTTAATTGAAAAATTAATTGCATTTTATTTAATTGCAATTAATTTAATTTCAATTAATTTAATTGCAAATTGCAATTTAAAGATTAATTGCAATTGATTTAATTGCAATTAATTTATTAGCAATTAATTTCTTAGTCAATTAACAATTTAATTGAAAAATAATTTTTTAATGCCCAACACTGCCACTGAGTAGTGCTCCCAACTTTAATGACAAAGGCAGACGCATTCTACTTCACCCAGTGTGGGGATAAGAAAGAAGAAGAAGAAGATTTATCCCGCGGACACCCTTCGCTTTATGCGAACTCTGCACGCCACGTCTTACTCAAACTATCTACCACAAGGTTTATGATACAAGGTTTTATATTTGTAAAACGACATTTGAAAATGATCCCGCATGTATTTCTTTTGAACGAAAAAATCGGAATTTATTTTAAGGAGAATAAACGATTATTTCTAACCTTAGGGATGAAGTATGAAAGGATGAAATGTGAAGAGTAATGATAAACGGAAAAATAAAGTGTCCATGGATGGGAATCGAATCCACAGTGTTCTGCTTACCGGGTAGATGCCATGTCCACTAGGCTACTCTAGTTTGCCACTAGGTTATATATGTTACATGGTTGTTCTATATGGTGCAACATGTAATGGATAGAATCCTATTAACTGGGGAATGAGTGGTATCTAGGTTTTGGTTCAAGTTAGATAAAATTAAAGCTTCCTTTTACTTTTTTATTCCGAGGCTAGGATTCAACCTGTTTGATAACTCCAAGAAAGCGAGGATTGTTTTGATTGTTCTAGAATTATAATCAAGTCTTTTACAGTGACTGCACAAGATGTTTTACTTCTTATATTTTTTAGAAAAGGTGTTTCTGTATTCACTCTGATCTTCGCAATCAAAAGGAATGCGTTCAATGGTTTCATCATTATCAGATTAACAAAAGAGGCAGGTTGGGTTCTCCATTTATTTATTTATTTCGTCTCAATTTACAGGTGTTACATTCGAGCACAGCTCGCGAGTCACCTTATCCTGGCTATTTACACATGGCGAGTTGGTGGAGTAGAGGTGGTCCCCTTAGGCCTTGCAGGAGGGGGGTTAAGGTTTGAACAACTACTATTATAGGAATCTGATGTTCGGGCTTCTTATTCTGTTTGGTTTCATTTAACTAAATTTGCAAACCAACTCTTTGTACATATTTTAATTGTGTTGATATTTTTTTTCTTTTTTTTTTATCTAACTAACTTGCATACTAATTCTTGTACATATTTCAAAAACTTTCTTTTCTTTAAATGTTTTGTTTACCTTTAAAGTGCATGTTGCCCTAGGGAGACATAGCGCTCTAAGTCGAAATAAAATAATGGTATATTTAGCGGCGTGAAAAAAGTTCGATTTTTATTATATCTGCACATTTTTATAGGTTTATTCTTTTGAAATGTTCCTCCATACATATGTTAAATGGGTTGATGCTATAGTCTTATGTAAAAACTAGCTGATTACCGCTTTACGAATGAATCTAGAATGACAACCAGTCCTAAACTCCTATTAAAGTTTTATCTTAATTGACACATTTCATTTTATTAGTATTATCATCGTGAGAGAAATACGCTTTTTCCGGTCCCAAGCCCGGATGAAAAAGGAGGAGGGGGAGCAGTAACAAGCTCACGAAAAAACCTGGGTTCAGCTGGCCATGCTGATAGTAACCTGTAAGGACTCCTAATCCAGGAATACAGGATGAGCAGCGTTTGTACTCTATGTTAGGAGTGGCTGCACATGGCATATGTTCCTCATGTCAAAAGCGGTCATTTCTTTTGAGCTAAGTCGGCCTGCCACTGAGTAGTGCTCCCAGTCTTAATGACAAAGGCAGACGCATTCTACTTCACACAGTCATGATGGTTGTCAAACAAACTTGATACCCTAATATGATTGAGTAGAGATAAGAAAGAAGAAGAGAGAAGTACCTTTACTAGTGTAACATGCTTTGTATTTATTTATGTCAAATAGTTTTCTTTGGTTTTTCTTCATTGTTAGGCAGACGGCAACACTGTACTTTCTTTCTTTCTCTGATTTTGCATATATTATTTTTTGTCTATATATTGGGGTTAACCTTGTTGTCTTCTTCTTTCTTATCTCCACTCAATCACACTAAGGTATCAAGCTTGTAAAGCTTGAGACTTTTGATGGTGTCTGTCGGGGAAGAGTAGAGCTCATCAATGGATGAGTCAATGTGTTTTGGGGTTGCAGGTTGAGAATTGCACTTAGTACATAGTGGGAAAACCTTGCAACCATTCTGGAAAGTCATTGTCCGTAGATGACCAGACTTAAGTCTAGAAATCAAAGACTGTTGTTCTCTTGGGAGGACAGAACCGGTGCTTGTCCCTCCTGCTCTGTACCAATCATGTGCAGCATTAGATTTCCATTCCTGTAGGCATTGGGTTTTGATGGTACGGAGGAGGTCTCTTTCGTCTAGTTGGGTGGTAGATTCTCTGGCTTCAGGTAGGCCAAGAGCTCCAGCCTTTGCCAGAGAGTCTGCAAGCTCATTACCAGGAATTCCAACGTGAGTTGGAAGCCATTGCACTGTGACAGAGCTGTTGGCTGGGAGTCGGTTTACAGACTTAGCAATGCAACTTTTTTGTAATTGAATTAAATATAAAACACAAAGTATCGTAACTATCCCTTATTTCTAAATAGGAAACGTTACTACTATAGTTGTCTACTATAGTTATCTTCGATTATAATAATTAATATATTTGAGTTTTTACCATCTTTTTTGGCCCAGATATCCTCGTAAATGTAAGGCAGAGAAATAAAAAGTATATATTCGATATTTAATCCATACATAACTCTGTACTGTATGCACTGCTAGACTCGGAATAAGCAACACCAAGAATTACTGGGCAGTAAAATGTGCAAATTCAAAGGTAAAGTTGACAATTGACAAAGGTAAAGTTGACAAAGGTAAAGTTGACAAAGGTAAAGTTGACAATTGACAAAGGTAAAGTTGACAAAGGTAAAGTTGGCAATTGACAAAGGTAAAGTTGACAATTGACAAAGGTAAAGTTGACAATTGACAAAGGTAAAGTTGACAAAGGTGAAGTTGACAATTGACAAAGGTAAAGTTGACAATTGACAAAGGTAAAGTTACTTCACAGAGTTAGGTAAGTGATGTAAATTGTGCGACTATCTCGTGTATGTTGATTGAGATATATGATAAGTAACTTGTGAAACTTTGTCAATATTCGCACAAACTATTTTACACACAGGGAAATCATTTGAAATTTATGTTTTTGACTCAGAGAAAACGTTTAGTAGAAAAGAATGACACGCCGTTGCCAGCCGAGGCAGTTCCAGTAGACAAACGATTTCACGAGAGGTGAATGGATCTTAATTTAGAATGTTGGTTACCAAGAACATCATTGTCTCCTGTGTTACTGCCCGAAAGATGTTTTGATCATCGACAACAAGTCATTAAAAGTCGAACACGACAACCAGAATTCCTTTAGTTATCACTCTTCCAGACCCTCCATACCGACCATGGTAGAATGACATTTTCTAGAGCTATGAAATATTCTGTGCGTCCATTGATAACTGGTTCAGTTTATTTTTCTACTGTAAATCAAGATAGAGCAAATTTTTGCGGGCGCTTTTTCAGAAGCTGTATTCAAAATCTTCAAAAAACTCAACATGTGGCGATAGTAAAGGCAGTTCAACAAATTTCTAGACACATCATTTACTGGAATTTTTATCTGGCTGTAACAATCTGTAAAAATTATCTCGGGCGCTTTTTCAGAAGCTTTATTCAAAATCTTCAAAATATTCACCATGTGGCGATATCAGAGGAAGTTCAACAAATTTCTAGACACATCATTTACTGGAATTTTTATATGGCTGTAACAATCTGTACAAATTATCGCGGGCGCTGTTTCAGAAGCTGTATTCAAAATCTTTTTTTTAAAATTCAACATTTGGCGATAGTAGTGGCAGTTCAACATTTCTTTGGGCACACATGATTTACTGGACTTTTTATCTGGCTTTAACCGTTTGAGCAGATTATCGCGGGCGCTCTCTCTCGGAAGCTGTTTTCAAAATCCTCAAAAAAATCAGCATGTGGCAATATCAAAGGCAGTTCAACATCTCACTGCATTACTTACTTGAATTTTTATTTGGCTGTAACCATCTGTTTCTACAAATACCTCATCAATCTGCTCAACCTACGACTAAAACTTTTCCATAAACTGCAGTTTCAAGATAATTGGCATAACGTCGGTGGACGAGTAGGCAACACCCTCGATTCCCGACAGGCATAAACCGGGATTGAAACTAGGTTGCTCTTTTTGAGCGGTACCTAATAAAGTGATTTTGGAACGAACGAAGATAATTGGCGCTACATGCATCCTATTTTATTATTATTATTATATTACTGGCGCTTTTTAAAATATTTCAATATAGAAACATGAGTGACCCAGGTTTCTGAAGCATATACGTAGTTTCGCCAATTTACAGAACTGTCTTGTGGTTAAGGGCTCAGTTTTGCTTGCCTTAATGAGCCAGTTTGCCAAGTGTTTCCAGGCAGGTGCCTATGTTCTGATATAGATTTATAGTAGTAACACAAAGGTAACCCACACTCCTGGAGTGGATTTATGTCTTAATAAATACACCTTTATATAATGTGGATATCAAAATAAAAAGGCCGATATTCATATAAGAGATTTAATATATAAAATATTATTGTAACAATATTTGTTATTATTATATATAAAATTATACATATATAGTTAAGTGTAATATTTATTTTTACTAAATTTAAAAAATTCACCCTAGATAAAATATTTTTTTAATAATATTTTATTTTTTCAGCGAAAGAGAGAAAAAAAATTATAATGAAAAAAAATATTGTCTGTTTTATTCTCTTTTCGATAATTCACTCTTATTTTTAATCTCTAAGAATATATTGACTGTACAGAACCCTGAGTTATATATATATATATATCTCTTGAAGTAATTATCTATACTGACTCTATAAAATATAGAAAAAAAAGGTAAAATAGCAGTTAGCTATAATTGTTTTTAAAATGGAAACAAACAAAACAGAAGAGAAATTAGATCCTTCGGATTATATCTACAACAGCGAGATCTACAGACATAAAACCACACTGTTTCACAACAAACAAACATTTGTCTACATAGCAAAAGATATCAAGAATTCAAGAACGGTTGCTATCAAGGTCACCAAACGTAAAAATATCAGAGAAAACGACATGCTTGTTGCTTTAAAAAGTGAATTTGTTGTTGGATTATTTGATAAATTCGTTGCAAATGAAAGACATTTTCTCGTTATGGAATTATGTCCATTATCTCTGCATAACTTCTCACAATACAAGGTTAGTCTTTCCAATGAAGAGATACGTTATATTACTTATCAGATTGTAAAAGGTTTACACGAAATTCATTCGAAAGGTATAATACACAGGGATATGAAACCTGGAAACATTTTATTATCAATAAGTGGCAGTGTGAAGTTAGCAGATTTCGAGAGTGCGCGTTACATCAATGAAATTGATTATACATCTTGGAGATTCGGAACTTTGACATATCGGGCTCCAGAAGTTATTTTACAGAAAAGTCCTTATAACACCAAGATAGATATATGGGGATTTGGATTAACAATGGTAAAACTGTATACCTGGAAAAGTTTATTCAATGGAACTAATAATCTTGAAATTCTCAACAAAATGTGCAAAATATTGAGCACTAGGGCAATCAAGAAATTAAATAAAGAGAATAAGGCTTTTACATCCATTCCTTACTATCCTAAAAAAGATTGGAGTGAGCTATATAAGGTACCCAAGGAAGCTTTGTATGTAATTCAGAATCTTCTTCAAGCTAATCCTGATAGGCGTTGGTCAGCGGCTCGTTGTTTAAGAGCCAACTTCTTTACCAGTGAGAAGAAGACATTCCCAGAAGATGCTTTTCTACTATGCAAAGACAGTATGTATAAAAAAAAATGAAACTTTTATCATCTACATGTAAACACAACGTCAGATATTTCAAGTAATAATATACATGTAAATATGTTTATCAGTTTTATATAAAATAAATATAATTAACTATTCGTACTTTTTATATTATACGTAATTTTTGTTGGAAACACTATGGTTTTATAATTTTTTTACAAGGAATTCTCTAATATATTGATGAGTTAACTTTTTTTTTTCAAAAAGTATAATCTCATCTTATCATTTAGAAAAATATAATGTCATCTTAATATCTTGTAAATAGATGTCGTTGTTGACAAATTTATTCGAGTTTGATAATCAAATTTGTAAACAATTTATAGGTGTATGCGTGCATATATTTTTAAATTTAATGATGTAACTGTAACTAAAATTCAAAGAATATCTCTATATGTAAATAATATTTATGAATCTTTCTAAGTCGCTTTCTGTGTATCTTTCCATGTTGAATATTTTCTTTGTTATATTTGCATATACATTTAGCGCAAGTGTCCCTAGTGGGACATAGCGTTTTGAATTAAAATAAATAAATAATCAAATTTGCATTCATATTTCAAACTGCAACAATTTTTAACCGTGTGCGAAATTTCAACTCTTTTCAACAACTTTTTCGGTCGTCAAATTTTACTCCAAAATTTTTGTTGTATATAGAAGTAATCCAAATAAAAATTATCTGGAAAAAAAGTTTTTTTCCTTCAAGAAAAAAAAAACTTTTTATTGAAAATCAATAAAAGCATAGATATAAAAAAAGGATGTTAATACAAGGTTGGGCCAATAAGTAATTCACAATCATCAATATTTTTTTTTTATTTGACAAACTATAAAGATGAAACTTTGTATATATGAATACCTAACTATTAGCTTTATATCAGAATCATTCAATATACTCACTTGTATACTCACAACTACTAATAATAAACTTAAGTAGTAACAACTTACTTGTATCAACATGTTTAAGTCTACTGTAGTATCTTTAGTCGAACCTCATCAAAATTCATGGTAACCATTCCAGAAATGAATATCGCTTAATTGTCCCATTTAAAACCACACTAAAACAGCTATAAAGCAATATGATTATTCGATAAAAAAAAACATGGCTAACTTCAAATCTGAATCCTTCATCATGATCATTCATTCAATAAACAAAAGTCGTTTTAACGCATGTAGGATTAGGAACAGCTTGAAAGCTTTTCAATTTTTATTGAAAAAAATGAACATAGCTATAGCTTACAGAACTTACTCAGCTAACAGCGTGGCTTAGCATTCTCTGATACTAAACGTTTTCTCTGAGTCGAAAAAGCAAAAATTTCAAATTATTTTCCTTTCAGAGAGATACGAATATATGAAAATATGAAGACTTCTATTTTAAGTAACATGCGTGTGATAGCTGCCCAATTTGCATATTTACATAACTCGGGTGAACTATTTTTAACCTGAAATTTGTATATTTTCTGCACTATATTTCTTATAGTATTGAAATTTACTAATTCACGCTATGTATCATAGTAAAATATCAGAATTCTACGTTTAAATTATTAAAGATTGATCACAAAATTTGAAAGGAAATGTAGAATGAAGTTCTATAACAAACCACCTCGATCACCCAGAAATCTTCTATTTTGTTAACTGGAATTTTTAGCTGTAATGAGCTTGTCTACAAATTTCACATTTCTATGTGGTCTGGATGTATATTAATCGCAAAATTTGAAAGTAAATATAGAAATTAAAATTATCCCATTGTCGGCCACTCATTGTAAACTAGCATCATCAAGTTTGAACAAGTAGACCAAATTTCAGACTTCGAGGTTCTCTGAAAATAGAGAAATACATATTTATATCTTTAGATATTAAAACTATAGATTATAGTTATAGAACTATAACTTTAGATATCCAAACTATTCAACACTTACTATAATTCAACACTTTTTTAAATCCCAATCTGCATATTTACCTTTACCGGCTATAATCAACCTTAAGTGTTAACCACAAAATGTCCACTATCACACAGTGTTGGGACAAGTTGATATTATAGACGCGTATAAAGTATTTATTTACCAATATTTCGGTCATGGTATTACATTTTTGTATGGACAAACTCAGCGACGCATAGTGTTATATCACAGTTACAGTAACAACACTATACGGCGCTGAATTTGTTTATACAAAAATGTAATACCTTGACAAAGATTGGCATTCAGCCAACCGAAATATTAGAAAATAAATAATTTATTCAATAGATAATAAAAAAAAAACATATTGGATTTAATAAAAGATTTATTTTGCCAATATTTCGGCTGGCTGAACGCCAACTTTTATCGAGGCATTACATTTTTTTTTGTATACAGTATACAAATTTATTATCTAATGAATTAAATATGGATTGCTATATTTTCAAAATATTCAATATAATATATGCCTTTTTATTAACTAGGTTCTCTGAAATTATATAAAAATTGAAAGTAAGTTAAATAAAAGCTTTCAAAAATATATAAAATTAGATTTTATTTATTCACATATTGATGGGGAGGGGGTTATAGGTATATCGAATTCGAAGATTATATGTCGAAAATATTTTACATTTATTTAAAGAAATCGTTTAAAGATATGTCAAAGTACTAGTTTATATTTCGTTCATTAGGATTTCCAATCAAAAATGGCTTCTTTCTCTCTTCTAAGACTAAAAGGCGTAATTTTAGAATGTGAAGTTACACCAATCATCTCTCTCATCATACATTAATGTTTTACAACGATTAAACGCTTCTCTAGGTAAAGACTTTATTTGATCTTTCAAGAATTTACAATTGAGAGTACGTTCTGCTGACCAGCGTGGCTTTGGGTTGACTTTTAGCAGATTCTTTATAACATACTGAGCTTCTTCGGGTACATCTTTGATTAAAGAAAAATCAGTCGTTCTATATTCGGGAATGGTATCATCGTTCGGTTTCAACTTTTTGAATGAGTTTGAGCTGAAGATTTTACACATTTGATCGAGAACATTTTCAATAGAAGTACATAGATGCTTCTTTGTATAAAGTTCCATCATTATCAATCCAAGTCCCCACATGTCAATTTTATAATCGTAATTTTCACACTTTAAAACGACTTCTGGAGGCTGATATGTAAGTGTTCCAAAGCAAAAACTTGTATAATCTATTTTTGATTTTTTTATGGCCATCTCAAAATCAGCTATCTTAATAATTCCACCCATTGATACTAAAATATTTCTAGATTTTATATCCCTGTGAATTATTTCTTTCGAATGTATTGATTCCAATCCTCTTGCAACCTGAACTAAAATATAACGAATTTCGTCATTAGTAAGGTTAATATCGAAAAAAGATAAGTCGAAGAGGGAAATAGGACAGAATTCCAATACTAATAAATTGTATCGACCCAATTCTATGGAGTTATGCATTGTAACGACAAATTCACTTTTTAAAAGTTCGAGCATATCTCTTTCTTGTCTAAATTTACGCTGGGTGACCTTGATGGCTACCTTCTGAAATGCTATGTTGTCATTGGCTAAGTAGACAGCGGTTTTAGCGTTATGAAATATAGTTAAGACGTGGCTATAGTCATTGTTTTCATCCCTGTAACGAGATGGATAAGAAATCTTCTTTCTTGACGACATTTTCCGTAAATTCAAATACTGTCATTAATTTCTCTCGCTCTATCTTAATTTTATAGTGTACATATACATCAATGCAAATATTAATAACGAAAAAATTTAATGATTGGTTAGATTTTTTTTTTAAATTCAATTATACAAATCAATTTCCTCACTTTTTGAATATTATTTTTTTTTAAATAGAGTTTTATATCGTTTTAAATTTCTTTTTTTTTTTCATGCAAAATATTTGTATAATGAAATAAATAACGTTATGATATATTTAAAATGTAAATTTTTCAACATGTCCACCTTTTTGCATATACAACATATGGTTCAAAATAATACTTTCTAATGGTGCAATGTGCTATATTATTCGAATAAACGGTAAAATGATTTTTATACAAATATATATGGTAATTTTTTGTTTTCTGGCTTTATCAAGAAAGGTTTTCAAGATTATAGAATGAAGAATGAACTAGTTGTTTGTGAACTTAACGATTTGATTTCCGATAAAAAAAAATCATATTTAAAGTTCAATTCATTTTGTAAATACATTCTAAACTTTCTACAAAATCTGGATCTCTAATGTTTTCATGCGTTGAATAATGTAAATAACTTATGTAAATAAACTTTTCTCCGTGTTTGGCGCAAGTATCCCTTGTGGGATATAGCGCTTTGGAAATAAAATAATTGTAATTGTAATCAAGAAAGGTTTTTTAGAGTTTTTAAAGTACGATTAGTATATGTAGCAATTTTATATCAAATGTTATATAGTAAAATATATAGGTAACTAGAGTTCTGAGGCTAATTCACAGAATCGTCAACTACTCAGATCATTGGTAGATATGTAGATATGTATTGTAGATATGTAATTGTAGATATGTAATTTTATTTTTGTTTACCCTTGTGTGCATTGATGTTAAATTTTGTTCCTCTTCAATTTTAAGTTCATTCCTTTTGAGAATAAAGAATGTTTATTTGAAAGAATATTTTGCGTTTTTATCTTCCTCCTACGAATCTCTAACAAATTCTCGAGGACCACGCCATCCCCATCTCCTCAGCGGCGAAGTACGCGATCTACGTATTCTTCGTAGATCGCGAAATGCGTGGTGTCGCTGAAGACCTGCTGGCGATTCTCTACCAAACTCTGCAGCGCTGGCAGAGGCGCCATATTCATTGTACATAGTGTATATAATCCATATTATATATTTTTTAAATAGTGCAGACTGTGTACTTTTCATGTATTGACAAGATGTCAATAAAATTATTTTAATTGTCAATTGTCTAACAAATAGTGAGGGAAATTCATTGACTTGTTATTATCATTATTATCAATTCGACCTGAAATTATGCTAATTAGTACTCCATTTGGTTTATTTACGTATTCGTGGATCTAAACCATGGCAACAGTTCACATACCAGACTTTTCTCTTCTGGTAAACTTGAATCAGGATCGATCAAATTTGTATGGGAATCAAGCAAGTAAACCTATTATGTAACTAGTCAACACAATAAAAGCAACATTTCAAAGTTATTAAAGTTGCATGGTTATATATATTTCATATAGGTTTATATACAAGATGAATGAATGAGCTGTTACTAAGGAATATATAGTGGTTTAAATATAATATAGAATAATATGTATGCTACATATAAATACCCATATATAATATGGTCAATATCTTCGTTGTTGTCGTCCAAAGCGGGAGAAAAATATTCTATCACATGATGGACTTACAAGAGTTCTTTGCCACAGAGTGAGCACAGATGGCTGGCGTTGCCCAACTCAAGACCAAGATTATACTTGTAGATGATAGCTTTCGCCACACTTGTCAGCGTCATTGCTTCGGGGTGGACGCGGATGATGAAGATTCAGGCCTGAAAATCCAGTGACAGGTCACAGGAAGCGAACACCTCCAAGGCGGGAATCGCACGGCTCGGCAACTCCAGAATCTGTATGTCTGCGCCACCCGTCGCTGGACCCACAGGCGGCACAAGGTAGCACGCCTCAAGTCAGGATGGGGTAGAACGTGGAAGGCCATCCGTAAGACGACATTTGCGCGTGCCCCGAGAAGCAGTTGCAACGCAGGTCATCCCAGAGAGAGAGATAGAGCAAAGATTTTGATTAAAATCATATACGATTGAAGTTTCTATATGCAAATAAATATACACCCAGAATATTTTCTCGATACCAAATGAGACGAGACCTCTTTGGTCGATATGAGCTGAAAGTTTTGCATCAAATTGCTCTGATGTGTTTATGAATTTTATACAATATTGCTCCAGGTGCTATTGGAAATTTGAACAATTTATGACGCTTATGCTTCGTATGTTAGATTAAGCTGTAGAAAAAAAAGCCTCTAGGAGGGTTTACCTTGATGAGCCAGACCCACCTATTATTTTTCGAATTGCAGTAAGAATATTCTTTTATATTAAAAGATACGCATCATAAATAGTTCAAATTCTTAATAATGTGTTCCTATTTGTAAAATGTTCAATGGATGTGGATATATTTATGGGTATTTCTTATTTTTAATAAGGCATTTTATATTTTAATTTATAAACGTCCAATTTTATTTTAGACACATCTTAGTCCACACGTTTTACCTAGACAACGTTGAGAAATGCATTGTTCTAATGAATTTTTAAAATGTCCTGGTACCCATATTGGCAAAATATAATTATGAGCATAGATGAATATCCAATACTGAAGGCTGTAAAGAGTCGGTGAACGAGTGGGTAACACTCTCGATTCCCGACAGCCATGAACCGGGATTTAATCCCGCGTTAACATTTGGTTTAATATGTGAATAACCTTCACATATTATTTATTGTTGCAAATATCATAAACTAGGTTTCTCTTTTTGAGCGGTACCTAATAAAGTGATTTTGGAACAAAAAGAACAAGATGAGGCTGCACAAGAAAGATTTCAGTCGGTTTCTAGCAAAAACTTGAATTTCTAGAGAGTACAACGAGATGGGAAAGACTCATGGGTAGATCGGTGTGAGTATAGTTACCGACAAAAAATTCGGTGGACAAGTGGTTAAAACCCTCGATTCCCAACAGCTATGAACAAGGATCAAATCCCGCATTGTACACTGTTTTATTAATAACCTGTTCATATTTCTCATGTAAATAACATAAGCTAGGTTTCTCTTTTTGAGCGGTACCTAACAAAGTTATTTTAGAACAGATAGTTACCTACGGATTTAAGACCAAGAGTATTCACCCTTAGCAAATACCGAGTAATGCATGAGCAAATACGTTGGAATGTTAGATTAGTTTCTGAATGTTTCTTTATTCATGGTGGTATCGTCAAGCTTCCAGGAATGAGTTTCTTTTTAAAGAACGTAATTCAGATTTCTAATGTGCATGCCTGAAAGATAGAGATATGAATTATAAATTTTAGAAAAAAAACTCTTAAAAACACCTTCTGGAGATTTAGCAACCCACTGAAGACGCTGAGAACTATTTCAGAAAAGAAAAATAGCAATAAAAGTCGGTGGACGAGTTGGTAACCCCCTCGATTCCCGACAGTCATGAACCGGGATTGAATCCCGCGTTAAAATTTGTTTAATAACCTTCACATATTATTCATTGTTCAATTATCATGAACTAGGTTGCTCTTACTGAGCGGTACCTATTTATGTGAATTTGAACCAGAAAAGAAAAATATATCAATAGAACTCTATAATTTTTACAGATCAATTGTAAAAATATTCATATACAAAAGAGGTAGTGAGGAAATTTTAGAACAGATGTATAAATAAATCCCTTTTCAAACAAAGGCTCACGTGCACATGGAGAAAGGGAGAAAAAATTACTGTATTATTTTGTTGTTGTATGGCGAATCCATACAGGCCAATGAGCCCTAATAAAAGCCTTTTTGTTGTTGTTGTTGAATTAAATTCTTTAAAAAGAAACTTCTCCCTGGAATCCTGATGATTCTACCTTAAATACTGATACAAGGTATTATTCTATTAAATTGCTTTCTTCTCTCTAGTATTAAGAGCTAGCGAGACATTTGTAACCCGGGTTCTCCTCTGGAGCGCGGGATACCAACTGCCCAGTTAACTTTTAACTCTATTTGCTTTATCCATTCAATAAATAGTGATAATTATTTTTTAAATCGTAATATATATTGGTTCAAACCTGGTTTAAATCACATTAATAGGTACCGCTCAGCAAGAGCAACCTAGTTCATGATAATTGAACAATAAATAATATGTGAAGGTTATTCACATATTAAACAATTTTTAACGCGGGATTCAATCCCGGTTCATGACTGTCGGGAATCGAGCGTGTTACCCTCTCATCCACCGACTTTCATGTAATATATATTTTGAGGCAAAAGGCGATCCATTAAATTTATATAAAAAGGGCGTACCTGGAACTATAAAGAAAAAAAAACAATTTTTTTTTGCTCAAAATATTTTGAGATATTGCTCCCTCTTTATCAATTTATTGCACCGTAAACTTTAAACAGTTATTGTACAATAAATTGATAAAGAGGAAGCAATCTCTCGAAATATTTTGAGAAAATATTTTTTCTTTATAGATCCAGGTACGCCCTTTTATATAAAAGTAATATATATATGCCTTAATAATCAAAGTCACCCTCAATATGCAATAAAAAGTCGGTGGATGAGGGGGTAACACGCTCGATTCCCGACAGTCATGAACCGGGATTGAATCCTGCGTTAAAATTTGTTTAATATGTGAATAACCTTCACATATTATTCATTGTTCAATTATCATGAACTAGGTTGCTCTTGCTGAGCGGTACCTATTTATGTGAATTTTAACCAGAACCAAAGTCACCCTTGAGTTAACAAGTTGATAGAATTGAGAACAATGAGATTTCCAAATAGGCTGTTAATCTCTGACAGACCAACCACCTGCCCTTCTAGGTATCGTCCATATCCCGCATCTCTGAAAAAAATAAATCTTCTTGAGCTTGAAGGACAACCCGCGTAATCATCGATGTATGGAGTAATCAAATATTCTAATCTAATAGACTATCCCAAGAAATCATCCTGATTGAATTCAGAATCATTTTAAATTATATTGAAAAGGATTGGCATGCTGATCGAATAAAGATCAAAAAAGAAACTTCAGTTTTATTGATGATCTAAATGCCAAAAATTGGCACATCTCACAGAGCAGAGATTATGTAGTTGTTCTTATAGAACACTAGAGAAATAGCCCGTTTCACGAAATGGTCAAAGAAAGACAGTTGGCGTTTAACCTTATTAAAGTTTTAGTGTAATAGAGATGCATGATAAAATATATATGTACGATTCTTTTTTGAAGTAAACGAAAAGATTGCGCTACAAATTTTAAAATAAAAATACAACCTTTCGCAATGAGTTTCTTTTATTATCTTTTATTATATTATTGGAGATAATAAAAGAAACTCATTGCGAAAGGTTGTATTTTTATTTTACGATTTTTTTGTCTTTATAAAATATTTTAAACTTTAACATATTGTAAAATAATGGGAAGAATCTGATTAACGTGATGTATAATTAAGAAGAAAAAAATCTGATCTGATGCAATTTCACTTTTGTAATATTTTTATCAAGAAAATTTTGTGTTGCTAAGTTCTTTATTTATTCCAATGATTCCAAAAGTGGATTGTGCTGCCTTCAGTGAGATCCATAGTCTTCCGGGGGAGGGGGGGGTTCAGACGTCTTATAGTCTGGCTTCTCTTTATAAACATACTGCCAATATTTATATGTTTTCTCCATATTTATTTCAAAGAATGTCGTGGTCCATTTGGATAAGTAAAGCGAAGACTAAAACGCGGCTGATTCAGCACTAGCTTTTCAGTGATACGTTAACCTTGACGTATGCACGGTGTGGCCACTGGGCATGCGTCAGACCTGGAGACTGTTGTTGTGTTCTGTGCTGCCTGGAGTATAGGAGCTCCATCTATGCTTCCTTTCTTCCTGTAGTGAAGACCGCTGGTCTTAATAAAGCTGTGTTGTTGTTTGTTATTGATTTCAAAGAGCTATTCAATAGTCTTATAAACATCAATTAACCAAATTAGATTCTGTAGTGAGAGATTCCATATGTTGATTTGTTCTCTCCTTTTTTTTTTTTAAGAAGAAAAATGCCGTAAATATGTAAATATTACATGAGAGAAAAGAAAAATTATGTAAATATAATCAACATATATAGTCACGACCGTCTTTCCTCAATCAATCAATTCCTCATGTCACGGATGCGCGCGCATCATCATTATGATCATTATCATTATCTAATGATAATAATATTATTATTATATTATTATTATTATTTTATTATCAACATATATAGTCACGACCGTCATGGGTTCTGTCACGGATGCGCGCGCATCATCATTATGATCATTATCATTATCTAATGATAATAATAATAATAATAATTATTATTATTATTATTATTATATTATTATTATCCATCCATTATCAACATATGAGCCCCTCAATGCACAGATTGATTAACTCCATAAATAATCGGGAAAAAAATGTTTAATTTTTGTTGAAAGTCTAAAAATCTATATGTCATATAGATTTTTTAGACTTTCAACAAAAATTAAACATTTTTTTCCCGATTATTTATGGAGTTAATCAATCTGTGCATTGAGGGGCTCATATATAGTCACGACCGTCATGGGCCGGCCGGTTCTGTCACGGATGCGCCAGCACAGGGAGGTCACGTGCTCGCCGGCAGCCAACGGGCGCGCGCCGCCGGCATTACGTCATAGATTATAAACACGAGGTAATAAGGCCAAATAAAAAAATAGTGTGTGATAAGGCACAATTTGGATGATCTACTTATATAATTGCCTTATTCTCTCTGTGTGAAGTTCACTGTGTGAAGTTCACGGATAGATTTTGGTCAGAATGGATAAAATAAAAAAAGTGTCAAGGGATGGGAATCGAACCCACGACCTTCCGCTTACCGAGCAGATGCCATGACCACTAGGCTACCCTGGACATATTTTTCCGTTCACATTTTTATTTTTATATTTTCAAGACACACACAGTTTGGGGCGGGACGTTTCACAAGAGAGACATCCACGGCGCCAATTTATAATTGTAACGAATAGTATTTTAATTAAAACATTTTTAAAATATATACGCACTCGGGCAAAACCCGGGCGTTGCCCGGGCCATTCGTCTAGTTAATATATAGTCACGACCGTCTTTCCTCAATTCCTCATCGCTGTCACGGATGCGCGCGCATCATTATTATGATCATTATCTTCTATAGAAGCTTCTATCTTTATAATTATGTATATTTACAAAAAGTCAATTCGCTCGCGCTTCTAGCGGTGAAAATGAGGGGTAATACCAGCTGACCTAATGTACATGTAAAGTTTGGAGCGGGACGTTTCACAAGAGTGACATCCACGGCTCCAATTTATAATTGTAACAAATAGTATTGGAATAAAAACATTCAATCGGGTAAAACACGGGCGTTGCCCGGGTCATTCGGCTAGTAGAATATATATGTGATGTTGGTAGTGCTGATGGAAAAGAGATTTTGTCATAAATAAAAGTTTTATGGAGATTTGCGGCAACCATTAAGTAGAATACACGAATATTTTTTTCAAATTTCCAAATCCTTTCTCACATATAAACACACACAGCAGTCTTTCTTATCACATTTAGATGTGGAACTCATAGAAATCACAGCAAATGAAAAACTCAAATATTCAAAAGTACATATCATGAATTTTAGTTCCAGAAATCAATAGATATCATGGATATGGGAAATATTGTAGAAAAAGTTTTGGATTTGATATATACTACCTAAGAAACCAATCGCCTAAAAAACGATTATTTTTTTAATCAAAAGTTGAACTTTGACATTGACAAACTTAAAAAATGCATTTCAGGCTCATCCTTAACGTTAATTTTATTTTTTTATTTGTTGGTTGAAAATTTATTTACGTAAAATACAATTTTAGTGGTTTTTTTATTATTATAATAGAATTATTATTGATGTAAGAATTGTCTTCCTGGACCCGTTCGTTGAACGGGATAATGTTCTAGCTTTTAAACATACATCTAGACCATGTAGAAGTCTGGTATTCTATAGACTATTTTAATCCTTCTAATAATGCAAGTGTACAAATTTTCATACTTTTAGGTAGACGTGGTGGTAGGGAGTAGAATAGAAAATATAATTTGTATATTTCCTTTCAAACGAAGAAAATAGGCGATGCTTTTTCTCTAGCGTAATGAGCGACTAGAATTTCATATTTTCCTACTTCCCCTTACAATTTTTGTAATAATTTTTTAATTCCAGATTACATATAAAAATCTGATTTTATTACATTCTCTCAATCCAATACTAACAATGCAAGTTTGAGAAATTTCAGATTCTTCGGCGGTTGAGATGGGCTTCAAAAATTCTCTTCATAATTTGTGTGAGAGTTTTAACATATTTTCAGACTACACATAGAAGTCTTAAATTTTATACACTCACTTAATACAACTAACAATACAAAAGTGCTAAATATCAGACTTCTATGTTACCGTGGTGGTAGAGGGGGGAGGGGGGTGGTTAGAATATATAAAATAGTTTGCATATTTCCTTTCAAACGAAAAAATAGGCACAGCCGTTTTTGTTGCGTAATGAGCGGCTGTCTACTATGATATCACGAATGTTAATCCTTCCAAGCAGAAATCGTGGTCATTCTTTTCGCGATTAAAGCTTTCCAGATTTTCCCACATGAAAACACCGAATTGTCTCAGACTTCCAATTGGCTCTTTTTTCCATATGCAGTCCCTGACCCCCAAGAACCCACCTCTTTCAAGAAATAATCTCTAAACTGCATTATACACCCAATGTACAATGTATGGCTCCGCTGTGCCAAAGGTCACAAGGTATTCCGAAAAATTAACTTTCAGACCAAACAGCTAAGCCTGCTGCACCTTTTCACTTACCCCTGTCTCTCACAATACTTCCATAAAGAGTTGCCCGCAATAAAAGAACTCAGCCCACACAGAATCTACGGAGAGACCTATACAATATGAATTACTCAACCAGAAATCTAAAAATATTTATAGCCGTGACAAAAATATTCATCTATATGCTTCCAAAGAATATAACATGAATGTACGTCGACAACCATCCTATTTGGCCATGACAATTACAAGCATACTACGCTAAAATTTTGAAATGGATGCCTTATACCATACACAAAACGTTGCCCAAAATAAAAGAACTCCATTGACACATCATCTACGGATAGACAAATACATTATAGATTACTCAACCAGCATTCTAAGAAGATGTAAAGCCACGCCAAATATTTAGATCTCCAATCTACCAAGAATCTAATATATGGGCACTTCAACAACCATCTTAAATGGCCATGGTTACATACTACGCGATAATTTCGAAATAGGATTCAATTATATCATATATATAGTCACGACCGTCTTTCCTCATCGGCCTCTGTCACGGATGCGCGCGCACAGGGAGGTCACGTGCTCGCCGGCTCCCTCGAGCCGGATTTGAACCAGCGACCTAAGGATCACCGTTGTAACATCTACAGTCGGGTAAAACACGGGCGTTGCCCGGGTCATTCGGCTAGTATCATATATATATCACCCTATAAAAATCTATTAAAAGTGATAATATTATATATAATCCAGGTAGTTTGCATTCTGCGCTCTAGGGAAGCCTTGATTATAAATATCTCTCTCTGATATGAATGTTTTTTTACATAAATTACATGTTTGTGTGTTGGGAATGCACGATTTCAACTCCCTTTGGATCTTGAGCCAAAAACTCTCAGAATCAATTTAATGTGCTTAAAAAAAGGTCTTGTTATTTATATTTTTGTTTATTTTTACAATAAGAATAAAAATATATATATTGATAAATTTGAAACTAATGTTTAAAATAAACTCAAATCCATAATAAGTATGCAATTAAATTAAATATTAATCAAATAATCGCGTTTCATTATTAAAGAATATATATATATATTTTTAATATGGAACGCTTAACGATTTTGCGTGTCATTCTTGCGCAGGGGCCATGCTAATCTTCTCTGTATCGTTCCAATTTTAGTATATGTACCGCCGAACAAGCGAGTATTATTAAAGAATATAGGACCCAATTTAAAAAAAAAAAAAGAGTCCGAATATTTGCATTGTCATCGCGAGTAAGCAAGTGTAAATAAAAGCTAAAATGAGGCAATATATATAAAAACATTTTTAAATGTACTTTTATGTTTAATTAAAAAGACATATATATATTGGATCAAAAAACAATTTATTTGCCAAATATTTCAGTTGGCTGAACGCCAACTTTTTTCAAAGTACCACAATTTATGTCAACATCTAACTCATATGTGACTAAAATAAAGATATGGCTGTATGGGGTTCATCAAATATATTTAGAGAATAGAAATTTGAGTTTAGTGAACCATAATGTCTCTTAAATCAATTTTTACATGAATTGACCTTAGGTAAAGAGAATGCAAATATGTTATAACGAGAAGAGAGACATTAAGTTTATTTATAGTTTTAATTAGGGGGGGGTCGGTGAAAGGATGGTCTAAACCGTTGGTTTTTGACTGGTACGACCCGGGTTCGATTCCCGCATTGGGCACTTTTTTCTGTTTAAAAAAAAAATGCTCCAATGGTCCCCGATTCTTGCAAAGTCCAACCCCACCAGCAAGTGCAAGTAACCAAACGGGGCTCTGGCATATTTGTAAGTGCAAAGTCGAACTGCTTTTCACATGTGTAGACATATGGTGAACTTACAGTAAAAGCAGTCGCTAACTACCCACCATGATTATCATGGCCTGTACCACGTGTACTAGGGATAAGCAAAAAAAAAAAGTTTTAATTAAAGTAAAACTTTAAATAGTTTTGAACTGGCTGTCTTTCTATACACCTCCATTCAACGAGCCATTCTAACTGTATTATAAAGACCCGAAGAAAAAAAATCTATCCTAATATTTAAATGTAATTACTTATTTGTGTAGTTAACATCTTAACGGCGTTTATTCGTTTTTATGCACACCTGTATAAAGGCAAAAATAACCGAAAGCTTGATATTTCGTTAAAAAAAAAAGAAAATAAACTCATCTCCAGAAACTGGTTGAAATTGTTTAATTAATATCCTGGATATTTAAATCATTAAATAACTATTCTTTTTTAAAAGGTATCGTTAAAAAGTATATATTTTAGCGAGAGATATAGCTATAGTGATGATTATATTTGATACCTTTCATAATGTAAAAAGTACTTATTCGTTTTCAGTCTTTTTTCCTTATGTAAAAATCTCGACACACAAAATTATCTATATTTATAGTCCGTGATGATCATTTTATAATTATAAATTAAGATCGTTTCGCTTTCATTCATGTATTGAAAGTTATACGCATTTTTACACAAAGTTTTTATCACATTTAAAATATGGATGAAAAGACCTGTGCCCCGAGACTTTCGGTGAGTTTTTTAGATAGCATATCGACATTTTTCTTCTTATCTCATTCAACAATCGTATTAGGGTATCAAGCCTGTAAAAAAGTGTTCAAATGCGAGAATCGATCTAGGGTCGTGACTATCGAGAATCGACGGTATATCTCACTCATTCACCCACCCCTAGACAGATCCTTAGACCACAAGACAGCCTTGGCAGTTGACGATCTATTGCTATAATACCCATATGTTACAGCTATGTACAGTCTTCTTCTTATTTCTTAACTTCACTCGATCATATTAGAGTATCAAGCTTGAAGATCTTGAGACTTTTGATGGTGCCTGCTGGGGATGAGTAGAGCTCATCAATGGATGAGCCAATACAGTCAATAATGTTGTTCGGAGTTACAAGTTTAGAACATGCAACTTTCTTGAGTGCTAAGAACATGCCGTTTCATTCATTTGAATTGCCTGATATTTTGTTCTATTCTTTCGCACTCTTTCTCGTACATTTAAAATATGATTATAAATATAGGTTTCAATGCATGAATCTTTCTTTACAAAAAAAAAAATTCCACCGTCTTTACTACGATGAAAAATGAAAGCTTAGCTTATTAGTGGGGAAACTTTCCCAGCGGTTTCTCCAATTTAATCCACCAGACCACACACTTTTATATCTCTAATATACATATATTGGATGATTCTGAATATATATGCGTGTCACTGAAGGATGTAGTCATTAGTTATTATATTCAAGCAATTTTCTATGGACATAATATTTTGGTACAGAAGAATTACTTAGAAATATAAGTTTCGGATTAACACACACCTCTCTCTCTGAGTTATTTATATATAGTCTTAACAAATATAAACTTACTCACATGGAATTAGTTGAAAATATAGTTTAGCATTTAGGTTATCTTCAAAGCCTAAACCAATAACTGACTTATTTGCATATGTTGAAGCTGTAAACACGGTGATACATATAAACTCTTATCATAAAGATAGAAGCTGCCTGGTCGGAATTCATAGTTCTTAAAGGCCAGTAAATATTTTTTATTGTCTACTAGCGGACGTACCCGGCTTCGCCCGGGTTTTACCCGAGTAAAGGTTTGTCTAACAAATCTCTCGATAAAGTGAACATTTTTTCCCGGTCCCTTGAAAAATACTCGATAAGTTGAATAAAATCAATATTAATTGGTTCCCTCGGTAATTGGAAGTTAAAGGAATAGTATCTTGCCTTGGAATTGTATCATTATTCTTGTATGGACGTACCCGGCTTCGCCCGGGTTTTACCCGAGTAAAGGTTTGTCTAACGAATCTCTCAATAAAGTGAACTTTTTTCCCGGTCCTTGAAAAATACTCGATAAGTTGAATAAAATCAATATTAATTGGTTCCCTCGGGAATTGGAAGTTAAAGGAATAGTATCTTTCCTTGGAATTGTATCATTATTCTTGTCTCAAATAAATTGCCGTGTCATCCTGAATTTTGTCTTTCCTAATTTTCTATATTACAAAATCATCGTATCATAATGATAATATTTAGAGCAGATTGTTGAATTATAACAGATAAATTAGAATATTTATCTTGATTATTTTGAAGCGAAAAGTTATTTCAAAAATTTTATTTGCTAGACACCTTCCCAGTACTATACTAAATAACTTCCCAAAGTTTCATGGCGTTCCAATGAGTGGTTTGGTCAGGCATAAAGGACAAACAGACATACATTCATTTTTATATATATAGACTAGAAGTTATACTACCAGTTACTCTTATTGATAGACATGTTATCCAGAAAGCTAGAGAATAAAATTGTGAAATAAACTTAGACCTGGATGCTTTTTGATATAATCAAATTATAAGTTATGGGATGAACGTTAATATTGAATCAAGCGTGTCCTATGTGAGACTATCTTTCAAGAGATGCCGAATTTAACTATGCTCTAAGGTTGTGGCTTCTATGATATGAGACTCTCTACTGTAAATAGAATTTTTTAAGACAACGAAAATCTCCCTATTCACTATAAAAGTACAAGTAAGGGAGAAGTGGTTCTTTATATAAAGGTACCATCGTACAAGCCTCCGGGCAAGACATCGTAAAAGGTATTCTTGTACGATCATCCATAACTTGTATTGCTTCTAAGTACACCTATCCCCCGATTTACACGGTAGATACGTTCCTGAGAAAAACGTGTAAATCGGGGGATAGGTGTACACAGAAATAAAAATAAAATGCATTGACAGGTTAAAATATGTAGTCAGCACATAAGCGCGGGATTCCTTGTGAGATGTGTACACAGCGCATGTGTTCAATCACAGTAGCATTTAGTATAGTGCGATAAAAACAAAAAAAACTTATTTGGAAAACCGTGTAAAAGCGAAAACGTGTAAAACAAGTACCTTGTAAATCGGGGGATAGGTGTATTTGTTAAAGCAATATTCATTTAGGACAAACATTCACGCTGTCAGAACTCAAGCAAACAGAGAGAAAGTCAAGTTGTTTATAGTTTATAAATGAAATTTATTATATATAAAAAATGATAAACAAACATTATAACGATCTCATTGCGTTATTTCACCTATTTCAATATTTACAAAGCTATTCATAAGATAGGCTGTTCAGGGCGTTTCTGATTGCTTCTTATTGGAGACTTCTCCAAGGTAAGCGAGGGGCACACAGAGAAGTCCACCACCGATGAGCATCACCCCTGACACGACGAAGGGAATAGAGTAGCCCTGACAGACCTGGAAAAGGAAACCTGCAAACAATATAACATTAGAATCATTATATACATTTATAGACCAACCCGGGTAGTTGGCGACACTTTAGTACGTGGCTACAGGAATCCGGGTTACATCAAGAAAGATATATATATAAACTATATAACTGTTGTGGGGGGTCGGTGGAAGGATGGTCTAAACCGTTGGTTTTCGACCGCTACGACCCGGGTTCGATTCCCGCATTGAAAACATTTTTCCGATTAAAAAAAAAAATGCACCAATGGTCCCCAATTCTTGCAAAAGTTCAACTCCACCAGCGAGTGCAAGTAACCAAACGGGGCTCTAGCACATTTGTAAGTGCAAAGTCGCGAACTGCTTTTCATATATGTAGACATGTGGTGCACTTACAGTAAAAGCAGTCGCCAACTTCTACCTACCATAATTATCATCATGGCCTGTACCACGTGTACTAGGGATAAGTAAATATATATATATATATAACTTGTATATGAATAAATAAGATTGCAAAAGGTCTCTTTGTTTTCTGCTAACTTATGAACTTAGAAATAAGAAGAAAATGGACCGTTGAAGAATAAAAACAGCTCGTAAACTGCCTAATACCATATTTTCAAAATATTATAACTTATTTCATAATATTTTCTATGTTATCTAATGAAGATCAGGCACTTAAAATGATGGAAAGAGATATTATCTAACTGCTCAAATGAGCATTCAAAAAGATAAGAACATCTATTTGAATAAATATCAACTCAATGCTTATTTACTTTTATTATTTATATTAATAAGAATTTATATAAAAAGATAAGAAGTATCTATTTGAATAAATATTAAATAAATGTGCCGAATCACCTTTATTTATGAATATTTTAGGACTAAATACCTCTTTTTTGGTTCATTAAACAAGTCATTCAAGTATATGTGTTTTGGGCTGTTTTCCATCGTCAACATGGTACAAACTGTTCGTTTTGTTCGGTTCAAAATCACTTTATTAGGTACCGCTCAGCAAGAGCAACCTAGTTTATGATATTTGAAACAGTGAATAATATGTGAGTTATTCACGTATTAAAGAAAGGGTTAACGCGGGATTAAATTCCGGTTCATGACTGTCGGGAATCGAGGGTGTTACCCACTCGTCCACCGATTTTGATGGGATTATATTTTATACATGTTCATTAGAATACATCTCGGTACATACAGTGAAACTGTTCTTTTCGCGTCCACACTAGCTTGGTGACCAGTTTGTTCCCTATTAGTTCGACCGAAAAAGCCAGAATTATTCTTCAAAACTTTATAACGTCTAGCTTATGCCAAACAACAAACCCATTATATCAATCACTAGTGGCCTGGGTTGTGGGAAACTGATTGGAGAAGAGAGTATTAAAGGTAGGATAATTATTTAGGGATATATAAATAGGAGGGTATAGATAAAAATGTTACTTACCGGCAAAAGGAGCTCCTAGTAACATGGCAATTCCCTTCAGCATGTTCTGTAGACCAAGGGCATCGTTCAGCAATTCCAATCCAAGATATCGGACAGTCAGAACGGTTCGTAGGGATCCATAAGCTGCGAAGGTCATTCCAAACATGACAGAATTCACCAAGAACCCTGTATGGCTGCTTAAGAGAGGCCATAGGGCGATTGAAATGCCTCCAATGATATGTCCGAGGTTGTTGATATGAAGAGGACTGACTTTTGGGCTATCACTAACGGCACCAATGATAAGCCGGAATAATGTATTGGACACACCAATGACAGGCAGCATTAGGACCGCTTGAGAATGTTCAATTCCAGTAAGAGTTGCGAAATCTACGATATATGTAAAAATGGTAATGCCACCGAAACATGTCAACATTCCAGATACGGTCAATAAAATAAATTTTGGATCCAAGAGTAATTTCTTGTTGAACATGTTCGTAATGTGTTCCATCAATGATCTTTGAGCTATCTGACCAGCTGAATTACTGAGGTTTTCATAGATATCGTTCAAAGAAGATGATATTGATTTTATGTCTATATTATAGGTACTGCCATTAGCAGTAGTAGGTAGTACATCATCTGTTTCATCGGCAGAATCATCAGTGTCTTCCTCTACAATAACAGCAACACTCGTTGAACTCTCTAAATTATGTAATTCAACCATTTCATCTTCATCAGAATCAAATTTATTCAGGTTTTCATCCCGACTCTGTCTGATTCTTTTCAACAATCCGATTCTACTTTGGTTGGGACGGAACGCAATTCCACAAATGGCACAAATCAATATGGTAGCTCCCAATGTTAAAAAAGTGATTCTCCATCCATAATTATCCAATACCCAATTGATCAAAAAGGGAAGCACTATAGACCCAGCACTACTACCACAAGAAATAATCCCAGCAGCCGTAGCAAGTCTCTTCTTGAAGTATTGTCCAATAATTATAGAGGCTGGGAAGAAGATGGCTCCAAGACCAAATCCTAAACACACATTATTATCGAATTAGATATTGAACGTAAAATATTAGAGAAAGGAATAAGCTAGGAATATGGTTGAAGAACTTACCTCCAATTATACTAGTCACGATGAACAGCATGGAAATATGAGGGGCCATTGATGAAATCATTAAAGCCAAAGCTCCAAGGATGCCTCCAAATATGGTAATCTTTCTTGCGCCGAATCTTGCTATCATAAGCGCAGCCATTGGTCCCTAAAAATCACAATTACATAAATTGAAACTTATTGTATATTGGTCAATGTGAAACAAGAATATAGGTTTAGGCATTATAATATAGGTGTGTCCCATGAGAGACTGCATAAAAGCATATATAAACCTGGTAGAGCAAAATATTGGTTATATACCATACCTGCTATCAGTATCATTCCTGCAATAATGGATCCGATCCAAGCCACGGAAGACTTGGATACCATAAACTCCTGGCTGAGATGGTTGAGGAAGAGTCCAAAGCTGAAGCCTATGCCATCCACCACCATGTTACTAATGAAACCTGCAAGTACAACCAACCATCCATAGGGTTGGTCAAATCGAATTTTTTCTTCATCTTCATCATCAGGGGACCTGTTTGGTAATTTCCAGTCGTAAATTCCATCATCATCTTCTAAATCTTCTTCTGGAATTTCGATTTTGCATTGGTCACCTTTCTCTTCTTCCTCTAATTCAATTTCATCAAATCCGTCGTCGTCGATACGATGGATTGAGATGGTCTCCTTTGTCGATTCTTGGTCTTTCAAAGATTCTCCCGGATCGATTGTCCTGAAAACACAATCATTATATGTTAGTTCTAAGAACATTTCATGAAGGCTAGAACATTTAGAAAATGTATAGCCTCTCGTTCCAAAATCTAAATTGTCGTTTTCATACAAACATTCAGTTCACGTCTTTTTCAGTACATGTTGACATATTTGGGCATTTTGAAGAGTTAATATTGCATGAAGAAGGTTAATATGATGCTTAGTAACCACTTCACCTTTTACAGAAAACGTATAACGCCGTAAATGGATCTATACGCTCTTGTTTTACCTGTGATTTTCGGGTGAAGGTCTTAAATGACAAACAGATGCGTTGCCTTTCTAACCTCAACCAACTTATTATTTATTTATTTTTTTTTTTTTTTGTTTTCGAAACTATAAAAGAGGACAAACTGAAAAACAGGTAATCAAATCAACGATGAAATTTGGCTTCCCTCTATGCTCAAAATATGATAGACATTCTTTTATCATTTAAACACTCATGGACAAACTTAAGGAAGTTGTACCTTGTAGCATGTATATCAGGATTCAGACAATAACTCTGAAATATACACTCATGGACAAACTTAAGGAAGTTGTACCTTGTAGCATGTATATATGGATTGAGACAATAACTCTGAAAGATATTTGATACACAGTGACCGTTATTGAAGACACACGAGATAAACAATTGTGAACAATGTGTCTCCTTAAAAAAAAATAGGCCTGAGGAGCGGCGACAAAGATTCAAATTCCTTAAGTTTTGTTTATGAATGTTAACCATAATTTCGTAAATTAAAAATACTTTTAGCAAACATTTTTTTTTGTCTTCATGAATTCGACTTATGTAAGGGGCAATACGAATTTGGAAGATTAAAGGAATGCATTTTTCGTAAAAAAAACATTATTAAGGACATGAGAAAGCATAAAACTGTAAAGAAAAACATAAATAGTTAAAAATAATATTTACGTTTCACACTTTGTAGTCATCTTCCCACTTCTTTTTTAAATATATTTTCCTTCGACTTTTTTTATTCCTAGAATTTTATGAAGTTTAGAAAGATTGAAAACTATTGTTTGTCAACATAAGATAATGCTTATTAGGCAAATAATATATTTAATCTGTATTTTTTCATAAGAAAAATATTCTAAATTTTTCTTTTTATATTATTAAATAAATCGTGCTATTTTTTTTCCAATTTTGTGTATAATAAAACACTTTTATATAAAATATAAATTTAAAATTTAAAATTCAATATATCTAATAGAGTGCCAATTTTTAAACTGCCATTTTCAGGATGAAAATGATTGAGTGTCTGGATAAAAATTACGCATGCGCATTTCATTCTGTTTTTATAGAAAATGAATGTTTATAAACATGCTGAAGTAATAAAAACTGGTATAAAAAGAGAGAGATATTTATAACCCAGATTCCTGTAGCTCAGAACGCCAACTACTCGGATAAAGAGCGAATATCATGAAAATGAATTGATTATAAACATCTTGAATATGTTTTTAGAGAAAATTTTCTTTCAAATGATTTCCTATAAGGGATTTTTTTTTTTTTTTGAATTTTGTGTAATTACCCTTTCTCTCCGCACAGAAGGGAACTAAAATACAGTTTGAACTTACTACACTATGTAACAATCGTCTTTACATATGTACCACAGTCTGGCAAAAGCGTCGAAACAGATGCAATTCTTACAGCGTCTCATCTTCCAATATTGGTCAAACTTCATCTTTAAGTCACGTCCTTTCAGGCTGAACCATTCTCTATGGAATGGAAAAGATGCGAGAACCTCAAAAATCTATTAATCTATAATGATTCCGACTAACCAAATAGGACTGAAATTCCAAAGTTCCCTGTTTCCCCTCGTAGCCGAAATCATTAATAGTCTCACGACTGATAAAAACATCTAATTCTGCTGGGTACCAGACCAGCAAAAATTGAACAAAAAAAGACAAACACACCAAGGAGTGTGTAGTTCTGTGGAATCACTGTAATTGGATTGCTGGACAGTTGTAGAAGACATGATTCACGGTTTCGCCCGTCTTCTTGACAATATGGACATGTTGGATCCTGTCATCTTGGACATACACATGTCCTGACTGTTGCATTCTTGTTGTAGTTGCTGTTTCTAGTTGAGAGTTCCTGTGTTTAAGATTGACTAAGAGTAGAATGTCTCAGTTGTTGGGTTGACTGGGTTTTAGAGAATATTTAGGTCCGTAGTTGGGTGGGTATATCTTCATCATCATCAGATATCTAGGGATAAGTTTCTTTTTTTGAAGAAGAAGAAGAATCCAATTCTTATCTCTAGCTTTCGCTCATGAAAGTCCTTTCTACTGGAGAAAACGTAATGCAAATTTGAAGGAAATGAACATACGAACCAGGCTACCAAAATAGCTTCTCGATTCAATATTCCAACATTATTTTACAGAGTTCTCAAAGAAGTTGACAAAACAAACACAGCAAAAGATATACCTACCTAACTACGGACCTAAATATTCCCTAAAACCCAGTCAAACCCAACAACTGAGACATCCTACCTATAGCAATCTTAAACACAGGGACTCTTAACTAGAAACAGCAACTATAACAAGGATGCAACAGTCAGACATGTGTATGTCCAAGATGACAAGATCCAACATGTCCATATTGTCAAGAAGATAGTCAAACCGTGAATCATGTCTTCTTACATATGTCCAGCAATCCAATTACAACGATTCCATGCAGCTACACACTCCTTTGTCTGTCTTCTTTCATCATTACTGCTCTGTTATCATATTGTCAAGTAGCTCCATCCAGATGGGACACCTGTCAATCATCCCTGGACCCTGGGGGGGACCACAGGTGTGAGGGGTTCTCGGAAGCTGATCTGTAAATAAGGAAAACGGGACGGTGGCTGACGCCGTTCATTAGGATTATCTTTAACTTGGGGTAAGTTGTACTCTCTCTCTCTCCCTATAAATACCCCTTATAATAAATTATTTATTCCCAAATTTGCTCTTGCTTTATTTATCTCCGCGAAAATATATAAGAAATTTTCGATTTACTTTTATAAAAATATTCGAAAAACCTTACGCAATATGTTTCTTTATTACAAAAATACGGCGAGCTTTTGAACTCTCGCTCGTCAATAGGCAATATTATAATCTAAGAGTGGGCAATAGAGGCGAGATGGATATTTATACTGAGAATGAGCACGTGAGGCGATATTTGCATAGATATCTATTTATACTGCTCCGTTAAACTTAAGACTTTTGAAATACTTGGCTAATTGGTTCACCAAGGCCAGTTAAACCTGTCTATAGCGCCCCCTCTTGGGACTCACTAAAATAGGGTGCTATAGAGAGGGGGGTGCTATAGATAGGTCACTTTTAATGTGAATCGCATCGTACTACGTATTTAAAATCGAGCGCTATAGAGAGGGAGGCGCTATTTAAAGGGGGCGCAATAGACAGGTTTAACTGTAGTTCCCTTTTTTTTATCTCTAGTACACGTGGTATAGGCCATGATAATGATGGTGGGTAGTAATTGGTGACTGCTTTTACTGTAAGTGCACGCCACATGTCTACAAATGTGGAAAATCAGTTCTATTTCTGCACTTATAAGGTGTTTAATAAAATCAATAAATATCCATGGATAAGTTTATTGTACAATTTTATTTGTATAGCTTTCGGGCTATTATGTCCTTCAACAGGAACAACTAGGAGTATAACTTCTAGCCACAACTATAAACGCCGAAAATTAAATATCTCGGTTCAAAATCACTTTATTAGGTACTGCTCAACAAGAGCAACCTAGTTCATGATAATTGAAACAGTGAATAATATATGAAGGCTTTTCACATATTAAACAAATTTTAACGCGGGATTCAATCCCGATTCATGACTGTCGGATATCGAGGGTGTTACCCACTCGTCCACCGACTGATTTTCAAATTAAATATATATTTATATATATGCCAAAATGAATTTTATTTACATATCTCAAATCTTATGACTCTATTACATATAACATTTATTTATTTACAGTTTTTAATTATGACAATATATTATTAGAAGTTTTCAAATATATATAAGTAACGGTATACCAAGGGCTATACAACCCCATCAGACCCATAAAAATACTTATAAGTGTGCCATAGCCCCGTTTTTCCTGCCCAGAAGTCCAACCCCTCCTCTACGTGGCGGGCAGGAGAAGCAGCACAAGTAAGGGACTGCCTTGTAAAGCGAAGTACGGTGTCGTGAGCCCCGAGCCGCTACAGTAACTGTGAAGGCCTACAGGGAACTCTGAAATGTGGCTGACTAACGGGGCAATGGCACCCCCCTTTCCATGGAGCAACAAAATCAACTACGTCCGATATCAATCAAGAAGAGGACATCCATACGTTAAAGTCACCTTGGCCGGTATCATGATCAGGGTGCACGGACCGATCTGATCTCTTCCATGGGCCAGACACCACCATAGCCCCGCTTGGTTACTTGCATTCACAGGTGGGGTTGAACTTTTGAAAGAATCGGGAGGCCTTTGGAGCATTTCTATTCTTTTTGTGCATAGAAAAATTTGTCCAAAGCTAGAATCGATCTAGGGTCGTGACTATCGAGAATCGACGGTAAATCTCACTCGTTCACCCACCCCCCAGACAGATCCCTAGACCACAGGACAGCCCGGGCGTTGGCGATCTATGGCTACAATACCCATATGTTACAGCTATGTACAGTCTTCTTCTTCTTTCTTATCTTCACTCGATCATATTAGAATATCAAGCCTGTAGAACTTGAGATGGTGTCTGCTGGTGATACTAAGTAGAGCTTTTCAAAGGACATTTGACATCTATAATGATTGGTTGAAGTAGAATGCGTTTGCTTTTGTCATTAAGACTGGGAGCACTACTCAAGTAGCAGGCTGACTTAGCTCCAATATGAAATGGCCGCCTCTGACATGAGAAACAAGACAGCATGTGCCGATGCTCCTAACATGGAGTACAGACGCTTCTAATCCCAGGATCAGGAGCCCTTACAGGGTACTATCAGCTGGGCCAGATGAAGGCGAGCTTGTTACTGCTCCCCCTCCTCCTTTTTCATCCGGGCTTGGGACCGGCAAAGGCGGAGTTATGTACAACGTGATCACTTAAAATATCTACACAATCCTGAAATATTTTATAAGTTCTTATAGAAAAACCTTTATCAACACATAGGAAAATTTAATCACACAAAGACGCACGCTCCCACGTTTTTATATTATTTTACGTGAGTGAAAGTTTTCCTAACATTTGTTAGAACAATATGAGGGGAAAGCATCCACTCCTTACTGAATCCATTCTTGTCAAGGTGAATTGATGTTGTTACTCTGCTAAAAAAACTACTAAATAAGGAATTGATAAATTTTGCAAGTAGGTAACACTGAATATATAGATTAACATGTAAGCTATTAAAAGACTAATATTAGGCAACAGACAAAACCATTTTTTATATTTGGAGATATATAAATTTGTAATTATTATTATAAACTGAATCTGAAAGACCCCCAGCTTTAACTGTCTTCTCCCCCAGTGAATGTTTGCCAGATGAATTTAGCTTTAACAAATGTTATTTTAGTATAATTATATCCTCTCTTATCACTATGGTTTTACATTTTAATTGTTAAATTTTCTTTTTTTTCCGATTTATTACACTTTAGAAAGAAAATAAAATATACAGTAAAACCTCCCTTTAGCGGACACCCCGATAACGGACACCTCTCTACAAAGAACAGTTTTCATTTGCAAAATTACCATTTTTACAATTTATAAACTCTCCGGTAAGAGGATACTTCTCCCTAAAGGACATTTTGGCTCTGCAATTAGGTGTTGTCCTTTACAGGGAAGTTCTATTGTAATTCCGAGTTAAAAATCCCCAAACCATAATAATAAATAAATCATAGTCTAAAATCACTTGACGTGATTGAATATCGCAGGTTTGTGGCCGCTGAAATACATTCTAGAATGGCATCTATTTTGGACGTATAGTTTGTCGGTAGAGGCGACCTTTACTTTTATAGATATTCTAGCATGTGATACATACTTTTGCGAAAACCAACTTACCAGAAAAACGTTATGTCACAAAAGTTTAACGAAAATATCTCCCGAAAATACGTTAGTCTCAATAGTATACCTGCCATCTACACTTTTTATTTAGTGTTTTAAAATTATTTTATCATATATCTATATATATAAAAATGAATGTGTGTGTGTGTCCTTTATGCCTTACCAAACCACTCATTGAAACGCCATGAAACTTTGGGAAGTTATTTAGTATAGTACTGGGAAGGTTTCTAGCAAATAAAATTTTTGAAATAACTTTTCTCCTAAAAATAATCAAGATAAATATTCTAATTTATCTGTTATAATTCAACAATCTGCTCTAAATATTATCATGATGATACGATGATTTTGTAATGTAACAAATTAGGAAAGACAAAATTCAGGATGACACGGCAATTTATTTGAGACAAGAATAATGATACAATTCCAAGGCAAGATACTATTCCTTTAACTTCCAATTACCGAGGGAACCAATTAATATTGATTTTATTCAACTTGTCGAGTATTTTTCAAGGGACCGGGGAAAAATGTTCACTTTATCGAGAGATTCGTTAGACAAACCGTTACTCGGGTAAAACCCGGGCGAAGCCGGGTACATCCGCTAGTATCTTTCCGGGAGGAAATTGATCTAAAGAGACAAGGGTCCCCTACCCCGTCAAAATAGACGTCAAAACCAGACGCCATTTATATATATATAGGAGAAAATTTCTCCGGATCTATAAAAGCATAGGGCGCATCTCCCGTCAAATTAAATGTCAAAACTAGACACCATCTATTGATATATAGAAAAATGTTATGTCACAAAAATTTTAACGAAAATATCTCCTGAAAATACGTTAGTCTCAATAGTCCCTGTCATCTATATGTAATACATCGAAATGTTAACAAGTCTACGAGGATCATTCAGAAGTACTCTAGAAGCATACAAGAGAGAAGTGTACAAGTATTAGACAAGACATACCAGTGAGAGAGGGACTATAATCTGGAAACATAGCAAAACTCAGTTTTCCTGGAGGTAGTTCTCTTATCAGAGACTGTGATTTCAGGTCAAATCATAAGGATTCCTGTTCCAAAATAACTTTTTTAGGTACCACTGAAAAAGAGCAATCTAGCTTATGTTGTTTACATGAGAAATATGAACAGGTTTTTCACATAAAATAGTAATTTATAATACAATATAATACTGCTTATGATTGTAGAACGAAGTTTGACAATTATACCGCAAATGTTTATTTTGAACGAAAAATCGAAATTTATTTTAAGGATAAATAACGATTATTTCTAACCTTAGGGATGAAGTATGATAGGATGAATTGTGAAGAGTAATGATATAAAGAAGTGTCCAATGCGGAATTCAATCCCGGTTCATGGCTGTCGGGAATCGAGGGTTTTACCCACTCGTCCACCGACTTCAGTCATGAGGAATCTTTCAATCAGAACAATCTCTGATGAGAGACTACCTCCAGGAGAGGCTAAGTTTTCCCGTGTTTTTAGGTTTTGATCTCTCAGGGTAGATACAACTGCTGTATTTAGACGATAAATACACAAGAAGTAGGAATAATAACACCATTTAAATTACCAAACAAAATTATTATAATATAGAGATGTTTCAATGTAAACATCGCTGAAAACTTTTTACATTTTTATTTAACTTTAGGAAAATCATTTATCAAAACCATTCACTAATTCTAAATATAAAAAACATGCTTCGAGAGAAATACAGTAAAACCTGTATGATAGGACACTCACGCTAGAGGTCACCTCTCTATAAAGAACAGTTTTCATAGGAAAAAAAATTGCATTTTTACTATTTAGCAACTCTCCGGTAAGAGCACACCTCTCCCTAAAGGACACTTGTGTATTTAAAATGATATTCTTATTGAAATGCTCTTTTCTATAACTAATAATTTAACAAAGAAAGCGTTCATTATTTAAGTAACTAGGTAACAAATTCAGATAAATATAATAGCTTTCTAATAAGTTACGTCGTGTTTATATCAAATTCAAAATAAGTTATAGACATAGTAGCATGGTGTATATACTCTAATATGATGCACTAGCGCGCCATCTGTTATCAAAATTCGAATTATTCCCATTAATTTTTCCATTGCAGTAAGGGCAGTAGAAATTTGTTTATTTTCAAAAAGAATCTTACGCCTTTAAAATAATTTCGAATTTTGATATACTCTAATGATGAGCAGCAGGCCAAAATTTTCAACATAAGAATTCGTAATAGGCCGAAATTTTTATTTATTTAGAAATACAACAAGAGGTATATGAAAAGTAGACAAAGAGATAAGGAAGAAGTAGATGCGAAGTCCGAGTGACAGAAATCCTGAACATGTCTACCGTGTTTTATACTTTATTATGTAAATAAAAATAACTGGAGATATCCATAGAGAATCAGTCCCCCTTTCACTTGGGGTAACTACTTAAGAAGGGCGAAACGCCTTTTTTGTGGGGTTATTTCTTGTATTCTCTACTTCTTGTATGCTACCTTTTTACTTCTTGTATACATCTTGTCTACCTCTTGTCTATATATATATTTTTTTGCATATTTCTTTTCTTGGATGACTTTTCTTGATTTATCAAGAAATTGGGTTGGCCAAATATCACGGAGCAAGCTAAATAAACGTTTAGTTTATTCTTGCTCCACTAGATGGCGCTCTGCCATCTAAAAAGCACATGTGCTCGTGGTCAGGAGATGCCTTCTTTATTTTCAATTTATTTTCTTGTTTCTGTATTTTTCTTTTTACATCATGTATATTTCTTGTTTTTTCTTTTTTTCTTTTTTTTTTTGTATATGTTTCAGGTACTTTTTGTTTACTTTTTTATTATTTTTTCTAATTTTTGTATATATTTTTTCTTGTTAATCTTTCTCTTGCTTACGTATTGTATATTGTTTATAACCCAGGTTTTTGGAGCGCACAGAACGCCAACTACCAAGTATTGTATACTTCTTGCTTATTTATTTTATACTAGACGAAAGGCCCGGGCAACGCCCGGGGTTTACCCGAGTGCGAATATATTTTAAAAACGTTGTCTTGGGTGGTCGCTATTGACAGGGTGGTCTGTATAGACAGGTGGATGTATCACACAGCTGATAACAGGGTTGTCTAGAGTGGTCGCTATAGACAGGGTGGTCTGTATAGACAGGTGGATGTATCACACTGCTGATAACAGGGTTGCCTAAGGTGACCGCTATAGACAGGGTGGTCTGTATAGACAGGTGAATGTAACACACTGATGATAACAGGGTTGCCTAAGGTGACCGCTATAGACAGGGTGGTCTGTATAGACAGGCAGCTGATAACAGGGTTGTCTAGAGTGGTCGCTATAGTCAGGGTGGTCTGTATAGACAGGTGTATGTATCACACTGCTGTTAACAGGGTTGCCTAGAGTGACCGCTATAGACAGGGTGGTCTGTATGGACAGGTGAATATAACACACTGATGATAACAGGGTTGTCTAGAGTGGCCGCTATAGACAGGTTTTCAGCAGATAACAGGGTTGTCTAGAATGGCCGCCATATACAGGGTGGTCTGTATAGACAGGTGGATGTATCACACAGCTGATAACAGGGTTGCCTAGAGTGACCGCTATAGACAGGTGTATGTATCGCACAACTGATAACAGGGTTGTCTAGAGGGGGGGCAGGGAGGCCACGTGTTCGCTGGCAGCCAATGGGCGCGCATTCTATCCGTGAGCTTCAGACATACAGACAAACAGACAGAATAAGGCAAATATATAAGTAGATTTCTCAGTCAATTTTCTAAAATCCACGATGTATTAAAATATTGTTGTATGAAATATAGCGTTAAACAAATGTTGGTGAGATATTTTAGTGGTACATTGAAGGTATAGTTTTTTAACATCATGAAATTGCACGAAATATTACATCTTTATTTTTTATCAAGAGTGTTTTCAACTAAATGTGAATATATTCATGAGAGAGATAATTATAACCCAGGTTCCTGGAGCAACAGAACGCCAACTACCCGGGGAGTCTAGTATGGACTAGTGTTGAGCGCTTTTACTCGCGTCCTGTTTTGATTGCTGAGTTGAACCAGTTGACCAGAAAGTTCCATGCTGAGGTTGAGTCTGGAAGTCTGGCCATAGATGTAGGGTTGAGGTGGGTCAGTCCAAGCAGGATAGCTGTTTACATCCTATGTCTCAGTAATGCTGGACAGCTGAAGAGAGGATGATCAACTGTCTGTGGCTCTTCTGAACAGTGGATACAGGTAGGGTCTGTTTCTATATTCTTGAAAAAAATACAGCATACTTATATGAATTATTGAGTAGATTAATAGAAACATCAATCAAAAAAAATAATTTCAATGAAAAAAATCATATAAAATTCCAACTCTTTAACTTTAGTAATAAATCGACCTATTGAAGATGGTTGAAAACTTGCTCAAGTACATCTAGGATATTGTAATCTCAACAAACTAGAAATTTCCGAAAATCATTTGTTGGTTGAAAGTAGTTTCAGAAAAAAACATATAGGCCCATCAGCCAATAATTTATTTAACGTAAATATGTATATAAGTAGGACGTTCCA
>CP092866.1:20631168-20814929 GCA_030710605.1 Cordylochernes scorpioides | reverse complement strand
GAGCGGTGCACATGGCGTCTGTTCCTCATGTCAGAGGCGACCATTTCATATTGGAGCTAAGTCGGCCTGC
Source organism: Cordylochernes scorpioides (assembly GCA_030710605.1). NCBI lineage: Eukaryota > Metazoa > Arthropoda > Arachnida > Pseudoscorpiones > Chernetidae > Cordylochernes > Cordylochernes scorpioides. The sequence continues at coordinate 20,814,859 of CP092866.1, read as the reverse complement.
CACTGAGTAGTGCTCCCAGTCTTAATGACAAAGGCAGACGCATTCTACTTCACCCACTCATGATGGTTGTCAAGTCTCAAGCTCTAAAAGCTTGATACCCTAATATGATTGAGTGGAGATAAGAAATAAGAAGAGGATAATAAAATTTGACATCTATAGAGAGATGTATCGTAAATTATTCATTTTAATCATAATAATAGAAAAAAATGTATATAGCAACGTTAAGAATTCAACAATAGGAAATTTCAACTGATAAAATCATGATCTTGATGTCCATCCTAATATAAATCCACCATTTTGAAAATAAAACTACAGAAGAATTTGAATCATTCAATTATCATCATTAATTTAGCGTTATTTATCGATGAAATATTATTAATGATTTTCAGATAAACTTGAATAATATCTGGATGTCATCTCTAAAACATACTCATAACTTGAAATGAGGAATCAAATCAATTCATTTTTCATTATTAGTCATATGGAATCTCTCTCTCTAGGATATAAGTAAAAATGATCGCCTATCTTCCAGAAATTTTCTAATGTGAAATATACTTTAAATCCCCTATAGCTCTATACAAGCTAAGTTTGAAATTTTCTGAAGAAATCGTTTAAATGCGAGAAGTCATTTCTTTCAATTCTATGAACAGAATTTAAGATTAATTCGTCTGAAGATACCTTAACATAAACTCATTCAAGAATCCTGGTAAAATAATCTCAGATGTAATGCATAGAATTTGCTCATATGATTTCGTGATTTATTTGGCTCTATTTTGATTCTCTTTCCTACGGAGTCGTCATGTTCACCATTTACTTCTATAAGTTCATGTATCATTGAAAAACATATACAGTAGAACTACCTCATTCCTCCTCTACCTCATTTCAAGGAGAAGTGTCTTCTTACCGGAGAGTTGCTAAATTGTAAAAATGGTAATTTTTGCAAATGAAAACTATCCTTTGTGGAGAGGTGTCCGCTAATGGGAGGTTCTACAGTATTGTTAATGTAGATCCTCAAACAGAATCATAAAAGGTAGGTAAAAGAGCCTTGATAATACTAGTGTTGAACATGATGAGATAGCTATTTATATTAGTATAAAGTTATAAATATGGTAGTGAAGAAATATATACTTGTAAAATTCTTACTGTTTTTACGTCTGTTTTTATCTCTATACTTTCTATCGTTTTCGCAGTGGGGATAGTTTTGAGAAAATTAAAATATTCAATGAGAAAATATTAAATTTTTTTTGACCAAATATGTGAATAACTAATTTTATGATATTGGATGTATTGGATACTTGAATAGTAAAGTTGTAAATATACGATGTGTATATTACCTTTTTGTATAATTACTATCTATATATATTTTATATAAATGAATGTTGTTTCGAAAATAGAGCAATCCATATCTAATAAATAAATATATGTCTGTCCTTTATACCTGACCAAACCACTCATCTGATCTCCATGAAACTTTGGGAAGTTGTTTAGTATACTACCGGGAAGGTGTCAGGTTTTAATTTGATTTGAAATACATTTTCATCACAATTTTATTTGACAATTTGCCAATTTCACTCGCAAGCAGCGCCTCTCGCGATATCTGATGGAAATACATTTGTAAATTGAAAAAATTCTAAATATGTTCCAAATATAGTAAATTTAGTATTTAATATCAATTATATTTGTGTATGTGAGCATGTAGTAATACAATTTTAGAATTTTGTTGTAAAACTTGAAATTTTTGTTATCATAGTTTAAGAGACATATCTTATATACTAGACGAAAGGCCCGGGCAACGCCCGGGGTTTACCCGAGTGCGAATATATTTCAAAAACGTTGTCTTGGGTGGCCGCTATAGACAGGGTGGGCTGTATAGACAGGTGGATGTATCACACAGCTGATAATAGGGTTGCCTAGAGTGACCGCTATAGACAGGGTGGTCTGTATAGACAGGTGGATGTATCACACAGCTGTAGAGTGGTCGCTATAGACAGGGTGGTCTGTATAGACAGGTGTATGTATCACACTGCTGATAACAGGGTTGCCTAAAGTGACCGCTATAGACAGGGTGGTCTGTATAGACAGGTGGATGTATCACACAGCTGATAACAGGGTTGTCTAGGGTGGTCGCTATAGACAGGGTGGTCTGTATAGACAGGTGAATGTAACACACTGATGCTAACAGGGTTGCCTAGAGTGACCGCTATAGACAGGGTGGTCTGTATAGACAGGTGAGTGGTCGCTATAGACAGGGTGGTCTGTATAGACAGGTGAATGTAACACACTGATGATAACAGGGTTGCCTAAAGTGGCCGCTGTAGACAGGGTGGTCTGTATAGACAGGTGGATGTATCACACAGCTGATAACAGGGTTGTCTAGGATGGTCTCTATAGACAGGGTGGTCTGTATAGACAGGTGTATTTATCACACTGATGATAACAGGGTTGTCTAGAGTGGCCGCTATAGACAGGGTGGTCTGTATAGACAGGTGGATGTATCACTCAGCTGATAACAGGGTTGCCTAGGGTGACCGCTATGACAGGGTGGTCTGTATAGACAGGTGGATGTATCACTCAGCTGATAACAGGGTTGCCTAGGGTGACCGCTATGACAGGGTGGTCTGTATAGACAGGTGGATGTATCACACAGCAGATAGCAGGGTTGCCTAGGGTGACCGCTATGACAGGGTGGTCTGTATAGACAGGTGGATGTATCACACTGATGATAGCAGGGTTGCCGAAAGTGACCGCTATAGACAGGGTGGTCTGTATAGACAGGTGTATGTATCACACAGCTGATAACAGGGTTGTCTAGGGTGGTCGCGATAGACAGGGTGGTCTGTATAGACAGGTGGATGTATCACACAGCTGATAACAGGGTTGTCTAGGGTGAACGCTATAGACAGGGTGGTCTGTATAGACAGGTGGATGTATCACACAGCTGATAACAGGGTTGTCTAGGGTGGTCGCGATAGACAGGGTGGTCTGTATAGACAGGTGGATGTATCACACAGCTGATAACAGGGTTGTCTAGGGTGAACGCTATAGACAGGGTGGTCTGTATAGACAGGTGGATGTATCACACAGCTGATAACAGGGTCGCCTAGGGTGACCGCTACGACAGGGTGGTCTGTATAGACAGGTGGATGTATCACACAGCTGATAACAGGGTTGCCTAGGGTGACCGCTATGACAGGGTGGTCTGTATAGACAGGTGGATGTATCACACAGCAGATAACAGGGTTGCCTAGGGTGACCGCTATGGACAGGGTGGTCTGTATAGACAGGTGGATGTATCACACAGCTGATAACAGGGTTGTGTAGGGTGGTCGCTATAGACAGGGTGGTCTGTATAGACAGGTGGATGTATCACACAGCTGATAACAGGGTTGTCTAGAGTGGTCGCTATAGACAGGGTGGTCTGTATAGACAGGTGGATGTATCACACAGCTGATAACAGGGTTGTCTAGAGTGGTCGCTATAGACAGGGTGGTCTGTTTAGACAGGTGGATGTATCACACAGCTGATAACAGGGTTGCCGAAAGTGACCGCTATAGACAGGGTGGTCTGTATAGACAGGTGGATGTATCACACTGATGATAACAGGGTTGGCTAGGGTGGTCGCTATAGACAGGGTGGTCTGTATAGACAGGTGGATGTATCACACAGCTGATAACAGGGTTGTCTAGAGTTGTCGCTATAGACAGGGTGGTCTGTTTAGACAGGTGGATGTATCACACAGCTGATAACAGGGTTGTCTAGGGTGATCGCTATAGACAGGGTGGTCTGTATAGACAGGTGGATGTATCACACAGCTGATAACAGGGTTGTCTAGAGTTGTCGCTATAGACAGGGTGGTCTGTTTAGACAGGTGGATGTATCACACAGCTGATAACAGGGTTGCCGAGAGTGACCGCTATAGACAGGGTGGTCTGTATAGACAGGTGGATGTATCACACAGCTGATAACAGGGTTGCCTAGGGTGACCGCTATAGACAGGGTGGTCTGTATAGAGAGGTGGATGTAACACACAGCTGATAACAGGGTTGTCTAGAGGGGGGCGGGCAGGGAGGTCACGTGTTTGCTGGCGGCCAATGGGCGCGCATTCTATCCGTGAGCTTCAGACAGACAGACAGACAGACAGAATAAGGCAAATATATAAGTAGATAGTGTATTCAAAATTTAATTCATGTTTTCGCCCGGGTAGTTGGCGATCTATAGATACGCTCCAGGAGCCTGGGTCACCTTTATGTTATATATATAAATGTTTTCACAAAAAATAATAAATATGCGCCAAAAATATATTCAAATATTTGTGTATTATCTAAAAATTAATAAATATTTAAAACAAAACTATATATTCAGTAGGGATTGTGTGGATGTTTTCCCTGAAAATATTGTCAAGTAGCTCCATCCAGATGGGACAACTGTCAATCATCCCTGGACCCCGGGGGGGACCACCGGTGTGGGGGCTGCTGGGAGGCTGATCTGTAAATAAGGAAAACGGGACGGTGGCTAACGCCATTCATTCAGGATTAACCTTAACTGGGGGTAAGTTGTACAAACTCTCTCTCTCCTTATACTCCTTATACTCCATATACTCCTTATAATAAATTAATTATCCCCAAACTTGCCCTTGCTTTATTTATCTCCGCGACATATTTTGGTGGAGACGCTGGGTAGCGTCACGGAACTTCGAAGAAGTCGACGTCTACAGGGACGTGAACCAATTCTTCAACCTTTGCCACAACGAATAGAAATGGAAGACGACCACAGACCTACTGTTAGCGGATCCTACCTCCCTTGTCAGCGCCAACGAGATCCTTCTACCTTTTCGGGAGATGGAAATATAAACCCTGGACAATGGTTGAAAGAGTACGAGAGAGTGTCGAAGTACAACAGATGGGACGAGACCATGAAGCTTGCCAACGTCGTATTTTACTTGAACGGAACTGCTGGAAGGTGGTTTGATAATAACGAAGAATCACTCAACTCGTGGAGAAGCTTTGAAGACGCATTCCGCGGTGTGTTCGGACTGCAGGAGGATTCTGCTCGACGCGCCGAGGAAGTTCTGAAGTCAAGAGCACAGAAGGCCGAGGAATCCAGCGAGTCATACATCCAGGAGATTCTTAGTCTCTGCCACCAGGTGAACCCTCGCATGGAAGAAGGTGAGATAGTTGCTCACATTATAAAGGGAATTTCGGAAGACACATACCAGGTATTGGTGGCGAAAGACATACAGACAGTAGATGAGATCCTGAAGTTTTGTCGTCATCTGACAACCGTCAAGCAGCGCAGGATCGGCCGTACGAAATTCGCCAGGTTGTCAAACGTAATGCCCATTTCGTGTGTTGACGACTCAGACGACTTGGCCGGCTTAATTCGCCGCATCGTTAGAGAAGAGATACAAAAGGTTTTCTCAGCACCTGAAGTGGTCAATCCTCTCCGAGAGGTGAACGCCCTGGAACAGACTGTGAGGGAAGAGGTCAGCCGTGCTCTACAACCTACCAGACCACAAGTCAACGTGGTACAACAACAACCACGAACGCCCTATTATAATATCGACCGACCAACCCAACCCAGGAAGACGGAACATTGGAGAACCTACGACGACAGACCTATCTGCTTCCACTGCGGACGACCCGGACATGTCGTCCGTTATTGTAGGGAACGACGGCAGGTCTTCGCTGAAGCCAGGTCAAGGAATGGCGGAGAAGGAAGAAATGTTGGATTTTCGAGTCGACCCCCGAGATATGACGCCGACGACGACTATGTAACGCCCCAAACCTCGACGTACTTCTACCGGAGCTCTTCCCCACATCCAAGCCGCGCAAGGTCGCCAGCCCGAAGACAATCCCAGTCGCCAGCCCGTCGTTTCAGCCGTTCTCCCATGCCTCAGAATGTGAAAAACTAAGTGGAGCGGCTTCTAACGGGGGTGAGGTCGCCATTGAGGAAAATCCTCCAGGGTATATCGCCGCTAAATTAAAAGAAAATTTTGTTATGGTCGAAATAAATGGACGCAAAATTAAAGCATTGGTGGATTCAGGAGCCGACTTTTCTGTTATTTCAGACAAATTTCGACGCGAACTAAAGACACCTCTCTTCAAAGAACCAGGTCCCATTCTTAAAGCCGCAAATAAAAATTTAATAGAGACCCTAGGAAAATGTGTCCTGAACATAGAAGTTAATGGTCTGAAGATATCCTTTGAATTCGTTGTTATGGTGGAATGCAGCCATGACATCATATTCGGATGGGACTTCTTCAAGGCCACCGAAGCCGTCATTGATTGTGGCAGAAATGAACTCCATCTCGGGGAAACCTCCGTCCTGGAATCTCGAGAGGAGGAAAACCAGAGATTGTTTGCTTCCGACGACTTTGTCATCCCGCCTAAATCAATAAAGAAGATCAGTGTGATAAACGAAGAAGTATGCGGTGTTAGAGATGTTTTAGTCTCAACTTCTAAGGACTTATTATTAAGAAAGGAAGTTCTTATACCAAACTCATTGGTTACATTTCGACACGGCCGAGGTAGCATTTGGGTGGCGAATGGAGCGTCTTGGCCGCAACTGATTCCATCAGGAATGAATATGTGCACCATGGAAAGTTATGAGAATGGGAATATCTGCAGTCTTATTGAATCCAGCGATAAGTTACAAGAAACGCAGCTAAAGTCACGTGAATGGTCACAGAAGATAAACCTTACTCTAGATCCAGGGCTGTCTGAAATTCAAAGGTTACAGCTTGTTTCATGCCTTGACGAGTTTATTGACATATTTGACTTTGGGAGTACTCTTATTAAGCCAACCAGTACTGTGAAGCACAAGATAAACACAGGCGACCAGTCTCCTATCAAACAGCGGCCCTATAGAGTAGCACCAAGTGAACGACGACTAATTCAAGATGAAGTGAACAAGATGATTGAAAATCACATCGTGAAGCCCTCTGAAAGTCCTTGGTCATCTCCAGTTATTCTAGTTCGAAAGAAAGACGGGACCTGGAGATTCTGCGTAGATTACCGTCGATTAAATAAGATAACAAAAAAAGATGTTTACCCGCTGCCACGCATTGACGATGCCTTGGACAGTTTAGCCGGCTCTAGTTACTTCTCCACGATGGATCTTCGGTCCGGGTATTGGCAGATTGAAGTGGACGAAAAAGACAGGGAGAAAACTGCTTTCATCAATCCAGATGGGCTGTATGAATTCCAAGTAATGCCTTTCGGTCTTTGCAATGCTCCAGCAACGTTTGAAAGGATGATAGATAGTGTTCTGGGCAGTCTTAAATGGAACATGTGCCTTTGCTACCTGGACGACATCGTAGTTTACGCACCTACCTTTGAAGAACATCTACGTCGTCTACAACTTGTATTAAGCTGCATCCAGAAAGCTGGACTAAGCTTGAACCACAAAAAGTGTCTTTTTGGATCAAGGAGGATAAAGATTTTGGGACACCTTGTTGACGCCAATGGAATTCATCCAGATCCAGATAAAGTTGAAGCCGTCTCTAAATTTCCGAGGCCAAGGAATATCTCTGAACTGAAGAGCTTTCTTGGATTATGTTCCTATTACCGAAGATTTATTGAGAACTTTGCCGACAAAGCTAGATCTTTGCATGACCTACTGAAGACTGAAAAACAATTTTATTGGGATGCAGCTCAAGAGAAAGCGTTTAAAGTCCTTAAAACAGCTCTAATTTCAGAGCCTGTCTTAGGACACTTTGATGAATCCGCTGATACCCATCTACACACGGATGCAAGCGGACATGGTATTGGAGCTGTTCTTCTACAAATACAAGGTGGAAAGGAGCGGCCTATAGCTTATGCATCTAGAAGCTTGACAAAGGCTGAAAATAACTATTCTACAACGGAAAAAGAATGCCTTGCTGTAGTCTGGTCTATTAGCAAATTCCGCCCATATTTGTTTGGTCGACCATTCACGGTTGTCACTGACCATCATTCTCTATGTTGGTTGGTAGGGCAGAAAGATCCTTCTGGCCGTTTGGCAAGATGGGCGCTGAAGTTGCAAGAATTTGACGTGACCGTTATCTACAAGAGCGGACGCAAACATAAGGATGCCGATTGTCTGTCAAGGAGCCCGCTTGAGAACGATCCACCAAGTGCTGTGATGTCACTAACCAACGTCGATATAGAGCAGACTAAAGACCCGGATTTATCTAAAATAATCTATAATTTAAACTCGGGCTACACCAGAAAGGAATTCAGCATTATCGACGGCATCTTATACAAGAAAAACTATAGCACAACTGGAAGACCCTGGCTTATGATGATCCCTAAGCACTTAAGATCGGAAGTTATGGCAGATTTACATGACGCTCCTACAGCTGGGCATTTGGGTTTCGCCCGAACGTATGACAAAGTCAAGAAACGATTCTATTGGCCTGGCCTTTATAGAACTGTTCGCCAATATGTAAGCCATTGTCGGGAGTGTCAACGAAGGAAGAAATTACCTCGACGTCCGGCTGGACAACTTGTATCCATACCGCCCGTAGAAAAGCCATTCTATAAGGTCGGGATCGATCTCCTTGGAAGATTTCCAGTTTCTAAAGATGGAAACCGTTGGATCATTGTGTGCACCGATTATATGACAAGGTATGCCATAACGAAAGCGATCCCAGACGGAGGAGCAATCGAAACAGCTAAGTTCCTGGTTGAAGATGTTATCTTGAAGCATGGAGCTCCTAGAGAAATGATAACAGATCGCGGAAGAAATTTCATTTCTCAAGTAATAAAAGAGATCAATGCTCTGTGCGGAATTGTGCACAGATTTACAACGGCCTACCATCCCCAGACCAATGGCCTGACTGAAAGGTTCAACAAAACTCTGGGAGACATGTTGTCCATGTACACAGGTGTCGAGCAGAAGGACTGGGACCAAGTTTTACCCTATGTAACTTTTGCTTACAACACTGCTAAACAGGAGGCGACCGGCTACACTCCGTTCTTTCTTGTCCACGCCCGCGAGGCCGAGACCTACATCGATGCCGTACTACCCTACCTACCAGATGAGATCTCTGACGACTACGTTGGGGAACTTGTGACCAGAGCTGAGGAAGCGCGTCAACTCTCCCGATCACGCCTTCTACAATCACAGGCGAAAGACCGTAGACTTTACGACCAGAAACATACTCCAGTCTATTACCAGAAGGATGATCTTGTGTGGGTTTTTACTCCCATCCGAAAAGTAGGGCTCTCAGAAAAGCTACTGAAGAGATACTTTGGTCCCTACAAGGTGACCAAGAAGCTTTCAGAAGTTACGTATGAAGTAGAGCCCGTGGACCCGTCTCCCCGATCACGGAAATCCAAGGATATCGTTCATGTCATTCGGATGAAGCCCTACCTGGACCCTGAAGAACAACATTCCATTCTGCTAGGGAACACAGGCCGTGATAGATTTCCTTCCAGAACAAGGGCTGAGACAAGCTAATCAGCGGGTCGCTGCTTTTTCTAAAGAGGGTGTAATGTCAAGTAGCTCCATCCAGATGGGACAACTGTCAATCATCCCTGGACCCCGGGGGGGACCACCGGTGTGGGGGCTGCTGGGAGGCTGATCTGTAAATAAGGAAAACGGGACGGTGGCTAACGCCATTCATTCAGGATTAACCTTAACTGGGGGTAAGTTGTACAAACTCTCTCTCTCCTTATACTCCTTATACTCCATATACTCCTTATAATAAATTAATTATCCCCAAACTTGCCCTTGCTTTATTTATCTCCGCGACAATATTGTTTACCAAATGTTCGTTAGGCAAACTTTCGCTCGGGTAAAAACCGTGTTAATCCGGGTACATTCACTCTCTCTAGTATATATATGTCATAATATATGTTCTTCCAGGAATAATAAAGTAAACTTACAGTCAACGAGAGAGAGACGTCGATAGAAGGCAACTAAGTTACGGCCATATTGAACCACTGGCCACATGCCGGAGGGGGCTTTTCTTGGAACCCTCAAGACTATTTTTGGACAGTTGGAGGGTGGCGTGCGACTCAAACGGTCGTTCCGCGGGGACATCCCCTCGCGCTACCTCTCTCGCGCTGGTTGCCTGGAATTTCTCTTCAAAACTTGTGGATTCCTTATTTCTCTCTCCCCACATTATTATCATATTGCCACATTGAAAGTCGACAGGATCTTATCACTTAAAGAGTCGACAGGATAAGACCTGGCCGGGAAGCAAATCCCTCATATACCGGAGTATGAAGAAACAAGAAGCCAAGCCACGATGATCGACCAAACCCAACTCAACTGTAACCACTCCTCTTCGAGCCCTCAACCCCTTCTTCGCCAACCTTTGAACCGTGATCCCGAAGAGGTATTCACCTACGACGGAGATGGAGCTGCCACGCACCTCTTCCAGCACTAGATCTGCCCAAGAACGACCACCGTGCCAGGGCAGGACACCTTCCTCCATCATGGACAAGACTCCGCCATATCCCTGCCGCTACTGTGATGTACAACACTGGTACGCACAGTGTCACAGACAGAACTCTCCCGAAGCTCAATGAACTTACCTGCGCCCTAAACCAACATAACTCGTGAGTGTAATTGTTTTAACTCCTACCATTCATTCTTTAAATAAGTCATTCCCTGTAAATTGTCACAATATTTACACAATTAGCTCCATTTATTCTCTCCACGCCTATTAACAATGATTTTATTCTCCATATTATCTATCTAGATATTTGTAACTCATTTAATTAGTTACCTTACCAGTAGAATTTAACAATCGTCATTTTAATTAAATAATTTCCATTTTAACGTAACTTAAAAAAAAGGGGAATTTTACCTATTAATGCTTTAAGATTTTTACTATTAACAATAGATTTTTCATATTCAATTTATCTATAAAAATATGCTTCCAGCACCTGAACTTTTGTATACTTATTTGTATATGACCTCTCCTACTTGTAAGCACGGCTCACGAAAAATAATTCCTTTCCCTAAACGACTCAAAATTCACCCTGTAATTCAGGCGTCGAAGAATTCCAAGCACCACGTGAGCCTTGCTTACAACCAACCCTTGGTGACTCTTATCTATTCTCCCCTGAATGCCCCTCTCATTCTTACAACTTTGTTAACCTTATACCAGCTCAGGACCTTTTATAGAGAATTATTGATTAATCAATTATCGAACTTCTAGATTTTCATTTCAAAATCCTAACCTTCGCCCTTCATTTATGATAATATATTTCGTAGTTCATCTCTAGCATATCCACCGACCCACACCATCTAGCCAATGGTGTGTTCGTCACAGGATGCAGATTGACTAACTGCTAGATATTTATCAACTCCCTTTTGTTCTCACTTGAACAATCTGCATCGAGCGGCACAGTTCGCTTCTTCTTCTCGCGCCACACGTTCGCCACACGGACCCTGTCTTCAAATCTATGTTTGTCCCTTGTCCAGACCAGCACGATATAGCCTACCTCCGATATTTCCCACGGAGGTACGTTAAACATCGTCGCTGATTCTGTCCGGTCCGTCATCATTTCGCGCAGACATGGGTCTTACGTTCAACCCACCGCGAAATCATCGCCTTGCACAAGCTCCCACGACGGTTCAAACACCTCGTGTCCGAGCAGCTTGTCACTTGTAACGGACAACGCAGTCCTCGTCCCAATTTTTGGCACTGTGCGCGCATACTTTTCTCCAATTAACTATAAGTCCATGCGACTTCCTCACCTACACACGGGACTTTTCCCCTCGGACTCGCTACACAAGTAACTGCATAGATGAGGTAGAATTGCCCAGGGCAAGTTTCCCCTCGCTCTTTTCGCCAAGGTTCTAACATTGTATGTAGTTATATATTTACCTCAGTCCTGAGCTCACACAATTGCCAACCTCAACCTCATTTCTCATACTCTACACCTATAGCATAGAAAGCCCATGCCAAGTTTCCCCTTGCCATGTCCGCCTGAAAAATATCTTAAAGTGTAGAGTTCCCCTGTCTTAATGTCCTTCAGAATTCCATCATGTGTATGTGACTCCCCTTCTCGTTGTTCACACTCCTCCATATCATTTCCCTTATAATACATTAGATTTTGTTGTATATAGCTTTTTATAACCTTGATATTTTCAAGAATGTCCTTAAATATCAAACTCTCCGGTGTTGTAAAACTGCTTGTAAATAATATTTACTTGTGTACTATACAATATTTTATTTACATAAAACTATGTCACCATAACCTTAATTAATTTCAACTGTAAAATTACTTCTCTATCCCTGGCTTCACCAGCTTTAAGTATACTCAAACCATGTTCAGCCTTCTTCAACGGGGGCCATATGTCATAATATATGCTCTTCCAGGAATAATAAAGTAAACCTACATTCAACGAGAGAGAGACGTCGATAGAAGGCAACTAAGTTACGGCCATATTGAACAACTGGCCACATGCCGGAGGGGGCTTTTCTTGGAACCCTCAAGACTATTTTTGGACAGTTGGAGGGTGGCGTGCGACTCAAACGGTCGTTCCGCGGGGACATCCCCTCGCGCTACCTCTCTCTCGCTGGTTGCCTGGAATTTCTCTTCAAAACTTGTGGATTCCTTATTTCTCTCTCCCCACATTATTATCATATTGCCACCTTGAAAGTCGACAGGATCTTATCACTTATATATATACTAGACGAATGGCCCGGGCAACGCCCGGGTTTTACCCGAGTGCGCATATATTTTAAAAACGTTTTAATTCAAATATTATTCGTTACAATTATAAATTGGCGCCATGGATGTCACTCTTGTGAAACGTCCCGTTCCAAACTGTGTGTTTTTAAAATGTTTTAATTAAAATACTATTCGTTACAATTATAAATTGGCGCCGTGGATGTCTCTCTTGTGAAACGTCCCGCCCCAAACTGTGTGTGTCTTGAAAATATAAAAATAAAAATGTGAATTTTCATAAATATTTCATCATGTCGATTTTCTTTTTGCATTTCACCTACTAAATCGATAGAGATAATTACATTTGCAACATGAACTTAGGTATATTGACTAAATAGAAAACTGCATAGTAATAAAGATCATTTTTTAAAGGCACCATATCGTTTTTTTTTCAATAAAATCGAAACAAAAATTAACGATAAATAACGACAATTGCCTTAAAAAGAAATTGCCTTAAAAAAAATAAACATTCGCGGTGATTTTGTCTTGCATTCGTTTATACAATTATTATATACGAATGACCCGGGCAACGCCCGGGTTTTACCCGATTAAATGCTTTTATTCAAATACTATTCGTTACAATTATAAATTGGCGCCGTGGATGTCATTCTTGTATAATATATAAATGAGTTTTAAAAATTGTAAAAAAAAAAAAAATGCATCGGCCGGGAACCGAACCCGGGCCGCCGCGTGGCAGGCGAGCATTCTACCACTGAACCACCGATGGTTATGAAAAATCCCATCCGTGAGCTTCAAACAGACAAACAGATAGAATAAGGCAAATATATAAGTAGATTAAAAATAAAGAAGGTATCTCCTGCCCACGAGCACATGTGCTTTTTAGATGGCAGAGCGCCATCTAATGGAGCAAAACTAAACTAAACGTTTATTTAGCTTGCTCCGTGATATTTGGTCAACGTTTAGTTTATTTTTGCTCCACTAGATGGCGCTCTGCCATCTAAAAAGCACATGTGCTCGTGGTCAGGAGATGCCTTCTTTATTTTTAATATCAACACCTGACCCACTTATCTTTTATTTTTTTTTCTATTATTTTTTCATATATATATATATATATATATACTAGCGGATGTACCCGGCTTCGCCCGGGTTTTACCCGAGTAAAGGTTTGTCTAACGAATCTCTCGATAAAGTGAACATTTTTTCCCGGTCCCTTGAAAAATACTCGATAAGTTGAATAAAATCAATATTAATTGGTTCCCTCGGTAATTGGAAGTTAAAGGAATAGTATCTTGCCTTGGAATTGTATCATTATTCTTGTCTCAAATAAATTGCCGTGTCATCCTGAATTTTGTCTTTCCTAATTTTCTACATTACAAAATCATCGTATCATCATGATAATATTTAGAGCAGATTGTTGAATTATAACAGATAAATTAGAATATTTATCTTGATTATTTCTAGGCGAAAAGTTATTTCAAAAATTTTATTTGCTAGAAACCTTCCCAGTACTATACTAAATAACTTCCCAAAGTTTCATGGCGATCCAATGAGTGGTTTGGTCAGGCATAAAGGACAAACAAACAAACAAACAGACACACACACATACATTCATTTTTATGTATATAGAAGATATATATAGTATAATTAAATATAATTTATATGAAAGATAATTGTAAATTAATTATGATTAAAAAAATTATTAAATATTATTATTTGGGTATCAGAAAAGTTTTAATTTTTTATGTAACAATATAGGGTTATAACAAGTTCACGCTTATTACCTCGGCCGTTTACGCGTCATTTAAGCAGAACATTGAGAAAAAAAAGGAAGAATTGAAGATATTAGGGTAGGAAAAAGAGCAAAGACAGAACCATGTAATATTTTTATTAAACAATTTAAATTTATTAAGAAAGAAAATTTAAAATATATATATATATATATTAGATGATAAAAAGGCATATATTGGATTTAATAAAAGATTTATTTTGCCAATATTTCGGCTGGCTGAACGCCAACCTTTATCGAGGCATTACATCTTTGTATACACAAACTCAGCGCCATATATGTTGATAATAAACTAAAAGACTTTGATTAAATTATATAAAAAACTATTTATACACCTATCCAATTATGTGAATAATTTTTTGTTTTAAACATATTAGATACACAAAACAGGTATGAGAATTTGAAAATATTTTAGAAGCGTATGATTCTTTTAAAAATTAAACAATTATTAACTGCTCTTAGTAGTAAGGGCAATATATAATTGTTTAATATTTAAAATAATCATATACGTGTCTAAAATAGTTTATAATTCACATAACAGATGGCGCTAATACATCATATTATAATTGTTCTAACAAAACAACTCTGTTGGCAATCAACGGCCTATATTTGATAACATATATATAGCATCTTAGCTAAAACATATACTTTCTGTTTGTCTATCACACTTTTAAGGGAAATATTCACCATTTTTATTTACATATTATTATTTTTCATTTTCTTCATTCCATGTCAGTGCACCTCTGGTGGAAGAGCTTCTTTTTATTCCTATAAGCCAAGGGTCGTCAAACTTTTGAATCGAAAGAGTCAAAAATGACAATTTACAAATTTTAAAGAGCCATAGCATTTTTTCTTGCCAACAATAAATAGTACTCGAATAAATGATATTTACGTATGGAACTATATAAAGAGCCGCAGTTTCACATCCAAAGAGCCGAATGTGGCTCGCAAGCCGCAGTTTTCCGACCCCTGCTATAGACCCCCTGACATTATGTTTTCACCTCTCTTTGCGATGACTAGGTGTGTTGGAAGGTTCGCTCTATACCTATGACAAGGTGTGGAGATATCAGACGCCATCTATTGACTGTCACTGCAATCTATAAAACTGAGTACTGTTTGAATAGGTAAAAATATAATTCGGGTAATAAGTTTCTTTTATTTTGAGGATTTTACAAGATTTGGTGCAAATTTTTTCTCTTCGACGTTGAAGAGCAAACGTTTGCTCGAAAGCTTGCAAAAACCTCAAAATAAAAGAAAAATTTTACCCGAATTCTATTTTCCCCTATTCAAATAATTCCTGAGTAACTCTAACTCCCATAAGTACTATTTATTTACCGTCATTTTCTGAAAACAATAAAAATATATTGAATACTAGCCGAATGACCCGGGCAACGCCCGGGTTTTACCCGATTAAATGTTTTTATTTAAATACTATTCGTTACAATTATAAATTGGCGGCGTGGATGTCACTCTTGTGAAACGTCCCGCTCCAAACTTTGTGTCTGAGAAGCGATATTTTTATAGAAAGATGATCTGGCTTTTTTTTCTGCTCGAATGAATGTTTTTCTGTTAGAATTTTGTTCCTGCGTACAAAAAATTCAACTGGTTTCACCCGTTGTCTCTGCTTTTTGGAATTTTTCCCGATATAATTTTGTATCTGATAATCTTACGTGATACAGCAATATCGTCATCATCATTTTCTGACTAATAATATATAGTTTTAATAATTGATTTATATATTTTTTAAAATAGCCTATCGTCTTCCCCGTATTTTTTTACCTATGTATGGAAATTTTGGTTTGAATTAGTGAACTACTGCGAATTTGTATACCGGACATACAAACCAACAAACAAACAAACATACAAACATTCATTTTTATATATATACTAGACGAATGACCCGGGCAACGCCCGGGTTTTACCCGATTAAATGTTTTTATTTAAATACTATTCGTTACAATTATAAATTGGCGGCGTGGATGTCACTCTTGTGAAACGTCCCGCTCCAAACTTTGTGTCTGAGAAGCGATATTTTTATAGAAAGATGATCTGGCTTTTTTTTCTGCTCGAATGAATGTTTTTCTGTTAGAATTTTGTTCCTGCGTACAAAAAATTCAACTGGTTTCACCCGTTGTCTCTGCTTTTTGGAATTTTTCCCGATATAATTTTGTATCTGATAATCTTACGTGATACAGCAATATCGTCATCATCATTTTCTGACTAATAATATATAGTTTTAATAATTGATTTATATATTTTTTAAAATAGCCTATCGTCTTCCCCGTATTTTTTTACCTATGTATGGAAATTTTGGTTTGAATTAGTGAACTACTGCGAATTTGTATACCGGACATACAAACCAACAAACAAACAAACATACAAACATTCATTTTTATATATATACTAGCCGAATGACCCGGGCAACGCCCGGGTTTTACCCGATTAAATGTTTTTATTTAAATACTATTCGTTACAATTATAAATTGGCGGCGTGGATGTCACTCTTGTGAAACGTCCCGCTCCAAACTTTGTGTCCGAGAAGCGATATTTTTATAGAAAGATGATCTGGCTTTTGTTTTCTGCTCGAATGAATGTTTTTCTGTTAGAATTTTGTTCCTGCGTACAAAATAATGAGCTGGTTTCACCCGTGGTCTCTGCTTTTTGGAATTTTTCCCGATATAATTTTGTATCTGATAATCTTAAATGATACAGCAATATCGTCATCATCATTTTCTGACTAATAATATATAGTTTTAATAATTGATTTATATATTTTTCAAAATAGCCTATCATCTTCCCCGTATTTTTTTGCCTATGTATGGAAATTTTGGTTTGAATTAGTGAACTACTGCGAATTTGTATACCGGACATACAAACATACAAACAAACAAACAAACATACAAACATTCATTTTTATATATATAGAAGATATAATATAAATGAGTTTTAAAAATTGTTTTAAAAAAATGCATCGGCCGGGAATCGAACCCTGGCCGCCCGCGTGGCAGGCGAGCATTCTACCACTGAACCACCGATGCTTTAAAAAAAATGGCCATATTTAGGTATTCATTCCATTCCGGATTAGTCCGCGTAAAAAAAGTTCTTCAAATGAAAAAAAGAAATAGCCAAAAATACTAATCAAAATGCAGCCGAAAATTTTCCTCAGGTTTATAAAAAGCGACATGTAAAATTTGGTACCAATTGGTTCAGTAGTTTTTGAGTTTATCGCGAAACAGACAGACAGACAGAAATTGACTTTTATATATATATATATTGTAAATAAAAAGGCAACGAAAGGTTATTTCTAAAGAGTAATTAGCCAGAAACCATCCCGGTAGTATACTAAACATCTTCCCAAAGTTTCATCACGATTGGTTGAGCGATGTAGAAGATTATCACTGACGAACGGACGGACGGACAAACATAGATAGAAGATATAATATAAATGAGTTTTAAAAATTGTTTTAAAAAATGCATCGCCCGGGAATCGAACCCTGGCCGCCCGCGTGGCAGGCGAGCATTCTACCACTGAACCACCGATGCTTTAAAAAAATGGCCATATTTAGGTATTCATTCCATTCCGGATTAGTCCGCGTAAAAAAAAAGGTTCTTCAAATGAAAAAAAGAAATAGCCAAAAATACTAATCAAAATGCAGCCGAAAATTTTCCTCAGGTTTATAAAAAGCGACATGCAAAATTTGGTACCAATTGGTTCAGTAGTTTTTGAGTTTATCGCGAAACAGACAGACAGACAGAAATTGACTTTTATATATATAAGAGATATAGTTCTATTTTTTTCCCCCTTTTGTATATATACAATATTCTAAAATAAAAGTGGCATATCCTGACCAGGAGCACATGTGCTTTACAGAAGGTAGAGCGCCATCTGGTGGAACAGAAATCAACTAAACATTGATTTAGCCTGTTCCCTGATATTTGACCAACCTAATTTCTTGATAAATCAAGAAAAGTCATTTATCAAAAAATCGGGTTGGCCAAATATCAGGGAACAGGCTAAATCAATGTTTAGTTGATTTCTGTTCCACCAGATGGCGTTCTGCCTTCTGTAAAGCACATGTGCTCCTGGTCAGGATATGTCATTTTTATTTTTAATATCAACACCTGACCTTTTTATTTTTATTATTTTTTCTCATACAATCCCTATATATATATATGTATAAAAGTCAGTGTATGTATGTATGTGGGTATCTATGTCGGCTATACACGTCCACAATACGTAACTAATCTGACAGAAATTTTAACAGTATATAGAGTAGAGTCTGGAAAACTTATAGTGAAGATTTCAGGTCTCTATCCCGAATATTCTTCGAGTTATTTGCCAATTGCGTTGCAAATTTGCCTTTTCGCTCGCAAGCAGCGCCTCTAGCGGTGAAGATGGGAGGTAATATCAGCTGGCCTAATGTACATGTAAAACGTGTTTTGACAGGACATAGAGAAAAATCTGGAAAATATATTTATCGGAATTTTAGCCAATAAAAAATAAAATTGACAGGTTCTGGGCAAAAATAGTTGTTTATTTAGTCAGAAAATGATGATGACAATATTGCTGTATCATGTTTGATTATCAGATACAAAATTAAATCGGTAAAAATTCCAAAAAGCAGAGACCACGGGTGAAACCAGTTCATTTAATTGTACGCAGGAACAAAATTCTAACAGAAAAACATTCATTCGAGCAGAAAACAAAAGCCAGATCATCTTTCTATAAAAATATCGCTTCTCAGACACAAAGTTTGGAGCGGGACGTTACATAAGAGTTACATCCACGGCGCCAATTTATAATTGTAACGAATAGTATTTGAATAAAAACATTTAATCGGGTAAAACCCGGGCGTTGCCCGGGTCATTCGGCTAGTATTCTTATAATGCTAATGATACTTTTGTGCTCCCATCGGGTAGTCAGCATTCTGAGGTTCAGGAACTGAGTTTTCTCTTTATCTTTGCTCAAAGCTTCGGCCTTTAATAAGATTTAATTTGACTACAATTTGAATTTTTAACCTAATATAATACATCTTTCTCAAATATCATAACTAAGAGTCTACCTTTCAGGGTCCGGAACCCCAGAAGCTCAAAGAAGTCGGTGACGAATGGTTAAAACCCTCGATTCCCGACAGCCATTAACTGGGTTCGAATCCCGCACTGGACACTTTATTTTAATATCTGAATAAACTTCCTATATTATTTATTGTTGTAAATATCATAAGCTAGGTTTCTCTTTTTGAGTGGTACCTAGTAAAGTTATTTTGGAACCAGAGAACCTTTCATGGTTGCATATATAATCAGAATCGTCCAATACAGTATTAGAGCTTTATAAGTAGTCTGGTAGATTAAATTGGTGGAATCTCTGGGAGGGTTCCTTACTGGTATGCCAAGTCCTCCCAATATTTCTCATTACAGTAGAAAGTTTGTTCCATTTGGTTTTAAGAGAAACTTTCGTGCTTTATGTTTTTTATTCCTTATAAATATCCATTTTATTACCGCCATATGAGAATACCTTGTATGAAATGTTTCTTTAGCTTTATTGTTTCAAATATAGTCTAAATTAAATATCTTATTCCTTTAGTGCTAACTAAAACAATAACGTTAGGGTGAACTAACCCGTGGAAAGGTGGCCTAAACCGTTGGTTTTTCGACAGCTACGACCCGGGATTTGATACCCGCATTAGGCACTTTTTTTTTTTAATTGAATAAAATTGCTCTAATGGCCTTTGATTCTTGCAAAAGTCCAACCCCACCAGCGAGTGCAAGTAGCCAAACGGGGCTTTGGTACATTTGTAAGTGAAAAATTCTAATTACTGTATGTGTAGACATGTGGTACACTTACAGTAAAAGTAGTCGCCAACTTCTACCCACCAAGATTATAATAGCCTGTACCACGTGTACTAGGGATAATAACTTTAAAAAAAAACCTTTTCCTGAGTTTTCAATTCGAATCGATTTTAATTAAAACTTTTATTATTATAAAAATGACAAAGGCTATAAAAATCAAATTGTTTTTAATCCAAATAAATGGATCAGATAGTGAAAGTATGTGTGAGGGTTATGAAAGCATTTATCGAAGAAAAAAGAAGTTGTGATAGAGAAGAGGAAAGAAAAATAGAAGATCTCAGATGAAAATGAATTTTTTTTTAAAGGGAAATTTAATAGGAAAAGGCTGTGAAGCAGTTTTAAAATAATATTTCTAAAGTTGAGAATAAAAAAAAGGAATCGAAGAAGAATAAATGGATTGTGATAGAGAAAATATTTTTATTGGAGTCAAAAATTCTCGACTTTTTTTAGTTGGGTTGAAGTGGGCAATGTAAATTGACTTAGAAATCCTTAGCTGATCCTTTGTTCTCCAAATTTATTGGAGCTACTGGATTGTCGACTTGGTCTCTGATCGAAGTTTTAGAATAAGATAAAGTGGAGTACACGACACTTTGCCAATATCAATATAAAGATTTTTTATTATTATTTAATATATAATATGATGCTACTTAAGGTTTATATATGGAGAATTCTTCTTATTCGGCCGCTGATTCGTTTTCTTCTGTCACGTGACTATAAGAGGTCAATCAGCTTTGAGTTCATTGGTCATTTAACGTGCATTGCTTTATAGCTCAGGTGTTGCATTGTGTAACGCATTACTACATTAAATATAAGATGGTAGGTTCAATTCTCTCCGCATTTCTTTGTTATTGTGACTAGAAAATATTTTTTTAAATCTTGTAATTTTATTTGTATTTTGAAGAGTTTTTCAGGGCTTTATTATGATGCTATCAAAATATATTTCTCCCGCGTAAACTCCGCCTTTGCCGGTCCCAAACCCGGATGAAAAAGAAGGAGGGGAAGCAGTAACAAGCTCGCTAAAAAACCTGGGTTCAGCTGGCCCGGCTGATAGTACCCTGTAAGGGCTCCTAATCCAGGGATACAGTATGAGCAGCGTTTGTACTCCATGTTAGGAGCGGCTGCACATGGCGTCTGTTCCTCATGTCAGAGGGGCCATTTTTTTGGAGCTAAGTCAGCCTGCCACTGAGTAGTGCTCCCAACTTTAATGACAAAGGCAGACGCATTCTACTTCACCCAGTGTGGGGATAAGAAAGAAGAAGAAGAAGATTTATCCCGCGGACACCCTTCGCTTTATGCGAACTCTGCACGCCACGTCTTACTCAAACTATCTACCACAAGGTTTATGATACAAGGTTTTATATTTGTAAAACGACATTTGAAAATGATCCCGCATGTATTTCTTTTGAACGAAAAAATCGGAATTTATTTTAAGGAGAATAAACGATTATTTCTAACCTTAGGGATGAAGTATGAAAGGATGAAATGTGAAGAGTAATGATAAACGGAAAAATAAAGTGTCCATGGATGGGAATCGAATCCACAGTGTTCTGCTTACCGGGTAGATGCCATGTCCACTAGGCTACTCTAGTTTGCCACTAGGTTATATATGTTACATGGTTGTTCTATATGGTGCAACATGTAATGGATAGAATCCTATTAACTGGGGAATGAGTAGTATCTAGGTTTTGGTTCAAGTTAGATAAAATTAAAGCTTCCTTTTACTTTTTTATTCCGAGGCTAGGATTCAACCTGTTTGATAACTCCAAGAAAGCGAGGATTGTTTTGATTGTTCTAGAATTATAATCAAGTCTTTTACAGTGACTGCACAAGATGTTTTACTTCTTATATTTTTTAGAAAAGGTGTTTCTGTATTCACTCTGATCTTCGCAATCAAAAGGAATGCGTTCAATGGTTTCATCATTATCAGATTAACAAAAGAGGCAGGTTGGGTTCTCCATTTATTTATTTATTTCGTCTCAATTTACAGGTGTTACATTCGAGCACAGCTCGCGAGTCACCTTATCCTGGCTATTTACACATGGCGAGTTGGTGGAGTAGAGGTGGTCCCCTTAGGCCTTGCAGGAGGGGGGTTAAGGTTTGAACAACTACTATTATAGGAATCTGATGTTCGGGCTTCTTATTCTGTTTGGTTTCATTTAACTAAATTTGCAAACCAACTCTTTGTACATATTTTAATTGTGTTGATATTTTTTTTCTTTTTTTTTTTATCTAACTAACTTGCATACTAATTCTTGTACATATTTCAAAAACTTTCTTTTCTTTAAATGTTTTGTTTACCTTTAAAGTGCATGTTGCCCTAGGGAGACATAGCGCTCTAAGTCGAAATAAAATAATGGTATATTTAGCGGCGTGAAAAAAGTTCGATTTTTATTATATCTGCACATTTTTATAGGTTTATTCTTTTGAAATGTTCCTCCATACATATGTTAAATGGGTTGATGCTATAGTCTTATGTAAAAACTAGCTGATTACCGCTTTACGAATGAATCTAGAATGACAACCAGTCCTAAACTCCTATTAAAGTTTTATCTTAATTGACACATTTCATTTTATTAGTATTATCATCGTGAGATAAATACGCTTTTTCCGGTCCCAAGCCCGGATGAAAAAGGAGGAGGGGGAGCAGTAACAAGCTCACGAAAAAACCTGGGTTCAGCTGGCCATGCTGATAGTAACCTGTAAGGACTCCAGGGATACAGGATGAGCAGCGTTTGAACTCTATGTTAGGAGTGGCTGCACATGGCATCTGTTCCTCATGTCAGAGGCGGCCAATTATTTTGGAGCTAAGTCGGCCTGCGACTGAGTAGTGCTCCCAGTCTTAATGACAAAGTCATTCGCATTCTACTTCACACAGTCATGATGGTTGTCAAACAAACTTGATACCCTAATATGATTGAGTAGAGATAAGAAAGAAGAAGAGAGAAGTACCTTTACTAGTGTAACATGCTTTGTATTTATGTCAAATAGTTTTCTTTGGTTTTTCTTCATTGTTAGGCAGACGGCAAAACTGTACTTTCTTTCTTTCTCTGATTTTGCATATATTATTTTTTGTCTATATATTTGGGTTAACCTTGTTGTCTTCTTCTTTCTTATCTCCACTCAATCACACTAAGGTATCAAGCTTGTAAAGCTTGAGACTTTTGATGGTGTCTGTCGGGGAAGAGTAGAGCTCATCAATGGATGAGTCAATGTGTTTTGGGGTTGCAGGTTGAGAATTGCACTTAGTACATAGTGGGAAAACCTTGCAACCATTCTGGAAAGTCATTGTCCGTAGATGACCAGACTTAAGTCTAGAAATCAAAGACTGTTGTTCTCTTGGGAGGACAGAACCGGTGCTTGTCCCTCCTGCTCTGTACCAATCATGTGCAGCATTAGATTTCCATTCCTGCAGGCATTGGGTTTTGATGGTACGGAGGAGGTCTCTTTCGTCTAGTTGGGTGGTAGATTCTCTGGCTTCAGGTAGGCCAAGAGCTCCAGCCTTTGCCAGAGAGTCTGCAAGCTCATTACCAGGAATTCCAACGTGAGCTGGAAGCCATTGCACTGTTACAGAGCTGTTGGCTGGGAGTCGGTTTACAGACTTAGCAATGCAACCTTTTTGTAATTGAATTAAATATGAAACACAAAGTATCGTGACCATCCCTTATTTCTAAATAGGAAACGTTACTACTATAGTTGTCTACTATAGTTATCTTCGATTATAATAATTAATATATTTGAGTTTTTACCATCTTTTTTGGCCCATATATCCTCGTAAATGTAAGGCAGAGAAATAAAAAGTATATATTCGATATTTAATCCATACATAACTCTATACTGTATACACTGCTAGACTCGGAATAAGCAACACCAAGAATTACTGGGCAGTAAAATGTGCAAATTCAAAGGTAAAGTTGACAATTGACAAAGGTAAAGTTGACAATTGACAAAGGTAAAGTTGACAATTGACAAAGGTAAAGTTGACAAAGGTAAAGTTGGCAATTGACAAAGGTAAAGTTGACAATTGACAAAGGTAAAGTTGACAATTGACAAAGGTAAAGTTGACAATTGACAAAGGTAAAGTTTACAATTGACAAAGGTAAAGTTGACAAAGGTGAAGTTGACAATTGACAAAGGTAAAGTTGACAATTGACAAAGGTAAAGTTGACAATTGACAAAGGTAAAGTTGACAATTGACAAAGGTAAAGTTTACAATTGACAAAGGTAAAGTTGACAAAGGTGAAGTTGACAATTGACAAAGGTAAAGTTGACAATTGACAAAGGTAAAGTTACTTCACAGAGTTAGGTAAGTGATGTAAATTGTGCGACTATCTCGTGTATGTTGATTGAGATATATGATAAGTAACTTGTGAAACTTTGTCAATATTCGCACAAACTATTTTACACACAGGGAAATCATTTGAAATTTATGTTTTTGACTCAGAGAAAACGTTTAGTAGAAAAGAATGACACACGCCGTTGCCAGCCGAGGCAGTTCCAGTAGACAAACGATTTCACGAGAGGTGAATGGATCTTAATTTAGAATGTTGGTTACCAAGAACATCATTGTCTCCTGTGTTACTGCCCGAAAGATGTTTTGATCATCGACAACAAGTCATTAAAAGTCGAACACGACAACCAGAATTCCTATAGTTATCACTCTTCCAGACCCTCCATACCGACCATGGTAGAATGACATTTTCTAGAGCTATGAAATATTCTGTGCGTCCATTGATAACTGGTTCAGTTTATTTTTCTACTGTAAATCAAGATAGAGCAAATTTTTGCGGGCGCTTTTTCAGAAGCTGTATTCAAAATCTTCAAAAAACTCAACATGTGGCGATAGTAAAGGCAGTTCAACAAATTTCTAGACACATCATTTACTGGAATTTTTATCTGGCTGTAACAATCTGTAAAAATTATCGCGGGCGCTTTTTCAGAAGCTTTATTCAAAATCTTCAAAATATTCACCATGTGGCGATATCAGAGGAAGTTCAACGAATTTCTAGACACATCATTTACTGGAATTTTTATATGGCTGTAACAATCTGTACAAATTATCGCGGGCGCTGTTTCAGAAGCTGTATTCAAAATCTTTTTTTAAAAAATTCAACATTTGGCGATAGTAGTGGCAGTTCAACATTTCTTTGGGCACACATGATTTACTGGACTTTTTATCTGGCTTTAACCGTTTGAGCAGATTATCGCGGGCGCTCTCTCTCGGAAGCTGTTTTCAAAATCCTCAAAAAAATCAGCATGTGGCAATATCAAAGGCAGTTCAACATCTCACTGCATTACTTACTTGAATTTTTATTTGGCTGTAACCATCTGTTTCTACAAATACCTCATCAATCTGCTCAACCTACGACTAAAACTTTTCCATAAACTGCAGTTTCAAGATAATTGGCATAACGTCGGTGGACGAGTAGGTAACACCCTCGATTCCCGACAGGCATAAACCGGGATTGAAACTAGGTTGCTCTTTTTGAGCGGTACCTAATAAAGTGATTTTGGAACGAACGAAGATAATTGGCGCTACATGCATCCTATTTTATTATTATTATTATTATATTACTGGCGCTTTTTAAAATATTTCAATATAGAAACATGAGTGACCCAGGTTTCTGAAGCATATACGTAGTTTCGCCAATTTACAGAACTGTCCTGTGGTTAAGGGCTCAGTTTTGCTTGCCTTAATGAGCCAGTTTGCCAAGTGTTTCCAGGCAGGTCTATGTCTTGATACAGATTTATAGTAGTAACATAAAGGTAACCCAGGCTCCAGGAGTGGATTTATGTCTTAATAAATACACCTTTATATAATGTGGATATCAAAATAAAAAGGCCGATATTCATATAAGAGATTTAATATATAAAATATTATTGTAACAATATTTGTTATTATTATATATAAAATTATACATATATAACTAAGTGTAATATTTATTTTTACTAAATTTAAAAAATTCACTCTAGATAAAATATTTTTTTAATAATATTTTATTTTTTCAGCGAAAGAGAGAAAAAAAAATTATAATGAAAAAAAATATTGTCTGTTTTATTCTCTTTTCGATAATTCACTCTTATTTTTAATCTCTAAGAATATATAGACTGTACAGAACCCTGAGTTATATATATATATATATCTCTTGAAGTAATTATCTATACTGACTCTATAAAATATAGAAAAAAAAGGTAAAATAGCGGTTAGCTATAATTGTTTTTAAAATGGAAACAAACAAAACAGAAGAGAAATTAGATCCTTCGGATTATATCTACAACAGCGAGATCTACAGACATAAAACCACACTGTTTCACAACAAACAAACATTTGTCTACATAGCAAAAGATATCAAGAATTCAAGAACGGTTGCTATCAAGGTCACCAAACGTAAAAATACCAGAGAAAACGACATGCTTGTTGCTTTAAAAAGTGAATTTGTTGTTGGATTATTTGATAAATTCGTTGCAAATGAAAGACATTTTCTCGTTATGGAATTATGTCCATTATCTCTGCATAACTTCTCACAATACAAGGTTAGTCTTTCCAATGAAGAGATACGTTATATTACTTATCAGATTGTAAAAGGTTTACACGAAATTCATTCGAAAGGTATAATACACAGGGATATGAAACCTGGAAACATTTTATTATCAATAAGTGGCAGTGTGAAGTTAGCAGATTTCGAGAGTGCGCGTTACATCAATGAAATTGATTATACATCTTGGAGATTCGGAACTTTGACATATCGGGCTCCAGAAGTTATTTTACAGAAAAGTCCTTATAACACCAAGATAGATATATGGGGATTTGGATTAACAATGGTAAAACTGTATACCTGGAAAAGTTTATTCAATGGAACTAATAATCTTGAAATTCTCAACAAAATGTGCAAAATATTGAGCACTAGGGCAATCAAGAAATTAAATAAAGAGAATAAGGCTTTTACATCCATTCCTTACTATCCTAAAAAAGATTGGAGTGAGCTATATAAGGTACCCAAGGAAGCTTTGTATGTAATTCAGAATCTTCTTCAAGCTAATCCTGATAGGCGTTGGTCAGCGGCTCGTTGTTTAAGAGCCAACTTCTTTACCAGTGAGAAGAAGACATTCCCAGAAGATGCTTTTCTACTATGCAAAGACAGTATGTATAAAAAAAAATGAAACTTTTACCATCTACATGTAAACACAACGTCAGATATTTCAAGTAATAATATACATGTAAATATGTTTATCAGTTTTATATAAAATAAATATAATTAACTATTCGTACTTTTTATATTATACGTAATTTTTGTTGGAAACACTATATGGTTTTATATTATTTTTACAAGGAATTCTCTAATATATTGATGAGTTAACTTTTTTTTTTCAAAAAGTATAATCTCATCTTATCATTTAGAAAAATATAATGTCATCTTAATATCTTGTAAATAGATGTCGTTGTTGACAAATTTATTCGAGTTTGATAATCAAATTTGTAAACAATTTATGTATGCGTGTATATATGTATATATTTTTAAATTTAATGATGTAACTGTAAATAAAATTCAAAGAATATCTCTATATGTAAATAATATTTATGAATCTTTCTAAGTCGCTTTCTGTGTATCTTTCCATGTTGAATATTTTCTTTGTTATATTTGCATATACATTTAGCGCAAGTGTCCCTAGGGGGACATAGCGTTTTGAATTAAAATAAATAAATAATCAAATTTGCATTCATATTTCAAACTGCAACAATTTTTAACCGTGTGCGAAATTTCAACTCTTTTCAACAACTTTTTCGGTCGTCAAATTTTACTCCAAAATTTTTGTTGTATATAGAAGTAATCCAAATAAAATTTATCTGAAAAAAAGTTTTTTCCTTCAAGAAAAAAAAAACTTTTTATTGAAAATCAATAAAAGCATAGATATCAAAAAAGGATGTTAATACAAGGTTGGGCCAATAAGTAATTCACAATCATCAATATTTTTTTTTTATTTGACAAACTATAAAGATGAAACTTTGTATATATGAATACCTAACTATTAGCTTTATATCAGAATCATTCAATATACTCACTTGTATACTTACAACTACTAATAATAAACTTAAGTAGTAACAACTTACTTGTATCAACATGTTTAAGTCTACTGTAGTATCTTTAGTCGAACCTCATCAAAATTCATGGTAACCATTCCAGAAATGAATATCGCTTAATTGTCCCATTTAAAACCACACTAAAACAGCTATAAAGCAATATGATTATTCGATAAAAAAAAACATGGCTAACTTCAAATCTGAATCCTTCATCATGATCATTCATTCAATAAACAAAAGTCGTTTTAACGCATGTAGGATTAGGAACAGCTTGAAAGCTTTTCAATTTTTATTGAAAAAAATGAACATAGCTATAGCTTACAGAACTTACTCAGCTAACAGCGTGGCTTAGCATTCTCTGATACTAAACGTTTTCTCTGAGTCGAAAAAGCAAAAATTTCAAATTATTTTCCTTTCAGAGAGATACGAATATATGAAAATATGAAGACTTCTATTTTAAGTAACATGCGTGTGATAGCTGCCCAATTTGCATATTTACATAACTCGGGTGAACTATTTTTAACCTGAAATTTGTATATTTTCTGCACTATATTTCTTATAGTATTGAAATTTACTAATTCACGCTATGTATCATAGTAAAATATCAGAATTCTACGTTTAAATTATTAAAGATTGATCACAAAATTTGAAAGGAAATGTAGAATGAAGTTCTATAACAAACCACCTCGATCACCCAGAAATCTTCTATTTTGTTAACTGGAATTTTTAGCTGTAATGAGCTTGTCTACAAATTTCACATTTCTATGTGGTCTGGATGTATATTAATCGCAAAATTTGAAAGTAAATATAGAAATTAAAATTATCCCATTGTCGGCCACTCATTGTAAACTAGCATCAAGTTTGAACAAGTAGACCAAATTTCAGACTTCGAGGTTCTCTGAAAATAGAGCAATCCATATTTAAATCTTTAGATATTAAAACTATAGATTATAGTTATAAAACTATAACTTTAGATATCCAAACTATTCAACACTTACTATAATTCAACACTTTTTTTAAATCCCAATCTGCATATTTACTTTTACCGACTATAATCAACCTTAAGTGTTGACGACAAAATGTCCACTATCACACAGTGTTGGGACAAGTTGATATTATAGACGCGTATAAAAGATTTATTTACCAATATTTCGGTCAAGGTATTACATTTTTGTATGGACAAACTCAGAGACGCATAGTGTTATATCACAGTTACAGTAACAACACTATACGACGCTGAATTTGTTTATACAAAAATGTTACCTTGACAAAGGTTGGCATTCAGCCAACCGAAATATTGGAAAATAAACAATTTATTCAATAGATAATAAAAAAAACATATATTGGATTTAATAAAAGATTTATTTTGCCAATATTTCGGCTGGCTGAACGCCAACTTTTATCGAGGCATTACATTTTTTTTTGTATACAGTATACAAATTTATTATCTAATGAATTAAATATGGATTGCTATATTTTCAAAATATTCAATATAATATATGCCTTTTTATTAACTAGGTTCTCTGTAATTATATAAAAATTGAAAGTAAGTTAAATAAAAGCTTTCAAAAATATATAAAATTAGATTTTATTTATTCACATATTGATGGGGAGGGGGTTATAGGTATATCGAATTCGAAGATTATATGTCGAAAATATTTTACATTTATTTAAAGAAATCGTTTAAAGATATGTCAAAGTACTAGTTTATATTTCGTTCATTAGGATTTCCAATCAAAAATGGCTTCTTTCTCTCTTCTAAGACTAAAAGGCGTAATTTTAGAATGTGAAGTTACACCAATCATCTCTCTCATCATACATTAATGTTTTACAACGATTAAACGCTTCTCTAGGTAAAGACTTTATTTGATCTTTCAAGAATTTACAATTGAGAGTACGTTCTGCTGACCAGCGTGGCTTTGGGTTGACTTTTAGCAGATTCTTTATAACATACTGAGCTTCTTCGGGTACATCTTTGATTAAAGAAAAATCAGTCGTTCTATATTCGGGAATGGTATCATCGTTCGGTTTCAACTTTTTGAATGAGTTTGAGCTGAAGATTTTACACATTTGATCGAGAACATTTTCAATAGAAGCACATAGATGCTTCTTTGTATAAAGTTCCATCATTATCAATCCAAGTCCCCACATGTCAATTTTATAATCGTAATTTTCACACTTTAAAACGACTTCTGGAGGTTGAT
The DNA here is from genome assembly GCA_030710605.1 of Cordylochernes scorpioides. NCBI lineage: Eukaryota > Metazoa > Arthropoda > Arachnida > Pseudoscorpiones > Chernetidae > Cordylochernes > Cordylochernes scorpioides. Next base: position 20,784,310 of record CP092866.1, on the reverse strand, counting down.
ATGTAAGTGTTCCAAAGCAAAAACTTGTATAATCTATTTTTGATTTTTTTATGGCCATCTCAAAATCAGCTATCTTAATAATTCCACCCATTGATACTAAAATATTTCTAGATTTTATATCCCTGTGAATTATTTCTTTCGAATGTATTGATTCCAATCCTCTTGCAACCTGAACTAAAATATAACGAATTTCGTCATTAGTAAGGTTAATATCGAAAAAAGATAAGTCGAAGAGGGAAATAGGACAGAATTCCAATACTAATAAATTGTATCGACCCAATTCTATGGAGTTATGCATTGTAACGACAAATTCACTTTTTAAAAGTTCGAGCATATCTCTTTCTTGTCTAAATTTACGCTGGGTGACCTTGATGGCTACCTTCTGAAATGCTATGTTGTCATTGGCTAAGTAGACAGCGGTTTTAGCGTTATGAAATATAGTTAAGACGTGGCTATAGTCATTGTTTTCATCCCTGTAACTAGATGGATAGGCAATCTTCTTTCTTGACGACATTTTCCGTAAATTCAAATACTGTCATTAATTTCTCTCGCTCTATCTTAATTTTATAGTGTACATATACATCAATGCAAATATTAATAACGAAAAAATTTAATGATTGGTTAGATTTTTTTTTTAATTCAATTATACAAATCAATTTCCTCACTTTTTGAATATTATTTTTTTTAAATAGAGTTTTATATCGTTTTAAATTTCTTTTTTTTTTCATGCAAAATATTTGTATAATGAAATAAATAACGTTATGATATATTTAAAATGTAAATTTTTCAACATGTCCACCTTTGCATATACAACATATGGTTCAAAATAATACTTTCTAATGGTGCAATGTGCTATATTATTCGAATAAACGGTAAAATGATTTTTATACAAATATATATGGTAATTTTTTGTTTTCTGGCTTGATCAAGAAAGGTTTTCAAGATTATAGAATGAAGAATGAACTAGTTGTTTGTGAACTTAACGATTTGATTTCCGATAAAAAAAAATCATATTTAAAGTTCAATTCATTTTGTAAATACATTCTAAACTTTCTACAAAATCTGGATCTCTAATGTTTTCATGCGTTGAATAATGTAAATAACTTATGTAAATAAACTTTTCTCCGTGTTTGGCGCAAGTATCCCTTGTGGGATATAGCGCTTTGGAAATAAAATAATTGTAATTGTAATCAAGAAAGGTTTTTTAGAGTTTTTAAAGTACGATTAGTATATGTAGCAATTTTATATCAAATGTTATATAGTAAAATATATAGGTAACTAGAGTTCTGAGGCTAATTCACAGATCGTCAACTACTCAGATCATTGGTAGATATGTAGATATTGTATGTATTGTAGATATGTAATTGTAGATATGTAATTTTATTTTTGTTTACCCTTGTGTGCATTGATGTTAAATTTTGTTCCTCTTCAATTTTAAGTTCATTCCTTTTGAGAATAAAGAATGTTTATTTGAAAGAATATTTTGCGTTTTTATCTTCCTCCTACGAATCTCTAACAAATTCTCGAGGACCACGCCATCCCCATCTCCTCAGCGGCGAAGTACGCGATCTACGTATTCTTCGTAGATCGCGAAATGCGTGGTGTCGCTGAAGACCTGCTGGCGATTCTCTACCAAACTCTGCAGCGCTGGCAGAGGCGCCATATTCATTGTACAGGGTGTATATAATCCATATTATATATTTTTTAAATAGTGCAGACTGTGTACTTTTCATGTATTGACAAGATGTCAATAAAATTATTTTAATTTTCAATTGTCTAACAAATAGTGAGGGAAATTCATTGACCTGTTATTATCAATTCGACCTGAAATTATGCTAATTAGTACTCCATTTGGTTTATTTACGTATTCGTGGATCTAAACCATGGCAACAGTTCACATACCAGACTTTTCTCTTCTGGTAAACTTGAATCAGGATCGATCAAATTTGTATGGGAATCAAGCAAGTAAACCTAGTATGTAACTAGTCAACACAATAAAAGCAACATTTCAAAGATATAAAGTTGCATGGTTATATATATTTCATATAGGTTTATATACAAGATGAATGAATGAGCTGCTACTAAGGAATATATAGTGGTTTAAATATAATATAGAATAATATGTATGCTACATATAAATGTCATAATTTGTACAGAGCTGTATACAACCCCGACCCACTATGTATGTACAATGTATGTTTTAAAAAGATTTAATAAAAGAACAAAGGTAACTGGAGGATAGAACGCCTTAGAGAAAAACCTAGGAAGTAGGCTTAGAAGAGAACACAACTATTAATAAAGTCACAGTCAACCTTATGACCCCGGAAATCATAAAAGCTAAGTTTAACGACCAGTATTTCCTGGGCAGGGCCGGGCGTGTCTTCCGACAAAGACATTGGCAAGGACCAATTAGAAAGTATCACCTAAATAGGTCAACCAATAGAAAACGGTCATGTGACACCTTTCGACCAATGGGAAAGAAGATAAGTCTTGGTGTTAAATCGAGAACCTAGAATAGTCAGTCGTCGACTCGCTTCCATCGGAACAACACCTAGAGTAGGGCTTTCGCTCCCACCGCGACAGCATCTAGAAAAGTCTTCGACTCGCTCTCACCAAGGTAACATCTGCTCTAGAGATCTCTCTCTCAATTCATCCCATAGTCAAGTCAGTCATCACCATGTGATTCGATAGTTAATAGTCAAAATCGCTCCGCTTTCTCAAGCTTTCTGTCCTCCAAACCAGTTGCCTTTTATTTTCAAAACCCATCAAGTGTCCTGGCTTATTTCCCTTGTGTGTAATCCTTTCTTACTCAGCCATCACGACTGCGCCACCACTTCAACAATCTTCAACCCCAAGAGTAAGGTTTCCCAGCATAGCATAATACCACATAAATATGTTCAAATCAATAAGCTTGAGGGATAAGTCTCTTTCAAATACATTTATTTCAAGCTTTCGGGCATAACCGCCCTTCGACAGGAAAAATTATATTAGCTACTAAAGTTTTCGGAACTAATCTATATATACATTTGTGAGACGCCCGTGTCTCAAGTATACATATAATGTATATATAGATTAGATCCGAAAACTTTAGTAGCTAATATAATTTTTCCTGTCGAAGGGCGGTTATGCCCGAAAGCTTGAAATAAATGTATTTGAAAGAGACTTATCCCTCAAGCTTATTGATTTGAACATAATATTATGGGATTGCCTATTAACATATAAATATCTATATATAATATGGCCAATATCTTCGTTGTTGGCGTCCAAAGCGGGATTCTATCACATGATGGACTTACAAGAGTTCTTTGCCACAGAGTGAGCACAGATGGCTGGCGTTGCCCAACTCAAGATTATACTTGTAGATGATAGCTTTCGCCACACTTGTCAGCGTCATTGCTTCGGGGTGGACGCGGATGATGAAGATTCAGGCCTGAAAATCCAGTGACAGGTCACAGGAAGCGAACACCTCCAGGGCGGGAATCGCACGGCTCGGCAACTCCAGAATCTGTATGTCTGCGCCACCCGTCGCTGGACCCACAGGCGGCACAAGGTAGCACGCCTCAAGTCAGGATGGGGTAGAACGTGGAAGGCCATCCGTAAGACGACATTTGCGCGTGCCCCGAGAAGCAGTTGCAACGCAGGCCATCCCAGAGAGAGAGATAGAGCAAAGATTTTGATTAAAATCATATACGATTGAAGTTTCTATATGCAAATAAATATACACCCAGAATATTTTCTCGATACCAAATGAGACGAGACCTCTTTGGTCGATATGAGCTGAAAGTTTTGCATCAAATTGCTCTGATGTGTTTATGAATTTTATACAATATTGCTCCAGGTGCTATTGTAAATTTGAACAATTTATGACGCTTATGCTTCGTATGTTAGATTAAGCTGTAGAAAAAAAAAAAAGCCTCTAGGAGGGTTTACCTTGATGAGCCAGACCCACCTATTATTTTTCGAATTGCAGTAAGAATATTGTTTTATATTAAAAGATACGCATCATAAATAGTTCAAATTCTTAATAATGTGTTCCTATTTGTAAAATGTTCAATGGATGTGGATATATTTATGGGTATTTCTTATTTTTAATAAGGCATTTTATATTTTAATTTATAAACGTCCAATTTTATTTTAGACACATCTTAGTCCACACGTTTTACCTAGACAACGTTGAGAAATGCATTGTTCTAATGAATTTTTAAAATGTCCTGGTACCCATATTGGCAAAATATAATTATGAGCATAGATGAATATCCAATACTGAAGGCTGTAAAGAGTCGGTGAACGAGTGGGTAACACTCTCGATTCCCGACAGCCATGAACCGGGATTTAATCCCGCGTTAACATTTGGTTTAATATGTGAATAACCTTCACATATTATTTATTGTTGCAAATATCATAAACTAGGTTGCTCTTTTTGAGCGGTACCTAATAAAGTGATTTTGGAACAAAAAGAACAAGATAAGGCTGCACAAGAAAGATTTCAGTCGGTTTCTAGCAAAAACTTGAATTTCTAGAGAGTACAACGAGATGGGAAAGACTCATGGGTAGATCGGTGTGAGTATAGTTACCGACAAAAAATTCGGTGGACAAGTGGTTAAAACCCTCGATTCCCAACAGCTATGAACAAGGATCAAATCCCGCATTGTACACTGTTTTATTAAGAACCTGTTCATATTTCTCATGTAAATAACATAAGCTAGGTTTCTCTTTTTGAGCGGTACCTAACAAAGTTATTTTAGAACAGATAGTTACCTACGGATTTAAGACCAAGAGTATTCACCCTTAGCAAATACCGAGTAATGCATGAGCAAATACGTTGGAATGTTATATTAGTTTCTGAATGTTTCTTTATTCATGGTGGTATCGTCAAGCTTCCAGGAATAAGTTTCTTTTTAAAGAACGTAATTCAGATTTCTAATTTGCATGCCTGAAAGATAGAGATATGAATTATAAATTTTAGAAAAAAAAACTCTTAAAAACACCTTCTGGAGATTTAGCAACCCACTGAAGACGCTGAGAACTATTTCAGAAAAGAAAAATAGCATTAAAAGTCGGTGGACGAGTTGGTAACCCCCTCGATTCCCGACAGTCATGAACCGGGATTGAATCCCGCGTTAAAATTTGTTTAATAACCTTCACATATTATTCATTGTTCAATTATCATGAACTAGGTTGCTCTTACTGAGCGGTACCTATTTATGTGAATTTGAACCAGAAAAGAAAAATATATCAATAGAACTCTATAATTTTTACAGATCAATTGTAAAAATATTCATATACAAAAGAGGTAGTGAGGAAAATTTTAGAACAGATGTGCAAATAAATCCCTTTTCAAACAAAGGCTCACGTGCACATGGGGCAAAGGGAGAAAAAACTGTATTATTTTGTTGTTGTATGGCGAATCCATACAGGCCAATGGGCCCTAATAAAAGCCTTTTTGTTGTTGTTGTTGGATAAAATTCTTTAAAAAGAAACTTCTCCCTGGAATCCTGATGATTCTACCTTAAATACTGATACAAGGTATTATTCTATTAAATTGCTTTCTTCTCTCTAGTATTAAGAGCTAGCGAGACATTTGTAACCCGGGTTCTCCTCTGGAGCGCGGGATACCAACTGCCCAGTTAACTTTTAACTCAATTTGCTTTATCCATTCAATAAATAGTGATAATTATTTTTTAAATCGTAATATATATTGGTTCAAACCTGGTTTAAATCACATTAATAGGTACCGCTCAGCAAGAGCAACCTAGTTCATGATAATTGAACAATAAATAATATGTGAAGGTTATTCACATATTAAACAATTTTTAACGCGGGATTCAATCCCGGTTCATGACTGTCGGGAATCGAGCGTGTTACCCTCTCATCCACCGACTTTCATGTAATATATATTTTGAGGCAAAAGGCGATCCATTAAATTTATATAAAAGGGCGTACCTGGAACTATAAAGAAAAAAAAACAATTTTTTTTTGCTCAAAATATTTCGAGATATTGCTCCCTCTTTATCAATTTATTGCACCGTAAACTTTAAACAGTTATTGTACAATAAATTGATAAAGAGGAAGCAATCTCTCGAAATATTTTGAGAAAATATTTTTTCTTTATAGATCCAGGTACGCCCTTTTATATAAAAGTAATATATATATATGCCTTAATAATCAAAGTCACCCTCAATATGCAATAAAAAGTCGGTGGATGAGGGGGGTAACACGCTCGATTCCCGACAGTCATGAACCGGGATTGAATCCTGCGTTAAAATTTGTTTAATATGTGAATAACCTTCACATATATTATTCATTGTTCAATTATCATGAACTAGGTTGCTCTTGCTGAGCGGTACCTATTTATGTGAATTTGAACCAGAACCAAAGTCACCCTTGAGTTAACAAGTTGATAGAATTGGGAACAATGAGATTTCCAAATAGGCTGTTAATCTCTGACAGACCAACCACCTGCCCTTCTAGGTATCGTCCATATCCCGCATCTCTGAAAAAAATAAATCTTCTTGAGCTTGAAGGACAACCCGCGTAATCATCGATGTAAGGCGTATCATGGAGTAATCAAATATTCTAATCTAATAGACTATCCAAAGAAATCATCCTGATTGAATTCAGAATTTTTTTTAATTATCTTGAAAGGGATTGGCATGTTGATAAAAATAAAGATCAAAAAATCCCCGCAGCCTACACAAACTACATTTAAACCTCCCACATGTTTATTTCAATAGCCCAAACCACGCGCCGTCTCGTGGTTTCAGACTGCAGATTCAATATTTACTTTTCTCAAAAAACGGCCTTCTGTTAAGATTAACATATATAAATCGTTATCTTTCTTAGTATAGTTATATTTTTGCCTGTCGAAGGGCTTTTGCCCGAAAGCTCGTAGCATTCTTACAATAAAAGAAACTCATCTTCTGATCCTTCTTAATTGATATACCTTACTAGAAGAGTCTTTACCTTTAAAGATCAAAAAGAAACTTCAGTTTTATTGATGATCTAAATGCCAAAAATTGGCACATCTCACAGAGCAGAGAATCTGTAGTTGTTTTTATAGAACACTAGAGAAATAGCCCGTTTCACGAAATGGTCAAAGAAAGACAGTTGGCGTTTAACCTTATTAAAGTTTTAGTATAATAGAGATGCATGTGATAAAATATATATGTACGATTCTTTTTTGAAGTAAACGAAAAGATTGCGCTACAAATTTTAAAATAAAAATACAACCTTTCGCAATGAGTTTCTTTTATTATCTTTTATTATATTATTGGAGATAATAAAAGAAACTCATTGCGAAAGGTTGTATTTTTATTTTACGATTCTTTTTGTCTTTATAAAATATTTTAAACTTTAACATATTGTAAAATAATGGGAAGAATCTGATTAACGTGATGTATAATTAAGAAGAAAAAAATCTGATCTGATGCAATTTCACTTTTGTAATATTTTTATCAAGAAAATTTTGTGTTGCAAAGTTCTTTATTTATTCCAATGATTCCAAAAGTGGATTGTGCTGCCTTCAGTGAGATCCATAGTCTTCCGGCGGGGGGGTGGGGGGGTTCAGACGTCTTATGGACTGGCTTCTCTTTACAAACATACTGCCAATATTTATGTTTTCTCCATATTTATTTCAAAGAATGTCGTGGTCCATTTGGATAAGTAAAGCGAAGACTAGAACGCGGCTCTTCCAACACTAGCTTTACGTGATAGTAGGCACGGTGTGGCCACTGGACATGCGTGGACCAGGAGGCTGTTGTTGGGTGCTGCGCTGCCTGGAGTATAGGAGCTCTATCTATTATTTCTTCCTGTGATGAATGTGTATAAGACCGCTGGTCTTAATAAAGCTGTGTTTTTGTTTGTTATTGATTTCAAAGAGCTATTCAGTAGTCCTCTAAACATCAATTAACCAAATTGGATTCTGTAGTGATTCCATATGCTTATTTGTTTTCTCTCTTTTTTTTTAAGAAGAAAAATGCCGTAAATATGTAAATATTAAATGAGAGAAAAGAAAAAATATGTAAATATAATAGAATATATATGTGATGTTGGTAGTGCTGATGGAAAAGAGATTTTGTCAGAAATAAAAGTTTTATGGAGATTTGCGGCAACCATTAAGTCGAATACACGACAGATTCCAAATCCTTTCTCACATATAAACACACACAGCAGTCTTTCTCATCACATTTAGATGTGGAACTCATAGAAATCACAGCAAATGAAAAACTGAAATATTCAAAAGTGCATATCATGAATTCTAGTTTCAGAAATCAATAGATATCATGGATATGGGAAATATTGTAGAAAGTTTTAGATTTAATATATTCTACCTAAGAAATCAATCGCCTAAAAAACGAATATTTTTTTAATCAAAAGTTGAACTTTGACATTGACAAACTTAAAAAATGCATTTCAGGCTCATCCTTAACGTTAATTTTATTTTTTTTATTTGTTGGTTGAAAATTTATTTACGTAAAATACAATTTTAGTGTTTTTTTTTTATTATTATAATAGAATTATTATTGATGCAAGAATTGTCTTTCTGGACCCGTTCGTTGAACGGGATAATGTTCTAGCTTTTAAACATACATCTAGACCATGTAGAAGTCTGGTATTTTATAGACTATTTTAATCCTTCTAATAATGCAAGTGTACAAATTTTCATACTTTTAGGTAGACGTGGTGGTAGGGAGTAGAATAGAAAATATAATTTGTATATTTCCTTTCAAACGAAGAAAATAGGCGATGCTTTTTCTCTAGCGTAATGAGCGACTAGAATTTCATATTTTCATACTTCCCCTTACAATTTTTGTAATATTTTTTTTAATTCCAGATTACATATAAAAATCTGATTTTCTTACATTCTCTCAATCCAATACTAACAATGCAAATTTGCGAAATTTCAGATATTTCGGCGGTTGGGCTTCAAAAATTCTCTTCATAATTTGTGTGAGAGTTTTAACATATTTCCAGACTACACATAGAAGTCTTAAATTTTCTACACTCACTTAATACAACTAACAATACAAAAGTGCTAAATATCAGACTTCTATGTTACCGTGGTGGTAGAGGGGGGAGGGGGTGGTTAGAATATATAAAATAGTTTGCATATTTCCTTTCAAACGAAAAAATAGGCACAGCCTTTTTTGTTACGTAATGAGCGGCTGTCTACTATGATATCACGAATGGTAATCCTTCCAAGCAGAAATCGTGGTCATTCTTTTCGCGATTAAAGCTTTCCAGATTTTCCCACATGAAAACACCGAATTGTCTCAGACTTCCAATTGGCTCTTTCTTCCATATGCAGTCCCTGACCCTCAAGAACCCACCTCTTTCAAGAAATAATCTCTAAACTGCATTATACACCCAATGTACGGCTCCGCTGTGCCAAAGGTCACAAGGTATTCCGGGAAATTAACTTTCAGACCAAACAGCTAAGCCTGCTGCACCTTTTCACTTACCCCTGTCTCTCACAATACTTCCATAAAGAGTTGCCCGAAATAAAAGAACTCAGCCCACACAGAATCTACGGACAGCCCTATACAATATGAATTACTCAACCAGAAATTAAAAAATATTTATAGCCGTGACAAAAATATTGATCTATATGCTTCCAAAGAATATAACATGAATGTACGTCGACAACCATCCTATTTGGCCATGACAATTACAAGCATACTACGCTAAAATTTTGAAATGGATGTCTTACCACACACAAAGCGTTGCCCAAAATAAAAGAACTCCATTCACACATCATCTACGGATAGACAAATACCTTATAGATTACTCAACCAGCATTCTAAGAAGATGTAAAGCCACGCCAAATATTTAGATCTCCAATCTACCAAGAATCTAATATATGGGCACTTCAACAACCATCTTAAATGGCCATGGTTACATACTACGCGATAATTTCGAAATAGGATTCAATTATATCATATATATAGTCACGACCGTCTTTCCTCATCGGCCTCTGTCACGGATGCGCGCGCACAGGGAGGTCACGTGCTCGCCGGCTCCCTCGAGCCGGATTTGAACCAGCGACCTAAGGATCACCGTTGTAACATCTACAGTCGGGTAAAACACGGGCGTTGCCCGGGTCATTCGGCTAGTATCATATATATATCACCCTATAAAAATCTATTAAAAGGGATAATATTATATATAATCCAGGTGGTTTGCATTCTGCGCTCTAGAGGAGCCTTGATTATAAATATTTCTCTCTGATATAAATGTTTATTTACATAAATTACCTTTTTATGTGTTGGGAATGCACGATTTCAACTCCCTTTGGATCTTGAGCCAAAAACTCTCAGAATCAATTTAATGTGCTTAAAAAAAGGTCTTATTATTTATATTTTCGTTTATTTTACAATAAGCATATATATTGATGAATTTAAAACTAATGTTTAAAATAAACTCAAATCCATAATAAGTATGCAATTAAATTAAATATTAATCAAATAATCGCGTTTCATTATTTAAGAATATATATATATTTTTTTAATATGGAACGCTTCACGATTTTGCGTGTCATTCTTGCGCAGGGGCCATGCTAATCTTCTCTGTATCGTTCCAATTTTAGTATATGTACCGCCGAACAAGCGAGTATTATTAAAGAATATAGGACCCAATTTAAAAAAAAAAGAGTCCGAATATTTGCATTGTCATCGCGAGTAAGCAAGTGTAAATAAAAGCTAAAATGAGGCAATATATATAAAAACATTTTTAAATGTACTTTTATGTTTAATTAAAAAGACATATATATATTGGATCAAAAAACAATTTATTTGCCAAATATTTCAGTTGGCTGAACGCCAACTTTTTTCAAAGTACCACAATTTATGTCAACATCTAACTCATATGTGACTAAAATAAAGATATGGCTGTATGGGGTTCATCAAATATATTTAGAGAATAGAAATTTGAGTTTAGTGAACCATAATGTCTCTTAAATCAATTTTTACATGAATTGACCTTAGGTAAAGAGAATGCAAATATGTTATAACGAGAGAGAGAGATATTAAGTTTATTTATAGTTTTAATTAGGGGGGGGTCGGTGGAAGGATGGTCTAAACCGTTGGTATTTGACTGGTACGACCCGGGTTCGATTCCCGCATTGGGCACTTTTTTCTGTTTAAAAAAAAAAATGCTCCAATGGTCCCCGATTCTTGCAAAGTCCAACCCCGCCATCGAGTGCAAGTAACCAAACGAGGCTCTGGCACATTTGTAAGTGCAAAGTCGAACTGCTTTTCACATGTGTAGACATATGGTGCACTTACAGTAAAAGCAGTCGCTAACTACCCACCATGATTATCATGGCCTGTACCACGTGTACTAGGGATAAGCAAAAAAAAAAAAGTTTTAATTAAAGAAAAACTTTAAATAGTTTTGAACTGGCTGTCTTTCTATACACCTTCATTCAACGAGCCATTCTAACTGTATTATAAAGACCCGAAGAAAAAAATCTATCCTAATATTTGAATATAAATGTAATTACTTATTTGTGTAGTTAACATCTTAACGGCGTTTATTCGTTTTTATGCACACCTGTATAAAGGCAAAAATAACCGAAAGCTTGATATTTCGTTAAAAAAAAAGAAAATAAACTCATCTCCAGAAACTGGTTGAAATTGTTTAATTAATATCCTGGATATTTAAATCATTAAATAACTATTCTTTTTTAAAAGGTATCGTTAAAAAGTATATATTTTAGCGAGAGATATAGCTATAGTGATGATTATATTTGATACCTTTCATAATGTAAAAAGTACTTATTCGTTTTCAGTCTTTTTTCCTTATGTAAAAATCTCGACACACAAAATTATCTATATTTATAGTCCGTGATGATCATTTTATAATTATAAATTAAGATCGTTTCGCTTTCATTCATGTATTGAAAGTTATACGCATTTTTACACAAAGTTTTTATCACATTTAAAATATGGATGAAAAGACCTGTGCCCCGAGACTTTCGGTGAGTTTTTTAGATAGCATATCGACATTTTTCTTCTTATCTCATTCAACAATCATATTAGGGTATCAAGCCGGTAAAAAAAGTGTCCAATGCGAGAATCGATCTAGGGTCGTGACTATCGAGAATCGACGGTATATCTCACTCATTCACCCACCCCTAGACAGATCCTTAGACCACAAGACAGCCTTGGTAGTTGACGATCTATTGCTACAATACCCATATGTTACAGCTATGTACAGTCTTCTTCTTCTTTCTTACCTTCACTCAATCATATTAGAGTATCAAGCTTGAAGATATTGAGGCTACTGATGTTGTCTGCTGGGAATGAGTAGAGCTTATCAATGGATGAGCCAATACAGTCAATAATTTTGTTCGGGGTTACAAGTTTAGAACATGCAACTTTCTTGAGTGGCTAAAGACATGCTGTTTCATTAATTTTGAACTGCCTGATATTTTGTTCTATTCTTTCGCACTCTTTCTCGTACATTCAAAATATGATTATAAATATAGGTTTCAATGCATGAATCTTTCTTTACAAAAAAAAAAAATTCCACCGTCTTTACTACGATGAAAAATGAAAGCTTAGCTTACACTGGTCAACAAGATTTTTGCACAAGAGAACCTGATTATGTTTCTAGTGTAACTTTTCATGCTGAACTCAAAAATCTAATCAGAAATTTCCCATCACCTATGGTTTTTGCGTGACGGTCTTTTTTTAGTATTGGGATAAATACACTAAAAATTGCAAACAATGTCACGTAACTGGTTTATCAAAAAATAGTTTTCTTTGTCCACAAATAAATAGCATCTTATCTACATGTCCTGAATCCAAATATACCATTAGTTTTTTTCTATTACACAATATTTCTGAGATACACCTACTTGAATTTGGAAATATTGTTAATATATAGGCATATATGAACGAAACATATTTATTATTGGAATGCAGTGACAGTGGATTTTCTTCTATACTTTGCTTGTGGTAGATCCCTCTTGAGTGCCCAGCAGTCGTCGGCAAGCATAGCGGGACTCCATTTACCTTGGTACCGCTTCTCCATGCTTGATATAGCTTGATGAAACCTCTCACCATGCTCATCGCTAACTGCGCCAAGATTGTCTGGATAGAAATCTAGATGTGAATGCAGGTAATGGATCTTGAGGGACATGTTACATCCCAGTGCTTTGTAGGAAAGCAACAGATCATTAACTATGTCTCGGTAATTTTCAACCTTGACACTTCCTAAGAAGTTTTTGCAAACGTTTCTAAAGGAATTCCATGCTGCTGCTTCAACTTCATTCAAACTATTTTGAAAATTTCCATCCTGCTGCAATTCTCGAATCTGAGGTCCAACGAAAATGCCTTCTTTAATCTTCGCTTCACTTATACTAGAACATTTTTGTTTTAGGTAGGCAAATCCACTGGCATTTCGATCCATTGCCTTGACAAAGTTCTTCATTAATCCCAGTTTAATATGTAATGGTGGTAAGTAAATATTTTCTGAATCGATCAGGGGTAGATTTGCAATATTTTTATATCCTGGAGTAAAGATTTTACGGTTTGGCCAGATTTTTTTAATGTAATGCATTTCCCTATCTCTGCTATCCCACTCTCACACAGAAAACAACAAAATTTTGTATATCCAAGCTGTAATCCACGCAAGAGAGCAACGACTTTCAAATCGCTGCATATTTTCCAACCGTATCTTTCATATTATATCTTTTTCAAAAGCAGTTTCATGTTTTCGTAAGTCTCTTTCATGTTGAATGCATGTATTTATCCCAATACTAAAAAAAAGATCGTCAGGCAAAACCCATGGGTGATGGGAAATTTCTGATTAGATTTTTGAGTTCAGCATGAAAAGTTACACTAGAAACACCATCAGGTTCTCTTGTGCAAAAAAAAAAGTTTTTTTTTGTAGACCTGTGTTATTAGTGGGGAAACTTTCCCAGCGGTTTCTCCAATTTAATCCACCAGACCACACACTTTTATATCTCTAATATACATATATTGGATGATTCTGAATATATATGCGTGTCACTGAAGGATGTAGTCATTAGTTATTATATTCAAGCAAACTCTCTATGGACATAATATTTTGGTACAGAAGAATTACTTAGAAATATAAGTTTCGGATTAACACACACCTCTCTCTCCGAGTTATTTATATATAGTCTCAACAAATATAAACTTACTCACATGAAAGTAGTTAAAAAAAATATAGTTTAGCATTTAGGTTATCTTCAAAGCCTAAACCAATAACTGACTTATTTGCATATGTTGAAGTTGTAAATACGGTGATACATATAAACTCTTATCATAAAGATAGAAGCTGCCTGGTCGGAATTCATAGTACTTCAAATTAAAGACACTTCGGCCAGTAAATCTTTTTATTGTCTATAAAAGATTTTCTGGCCGAAGTAACTTTAATTTGAAGAAATATAAACTCTTATTATCACACACTAGCGTGAATAATAACGATGGGATATAATCAATCCTATGAAAGATTATAGCTTCAAAACATGACTGGTAAATCTGGTCTCTTATTAGAGACTATCATCTCAAACCAAGTCATGATTAATTTTCTAATCTAAACAGTGTTCTATTTAAAATATCAACAAGAATCCCGAAAATTCGGCATGTATAGTTAACTAGAAGTTATGCTACCAGTTACTCTTATTAAAAGACATGTTATCCTGAAAGATATAGAATAAAATTGTGAAATAAACTTATCCTTGAATACTTTTTGATATAATCAAATTATAAGTTATGGAATGAACGTTTATATTGAATCAAGAGTGTCCTATGTAAGACTACCTTTCAAGAGATGCCGAATTTAACTATGTTCTAAGGTTATGGTTTCTTATGAGAGACAATCTACTGTAAATAGAATTATTTAAGACAACGAAAATCTTCCGACAACCCTGTTATCGGCTGTGTGATACATACACCTGTCTATACAGACCACCCTGTCTATAGCGACCACCCAAGACAACGTTTTTAAAATATATTCGTACACGGGTAAAACCCGGGCGTTGCCCGGGCCATTCGTCTAGTTCACTATAAAAGAAGAAGTACAAGTAAGGGAGAAGAGATTTTTTATATAAGGGTAACATCGTACAAGCCTCCGGGCAAGACATCGTAAAAGGTATTCTTGTACGATCATCCATAACTTGTGTTTCTTCTAAGTACACCTATCCCCCGATTTACACGGTACTTGTTTTACACGTTTTCGCTTTTACACAGTTTTCCAAATAAGTTTTTTTTTTTTATCGCACTATACTAAATGCTACTGTGATTGAACACATGCGCTGTGTACACATCTCACGAGGAATCCCGAGCTTATGTTCTGACTACATATTTTAACCTGTCAATGCATTTTATTTTTATTTCTGTGTACACCTATCCCCCGATTTACACGTTTTTCTCAGGAACGTATCTACCGTGTAAATCGGGGGATATGTGTATTTGTTAAAGCAATATTCATTGGAGACAAACATTCACGCTGTCAGAACTCGAGAAAACAGAGAGAAAGTCAAGTTGTTTATAGTTTATAAATGAAATTTATTAGATATAAAAAATGATAAACAAACATTATAACGATCTCATTGCGTTATTTCACCTATTTCAATATTTACAAAGCTATTCATAAGATAGGCTGTTCAGGGCGTTTCTGATTGCTTCTTATTGGAGACTTCTCCAAGGTAAGCGAGGGGCACACAGAGAAGTCCACCACCGATGAGCATCACCCCTGACACGACGAAGGGAATAGAGTAGCCCTGACAGACCTGGAAAAGGAAACCTGCAAACAATATAACATTAGAATCACTATAAACATTTATAGACTAACCCGGGTATTTGGCGACACTTTAGTACGTGGCTACAGGAATCCGGGTTACATCAAGAAAGATATATATATAAACTATACAACTGTTGTGGGGGTCGGTGGAAGGATGGTCTAAACCGTTGGTTTTCGACCGCTATGACCCGGGTTCGATTCCCGCATTGAAAACTTTTTTCCGATAAAAAAAAAAAAATGCACCAATGGTCCCCAATTCTTGCAAAAGTTCAACCCCACCAGCGAGTGCAAGTAACCAAACGGGGCTCTAGCACATTTGTAAGTGCAAAGTCGAAGTTTTTAACATGTGTAGACATGTGATGCACTTACAGTAAAAGCAGTCGCCAACTTCTACCCACCATAATTATCATCATGGCCGGTACCACGTGTACTAGGGATAAGCAAAAATATATATATACAGTAGAACTTGGATAATTCGAACTTCTTTAATTCGAAAACCTCTTTAATTCGAATATTTATCTTGGTCCCCAGAATTTCCTATAATTATAATTTCCGTTTTTAATTCGAATTTTTGGATAATTCGAATTTTTTTATGGTCCCTTGGGGTTCGAATTATCAAAGTTCGACTGTATAACTGTTGTATATGAATAAAATAGATTGCAATAGATCTCTTTTTTTTTTCTGCTAACTTATGAACTTAGAAATAAGAAGTAAAAAATGGACTATTGAAGAAAAAAAAACAGCTCGTAAAATGCCTAATACCATATTTTCAAAATATTATAACTTATTTCATACTATTTTCTATGTTCTCTAATGAAGATCAGGCACTTGAAATGATGGAAAGAGATATTCTCTAACTGTTCAAATGAGTATTTAAAAAGATAAGAAGAGAATCTATTTGAATAAATATCAATTAAATGCTTATTTACTTTTATTATTTATATTAATAAGAATTTATATAAAAAGATAAGAAGTATCTATTTGAATAAATATTAAATAAATGTGTGCTGAATCACCTTTATTTATGAATATTTTAGGACTAAATACCTCTTTTTTGGTTCATTAAACAAGAGTCATTCAAGTATATGTGTTTTGGGCTGTTCTCCATCGTCAACATGGTACAAACTGTTCGTTTTGTTCGGTTCAAAATCACTTTATTAGGTACCGCTCAGCAAGAGCAACCTAGTTTATGATATTTGAAACAGTGAATAATATGCGAGTTATTCACATATTAAACAAAGGGTTAACGCGGGATTCAATCCCGGTTCATGACTGTCGGGAATCGAGGGTGTTACCCGCTCGTCCACCGACTTTTATGGGATTATATTGTATACATGTTCATCAGAATACTTCTCGGTACATACAGTGAAACTGTTCTTTTCGAGTCCACATTAGGTTAGCGACCAGGTTTTTCCCTATTAGTTAGACCGAAAAAGCCAGAATTATTCTTC
Source organism: Cordylochernes scorpioides (assembly GCA_030710605.1). NCBI lineage: Eukaryota > Metazoa > Arthropoda > Arachnida > Pseudoscorpiones > Chernetidae > Cordylochernes > Cordylochernes scorpioides. The sequence goes on along the minus strand of CP092866.1, from coordinate 20,767,085 downwards.
AAAACTTTATAACGTCTAGCTTATTTGTTTATATCAAACAACAAACCCATTCTATCAATCACTGGTGGTCTGGGTTGTGGGAAACTGATTGGAGAAGAGAGTATTAAAGGTAGGATGAATTGATTAATGTTCTGATAAACTAGAAAGAAAATGTTAAAATAGTGTTTAGTGATATAGAAATAGAAGGGTATAGATAAAAATGTTACTTACCGGCAAAAGGAGCTCCTAGCAACATGGCAATTCCCTTCAGCATGTTCTGTAGACCGAGGGCATCGTTCAGCAATTCCAATCCAAGATATCGGACAGTCAGAACGGTTCGTAGGGATCCATAGGCTGCGAAGGTCATTCCAAACATGACAGAATTCACCAAGAACCCTGTATGGCTGCTTAAGAGAGGCCATAGGGCGATTGAAATGCCTCCAATGATATGTCCGAGGTTGTTGATATGAAGAGGACTGACTTTTGGGCTATCACTAACGGCACCAATGATAAGCCGGAATAATGTATTGGACACACCAATGACAGGCAGCATTAGGACCGCTTGAGAATGTTCAATTCCACTAAGAGTTGCGAAATCTACGATATATGTAAAAATGGTAATGCCACCAAAACATGTCAACATTCCAGATACGGTCAATAAAATAAATTTTGGATCCAAGAGTAATTTCTTGTTAAACATGTTCGTAATGTGTTCCATCAATGATCTTTGAGCTATCTGACCAGCTGAATTACTGAGGTTTTCATAGATATCGTTCAAAGAAGATGATATTGATTTTATGTCTATATTATAGGTACTGCCATTAGCAGTGGTAGGTAGTACATCATCTGTTTCATCGGCAGAATCATCAGTGTCTTCCTCTACAATAACAGCAACACTCGTTGAACTCTCTAAATTATGTAATTCAACCATTTCATCTTCATCAGAATCAAATTTATTCAGGTTTTCATCCCGACTCTGTCTTATTCTTTTCAACAATCCGATTCTACTTTGGTTGGGACGGAATGCAATTCCACAAATGGCACAAATCAATATGGTAGCTCCTAATGTTAAGAAAGTGATTCTCCATCCATAATTATCCAATACCCAATTGATCAAAAAGGGAAGCACTATAGACCCAGCACTACTACCACAAGAAATAATCCCAGCAGCCGTAGCAAGTCTCTTCTTGAAGTATTGTCCAATAATTATAGAGGCTGGGAAGAAGATGGCTCCAAGACCAAATCCTAAACACACATTATTATCGAATTAGATATTGAACGTAAAATATTAGAGAAAGGAATAAGCTAGGAATATGGTTGAAGAACTTACCTCCAATTATACTAGTCACGATGAACAGCATGGAAATATGAGGGGCCATTGATGAAATCATTAAAGCCAAAGCTCCAAGGATGCCTCCAAATATGGTAATCTTTCTTGCGCTGAATCTTGCTATCATAAGCGCAGCTATTGGTCCTAAAAAATCAAAATTACATCAATTGAAACTTATTGTATATTGGTCAATGTGATACAAGAATATAGGTTTAGGCATTATAATATAGGTGTGTCCCATGAGAGACTGCATAAAAGCATATATAAACCTGGTAGAGCAAAAGATTGGTTATATAACATACCTGCTATCAGTATCATTCCTGCAATAATGGATCCGATCCAAGCCACGGAAGACTTGGATACCATGAACTCCTGGCTGAGATGGTTGAGGAAGAGTCCAAAACTGAAGCCTATGCCATCCACCACCATGTTACTAATGAAACCTGCAAATACAACCAACCATCCATAGGGTTGGTCAAATCGTATTTTTTCTTCATCTTCATCATCAGGGGACCTGTTTGGTAATTTCCAGTCGTAAATTCCATCATCATCTTCTAAATCTTCTTCTGGAATGTCGATTTTGCATTGGTCACCTTTCTCTTCTTCCTCTAATTCAATTTCATCAAATCCGTCGTCGTCGATACGATGGATTGAGATGGTCTCCTTTGTCGATTCTTGGTCTTTCAAAGATTCTCCCGGATCGATTGTCCTGAAAACACAATCATTATATGTTAGTTCTAAGAACATTTCATGAAGGCTAGAACATTTAGAAAATGTATAGCCTCTCGTTCCAAAATCTAAATTGTCGTTTTCATACAAACATTCAGTTCACGTCTTTTTCAGTACATGTTGACATATTTGGGCATTTTGAAGAGTTAATATTGCATGAAGAAGGTTAATATGATGCTTAGTAACCACTTCACCTTTACAGAGAACGTATAACGCCGTAAATGGATCTATACGCTCTTGTTTTACCTGTGATTTTCGGGTGAAGGTCTTAATGACAAACAGATGCGTTGCCTTTCTAACCTCAACCAACTTATTATTTATTTATTTTTTTTTTTTTTGTTTTCGAAACTATAAAAGAGGACAAACTGAAAAACAGGTAATCAAATCAACGATGAAATTTGGCTTCCCTCTATGCTCAAAATATGATAGACATTCTTTTATCATTTAAACACTCATGGACAAACTTAAGGAAGTTGTACCTTGTAGCATGTATGTCAGGATTCAGACAATAACTCTGAAATATACACTCATGGACAAACTTAAGGAAGTTGTACCTTGTAGCATGTATATATGGATTGAGACAATAACTCTGAAAGATATTTGATACACAGTGACCGTTATTGAAGACACACGAGATAAACAATTGTGAACAATGTGTCTCCTTAAAAAAAAATAGGCCTGAGGAGCGGCGACAAAGATTCAAATTCCTTAAGTTTTGTTTATGAATGTTAACCATAATTTCGTAAATTAAAAATACTTTTAGCAAACATTTTTTTTTTTTGTCTTCATGAATTCGACTTATGTAATGGGCAATACGAATTTGGAAGATTAAAGGAATGCATTTTTCGTAAAAAAAACATTATTAAGGACATGAGAAAGCATAAAACTGTAAAGAAAAACATAAATAGTTAAAAATAATATTTACGTTTCAAACTTTGTAGTCATCTTCCCACTTCTTTTTTAAATATATTTTCCTTCGACTTTTTTTATTCCTAGAATTTTTATGAAGTTTAGAAAGATTGAAAACTATTGTTTGTCAACATAAGATAATGCTTATTAGGCAAATAATATATTTAATCTGTATTTTTCATAAGAAAAATATTCTAAATTTTTCTTTTTATATTATTAAATAAATCGTGCTATTTTTTTTCCAATTTTGTGTATAATAAAACACTTTTATATAAAATATAAATTTAAAATTTAAAATTCAATATATCTAATAGAGTGCCAATTTTTAAACTGCCATTTTCAGGATGAAAATGATTGAGTGTCTGGATAAAAATTACGCATGCGCATTTCATTCTGTTTTTATAGAAAATGAATGTTTATAAACATGCTGAAGTAATAAAAACTGGTATAAAAAGAGAGAGATATTTATAACCCAGATTCCTGTAGCTCAGAACGCCAACTACTCGGATAAAGAGAGAATATCATAAAAATGAATTGATTATAAACATCTTGAATATGTTTTTAGAGAAAATTTTCTTTCAAATGATTTCCTATAAGGGATTTTTTTTTTTTTTTTGAATTTTGTGTAATTACCCTTTCTCTCCGCACAGAAGGGAACTAAAATACAGTTTGAACTTACTACACTATGCAACAATACGAGTATGTACCACAGTCTGGCAAAAGCGTCGAAACAGATGCAATTCTTACAACGTCTCATCTTCCAATTTTGGTCAAACTTCATCTTTAAGTCACGTCCTTTCAGGCTGAACCATTCTCTATGGAATTGAAAAAGATGCGAGAACCTCAAAAATCTATTAATCTTAAATGATTCCGACTCAACCAAATAAGACTGAAATTCCAGAAGTTCCATGTTTTCCCCTCGTAGCCGAAATCATTAATAGCCTCACGACTGATAAAAACAACCAATTCTGCTGGGTACCAGAGCAGCAAAAAAATGAAAAAAAAAAGAAGACAGACAAAGGAGTGTGTATCTGTATGAAATCACTGTAATTGGATTGCTGTACAAATGTAGAAGACATGCTTCACGGTTTGACCGTCTTCTTGACAATATGGACATGTTGGATCCTGTCATCTTGAACATACACATGTCCTGACGGTTGCATTCTTGTTATATTTGCTGTTTCTAGTTGAGAGTTCCTGTGTTTAAGATTGCTAAGAGTAGAATGCCTCAGTTGTTGGGTTGACTGGGTTTTAGAGAATATTTAGGTCCGTAGTTGGGTGGGTATATCTTCATCATCATCATCAGATATCTAGGGATTTATTTATTGCGTATGATATTGTTTTTTACAGCACAATACAACAATGTTGGCAAGTTTCTCTAGAGTGGAATGTCGAGGTGACGAATCCACTCCAGGGCCTCCTCTGTGCACCGGTGGATATCCCCAAGTGTTCCCTGGAAGAATCTTCGAGGACAGTCCCTTAGGATATGGTGCATTGTTTGTATTTGTCCACAGTCGCAGTTCCATTAGTGCTGTAAAGACCAGGATATCCTAAAGGATATTTGGTCATCAGTTGGTGATATCTGTCGATCAAAAGATCTAGCCCGAGGGCGCATGCCGGCCATCACCTTCCTCGGAAGAAGCCGCTCCTAACATGGAGGACAGACGCTTCATCAGCCGTTCCTAACATGGATGCAGACGCTGGAGTAGTTGTTGTTGGCTACAGCCTTTTTTGAAGAAGAAGAATCCAATTCTTATCTCTAGCTTTCGGTCATAAAAGCCCTTCGACTGGAGAAAACGTAATGCAAATTTGAAGGAAATGTGAACATACGAACCAGGCTACCAAAATAGCTTCTCGATTCAATATTCCAACATTATTTTACAGCGTTCTCAAAGAAGTTGACAAAACAAACACAGCAAAAGATATACCTACCTAACTACGGACCTAAATATTCCCTAAAACCCAGTCAAACCAACAACTGAGACATCCTACCTATAGCAATCTTAAACACAGGGACTCTCAACTAGAAACAGCAACTATAACAAGGATGCAACAGTCAGAACATGTGTATGTCCAAGATGACAAGATCCAACATGTCCATATTGTCAAGAAGATAGTCAAACCGTGAATCATGTCTTCTTACATATGTCCAGCAATCCAATTACAACGATTCCATGCAGCTACACACTCCTTTGTCTGTCTTCTTTCATCATTACTGCTCTGTTATCATATTGTCAAGTAGCTCCATCCAGATGGGACACCTGTCAATCATCCCTGGACCCCGGGGGGGACCACAGGTGGGAGGGGTTCTCGGAAGCTGATCTGTAAATAAGGAAAACGGGACGGTGGCTGACACCGTTCATTAGGATTATCTTTAACTTGGGGTAAGTTTTACTCTCTCTCTCTCCCTATAAATACCCCTTATAATAAATTATTTATTCCCAAATTTGCTCTTGCTTTATTTATCTCCGCGAAAATATATAAGAAATTTTCGATTTACCTTTATAAAAATATTCATAAAACCTTACGCAATATGTTTCTTTATTACAAAAATACGGCGAGCTTTTGAACTCTCGCTCGTCAACAGGCAATATTATAATCTAAGAGTGGGCAAGAGAGACGAGATGACTATTTATATTGAGAATGAGCACGTGAGGCGAGATTTGCATAGATATCTATTTATACTGCTCCGTTAAACTTAAGACTTTCGAAATACTTGGCTAATTGGTTCACTAAGGCCAGCAAAGTACAATTAAACCTGTCTATAGCGCCCCCTCTTGGGACTCACTAAAATAGGGTGCTATAGAGAGGGGGTGCTATAAACAGGTCACTTTTAATGTAAATCGCATCGTACTACGTATTTAAAATCGAGCGCTATAGAGAGGGGGCGCTATAGACAGGTTTAACTGTAGTTCCCTTTTTTATTAATATTTTATCTCTAGTACACGTGGTATAGGCCATGATAATGATGGTGGGTAGTAATTGGTGACTGATTTTACTGTAAGCGCACGCCACATGTCTACAAATGTGGAAAATCAGTTCTATTTCTGCACTTATAAGTGTTTAATAAAATCAATAAATATCCATGGATGAGTTTATTGTCAATTTTATTTGTCTAACTTTCGGGCTATTATGTCCTTCAACAGGAACAACTAGGAGTATAACTTCTAGCCACAACTATAAACGCTGGAAATCAAATATATATGTGGGATGGTTGCGTGCGTGAGGGGTGGCTTGTGGAAAGGCCGCTGATAAAATTATAATCTCTATATATATAAAAATGAATGTATGTGTGTGTGTGTCTGTCTGTCCTTTATGCCTGACCAAACCACTCATTGGAACGCCATGAAACTTTGGTAAGTTATTTAGTATAGTACTGGGAAGGTTTCTAGCAAATAAAATTTTTGAAATAACTTTTCGCCTAAAAATAATCAAGATAAATATTCTAATTTATCTGTTATAATTCAACAATCTGCTCTAAATATTATCATGATGATACGATGATTTTGTAATGTAGAAAATTAGGAAAGACAAAATTCAGGATGACACGGCAATTTATTTGAGACAAGAATAATGATACAATTCCAAGGCAAGATACTATTCCTTTAACTTCCAATTACCGAGGGAACCAATTAATAATGATTTTATTCAACTTATCGAGTATTTTTCAAGGGACCGGGAAAAAATGTTCACTTTATCGAGAGATTCGTTAGACAAACCTTTACTCGGGTAAAACCCGGGCGAAGCCGGGTACGTCCATACAAGAATAATGATACAATTCCAAGGCAAGATACTATTCCTTTAACTTCCAATTACCGAGGGAACCAATTAATATTGATTTTATTCGACTTATCGAGTATTTTTCAAGGGACCGGGAAAAAATGTTCACTTTATCGAGAGATTCGTTAGACAAACCTTTACTCGGGTAAAAACCCGGGCGAAGCCGGGTACGTCCGCTAGTAATTTTATTAAATAAGTTAATTTATTAAAAGCCAGAAATATATAAAGAGGAAAGAAGTAATGGCCGTTGGAAGCAAGCCTTGTTGTTGACGACGCGCATGGCCAGAATGTCCCGGATGACGCCCGCGCATGCGTAGTGACGTGTTCTCCCAGCTATGGCTTGCCGAGGCGTAGTGAGGTTGCCACACTACTGCCCGAATGTGTATTGAAGCTTTGTCCGCGCTCGCTGAAGCAAAGTGTGGTCGCCAAATATATATGCCAAAAATTATTTTATTTACATATTTCAAATCTTATAATTCTTTTACATTGAAATTTGTTTATTTACAGTTTTTACTTATGACGTTTGGTTTTCGACCACTACGACCCGGGTTCGATTCCCGCATTGGACACTTTTTATGTTCAAAAAAAAAATGCTCCAATGGCCCCCCGATTCTTGCAAAAGTCCAACCCCACCAGCGAGTGCAAGTAACCAAACGGGGTTCTGGCACATTTGTAAGTGCAAAGTCGAACTGCTTTCACATGTGTAGACATGTGGTGCACTTACAGTAAAAAAGCAGTCGCTAACTACCCACCATGATTATCATGGCCTGTACCACGTGTACTAGGGATAAGCAAAAAAAAAAAAACTTATGACAATATATAAGTGTGTCATAGCCCCGTTTGTTTACTTGCATTCTCTGGTGAGGTTGGACTTTTGCAAGAATCGGGAGGCCTTTGGAGCATTTATTTTCATTTTGTGCATAGAAAAAAAGTGTCCAATGCAAGAATCGATCTCGGATCCTGACTATCTAGAGTCGACGGTAAATCTCACTGATTCACCCACCTACAGAAAGATCCCTAAACCACAGGACAGGCAGTTGGCGATCTATGGCTACAATACCCATATGTTACAGCTATGTACAGTATTCTTCTTCTTTCTTATCTCCACTCGATCATATTAGGGTATCAAGCCTGTAGAACTTGAGATAGTTTCTGCTGGTGATACTAAGTAGAGCTTTTCAAAGGACATTTGACATCTATAATGATTGGTTGAAGTAGAATGCGTTTGCTTTTGTCATTAAGACTGGGAACACTTCTCAGAAGCTGGCCGACTTAGCTCCAATATGAAATGGCCGCCTCTGACATGAGGAACAGACGCCATGTGCAGCCGCTCCTAACATGGAGTACAAACTCATCTTGTATCCCTGGATTAGGAGCCCTTACAGGGTACTATCAGCCAGGCCAGCTGAGCCCAGGTTTTTTACAGAGCTTGTTACTGCCCTTCCTCCTCCTTTTTCATCCGGGCTTGGGACCGGCAAAGGCTGAGTTATGTACAACGTGATCACTTAAAATATCTACACAATCCTGAAATATTTTATAAGTTCTTATAGAAAAACATTTATCAACACATAGGAAAATTTAATCACACAAAAACGCACGCTCCCACGTTTTTATATCATTTTACGTGAGTGAAAGTTTTCCTAACAAACATTTGTTAGAACAATATATGAGGGGAAAGCATCCATTCCTTACTGAATCCATTCTTGTCAAGATAAATTGATGTTTGTTACTCTGCTAAAAAACTACTTAATAAGGAATTGATAAATTTTGCAAGTAGGTAACACTGAATATATAGATTAACATGTAAGCTATTAAAAGACTAATATTAGACAACAGACAAAAACCATTTTTTATATTTGGAGAGATATAAATTTGTAATTATTATTATAAACTGAATCTGAAAGACCCAGCTTTACCTGGCTTCTCCCCCAGTGAATGTTTGCCAGATGAATTTAGCTTTAACAAATGTTATCCCTATATATAGTCACGACCGTCTTTCCTCATCGCTGTCCTCAATTCCTCATGTCACGGATGCGCGCGCATCATCATTATGATCATTATCATTATCTAATGATAATAATAATAATAATTATTATTATATTATTATTATTATCAATATATATAGTCACGACCGTCTTTCCTCAATTCCTCAATTCCTCATGTCACGGATGCGCGCGCATTATCATTATGATCATTATCTTCTATAGAAGCTTCTATCTTTATAATTATGTATATTTACAAAAAGTCAATTCGCTCGCGCCTCTAGCGGTGAAAATGAGGGGTAATACCAGCTGACCTAATGTACATATAAAGTTTGGAGCGGGACGTTTTACAAGAGTGACATCCACGGCTCCAATTTATAATTGTAACAAATAGTATTTGAATAAAAACATTCAATCGGGTAAAACACGGGCGTTGCCCGGGCCATTCGTCTAGTTTTAGTATAATTATATCTTCTCTTATCACTATGGTTTTACATTTTCATTGTTAATTTTTTTTTCCGATTTATTACACTTTAGAAATAAAATAAAATATACAGTAAAACCTCCCTTTAGCGGACACCCCGATAACGGACACCTCTCTACAAAGGACAGTTTTCATTTGCAAAATTATCATTTTTACAATTTAGAAACTCTCCGGTAAGAGGACACCTCTCCCTAAAGAATACTTTGGTTCTGCAATTAGGTGTTGTCCTTTACAGAGAGGTTCTACTGTATATATAATATTTGCCTAAGAGCATTATTCATTGGACAAAGATTCACTAGGAGAGAACCGGCGCGAAGCAGGGTCAAAATATATTATTGTAACGAAAATTATTCACCTTAGAGCGTAGTTTCTAATTAATGGATATAATATATTATGATTATATATATCTTATTTTCTTTCACAAGTGTAATAAATTCGGAAATAGAAAATTTAACAATGATAATGTAAAAAAAATGGTGATAAGAAAGGATATAGTTATAATAATCCTCATTTATTTTATAATATAACTAGCAATTTTACCTAGCATTTTACCCGAGTAAAGGTTTGTCTAACGAATCTCTCGATAAAGTGAACATTTTTTCCCGGTCCCTTGAAAAATACTCGATAAGTTGAATAAAATCAATATTAATTGGTTCCCTCGTTAATTGGAAGTTAAAGGAATAGTATCTTGCCTTGGAATTGTATCATTATTCTTGTCTCAAATAAATTGCCGTGTCATCCTGAATTTTGTCTTTCCTAATTTTCTACATTACAAAATCATCGTATCATCATGATAATATTTAGAGCAGATTGTTGAATTATAACAGATAAATTAGAATATTTATCTTGATTATTTTAAAGCGAAAAGTTATTTCAAAAATTTTATTTGCTAGAAACCTTCCCAGTACTATACTAAATAACTTCCCAAAGTTTCATGGCGTTCCAATGAGTGGTTTGGTCAGGCATAAAGGACAGACACACACACACATTCATTTATATATATATAGATAACTAGCCGAATGACCCGGGCAACGCCCAGGTTTTACCCGATTAAATGTTTTTATTCAAATACTATTCGTTACAATTATAAATTGGCACCGTGGATGTCACTTTTGTGAAACGTCCCGCTCCAAACTTTGTGTGTTTTCAGAATATAAAAATAAAAATGTAAATTTTCACAACGATATTTGAAAATTATATTATTTTGATTTTCAAATACTATTCGTTACAATTATAAATTGGCGCCATGGATGTCACTCTTGTGAAACGTCCCGCTCCAAACTTTGTGTCTGAGAAGCGATATTTTTATAGAAAGATGATCTGGTTTTTGTTTTCTGCTCGAATGAATGTTTTTCTGTTAGAATTTTGTTCCTGCGTACAAAAAAATGAACTGGTTTCACCCGTGGTCTCTGCTTTTTGGAATTTTTTTCCCCGATATAATTTTGTATCTGATAATCAAACATGATACAGCAATATTGTCATCATCATTTTCTGACTAAAAATACAACTATTTTTGCCCAGAACCCGTCAATTTTATTTTTTATTGGTTAAAAATCCGATAAATATATTTTCCAGATTTTTCTCTATGTCCTGTCAAAACACGTTTTACATGTACATTAGGTCAGCTTATATTACCTCCCATCTTCACCGCTAGAGGGGCTGCTTGCGAGTGAAAAGGCAAATTTGCAACACAATTTGCAAATAACTCGAAGAATATTCGGGATAGAGACCTGAAATTTTCACTATAAGTTTTTCCAGATTCTACTCTATATACTGTTAAAATTTCAGTCAGATTAGTTACGTATTGTGGACGTGTATAGCCGACATAGATACCTACATACATACATACACTGACTTTTATATATATAGGGATATAGTAGAACCTCCCTTTAGCGGACACCACGCTAGCAGACACCTCTTCACAAAGAACAGTTTTCATTTGCAAAATTACCATTTTTACAATTTAGCAACTCTCCGGTAAGAGGACACCTCTCCTCAAAGGACATTTTGGCTCTGCAATTAGGTGTTATCCTTTACAGGGAAGTTCTACTGTAATTCCGAGTTAAAAATTCCCAAACAATAATAATAAATAAATCATAGTATAAATTCACTTTTGGCGTGATTGAATATCGCAGGTTTGTGGCCGCTGAAATATATTCTAGAATGGCATCTATTTTGGACGTATAGTTTGTCGGTAGAGGCGACCTTAACTTTTATAGATATTCTGGCATGTGATACATACTTTTGCGAAAACCAACTTACCAGAAAAACGTTATGTCACAAAAGTTTAACGAAAATATCTCCCGAAAATACGTTAGTCTCAATAGTATACCTGCCATCTACACTTTTTATTTAGTGTTTTAAAATTATTTTATCATATATCTATATATATAAAAATGAATGTGTGTGTGTCCTTTATGCCTTACCAAACCACTCATTGAAACGCCATGAAACTTTGGGAAGTTATTTAGTATAGTACTGGGAAGGTTTCTAGCAAATAAAATTTTTGAAATAACTTTTCTCCTAAAAGTAATCAAGATAAATATTCTAATTTATCTGTTATAATTCAACAATCTGCTCTAAATATTATCATGATGATACGATGATTTTGTAATGTAACAAATTAGGAAAGACAAAATTCAGGATGACACGGCAATTTATTTGAGACAAGAATAATGATACAATTCCAAGGCAAGATACTATTCCTTTAACTTCCAATTATCGAGGGAACCAATTAATATTGATTTTATTCAACTTATCTAGTATTTTTCAAGGGACCTGGAAAAAAATGTTCACTTTATCGAGAGATTCGTTAGACAAACCTTTACTCGGGTAAAACCCGGGCGAAGCCGGGTACATCCGCTAGTATCTTTCCGGGAGGAAATTGATCTAAAGAGACAAGGGTTCCCTACCCCGTCAAAATAGACGTCAAAACCAGACGCCATTTATATATATATAGGAGAAAATTTCTCCGGATCTATAAAAGCATAGGGCGCATATCCCGTCAAATTAAATTTCAAAACTATACACCATCTATTGATATATAGAAAGACGTTATGTCACGAAAATTTTAAAGAAAATATCTCCTGAAAATACGTTAGTCTCAATAGTACCTGCTATCTATACACAATAATACATCGAAATGTCAACGAGTAGACAAGGATCATTCAGAAGTACTGTAGAAGCAGACAAGAAGTGTACAAGTATTAGACAAGACTACCAATGAGAGAGGGACTTTAATCTGGAAACTTAGCTAAAGTCAGTTTCTCCTGGGGGTAGTTCTCTTATCAGAGACTGTGATTTCAGGTCAAATCATAAGGAGTTCTGTTCCAAAATAACTTTATTAGGTACCACTCAAAAAGAGCAACATAGCTTATGATAATTACATGAGAAATATGAACAGGTTTTTCACATAAAATAGTAATTTATAATACAATATAATGCTGCTTATGATTGAAAGTTAAGTTTGACAATTATACCGCAAATGTTTATTTTGAACGAAAAATCGAAATTTATTTTAATAACGATTATTTCTAACCTTAAGGATGAAGTATGATAGGATGAATTGTGAAGAGTAATGATATAAAAAAGTGTCCAATGCGGGATTCAATCCCGGTTCATGGCTGTCGGGAATCGAGGGTTTCAACCACTCGTCCATCGACTTCTCAGTCATGAGGAATCTTTCAATCAAAACAATCTCTGATGAGAGACTACCTCCAGGAGAGGCTAAGGCTTCCCGTGCTTTTAGGTTTTGATCTCTCAGGGTAGATACAGCTGCTGTATTTAGACGATAAATACACAAGAAGTAGGAATAATAACACCATTTAAATTACCAAACAAAATAATTATAATATAGAGATATTTCGATGTAAACATCGCTGAAAACTTTTTACATTTTTATTTAGATTTAGGAAAATCCTCTCTCTCTCTCTCTCTCTCTTTATCAAAATCATTCACTTATTATAAATAAAATCACATACTATGAGAGAAATATTAAAGCTTTCATAGTGATAATATATATGTAACGTATTCTATACTTAAAATTAGTTATTTATTTAATATTTGTTAATGTTATAAAGTAAATAAAGATTCCAGGGTTAAGTTTCTTGTTAAATTTTTTATTTTCAAGCTTTCGGACTTGTCAGTCCTTCAACAGGAGTATCACGATATTAAATTGATGATATATATACTATTTTTTTATATACAAATTAATTTTACATGATTAGTTAATGTTTTTTATAAAAGAGAATAAACCCAAAGATATAAATGTTAGCGTTGTTGACATTTTTTAGCTCTATATTACAAATATACAAGTATTAGACAAGAAGTATTTAAATTAGTTAGCGACTTCTGTAGCTCCAGGAGTCAAGGTTAGTTATTAAAGAAATGTCAAGAAGAAGTAGAGAAGAAGTAAGTAAACAAGCAATATGTATGAAGTAGGGATTTATTTATATATGTGATTTTTGTTACTTATTAATTAAAATAATTCGAAACTATTATAGACGCGTATGAGTGTTTTTTTTATTATTATTTTAAAAAAGAATCATACGCGTCTATAATAGTTTCGAATTTTGATAACAGATGGCGCGCTAATGCATCATAATTAAAATAATACAACAGGTTTCTGGAGATAAGTAAAAAAGCCAGACGATAAAAGCCAGACCTTCTGATCTCTGGGTCTTGATCGCTTGATCTTGTTCCCTGAAATGATCCCTTAAATATTTTTGAAGCCTGCGGCGCTTTAGTTGTGCTTGGTACTGCCTTGGTTCCCTCAAAATCGGCGCGCACTCGCCCTCCTCTCCCCCGGGGTGCCCACGGCTCTGCCGGCGCCTCTCCAGCCCTCTCCTTAGCCCTCCATTGCGGTGGGCGCTTGGAGACACCTAAACATGAGTGATGCCTTAAAATGCTTATCCGAAGCATGTAGAAGGCAAAACAATTGTATAATTTCTGGAGATAAGTTTCAAATCAAGTATGTTGTTACTTATCCCAACTACACATAGTATAAATCAGGATAATCATGTTGGGTAGTGGTTTATATCTATCCGTACTGTAAATAAACCCTTCATACTTACACATGTAGAATGTAATTTGATGATTTGCACTAATTGGCGATGTTTTGAAAGATGAAGACAATTGAAGGAAAGTTTTATAACAGAAACTAAAACCTAAAGGAACAAAATTTGGTCAAGATAAAGACATCAAAATAGATTTTTTTCGTGATTTGAACAATGTAAATAGTTATAAAACGAAGAGAAATTTTTTTATTTTTACTATACATGGGCTACAAGCTTTCGGGCTTCACGCCCTTCGACGGGCGTGAAGCCCGAAAGCTTGTAGCCCATGTATAGTAAAAATAAAAAATTTTCTCTTCGTTTTATAACTATTTACAATTCTATAAGAGAAATTTTCATGATTCATGTTATTTGAACAATGTATTAAAGAAGATAAAAATAAATATTTTGCTAAACGATTCAAGCAAGGGTATTAACGCTGTGTCAGAACACACTACTTTGGGCATAATTAATAAAATATTTTTTATATAAAATCCCCATTTTTTAATCCTATTATTATTGTATCTCGTTCTAGTAACTCAATAAAAGTACGAAACTATTTTAGACTCGTATGATTCTTTTTTAAAATAAGCAATTTTCTACTGCCCTTACTGCAATGGAAAAATTAATGGGAAAGCCTGGATCATCGGTGGTGAACCCTCCCAGCGGTTTCGCCAGTTTTTTCCATTGCAATAAGGGCAGTAGAAAATTGTTTATTTTTAAAAAGAATCTTACGCGTCTAAAATAGTTTCGTGTTTTGATAACAGATAGCGCGCTAATGCATCAATAAAAAAGTATTTTGAAATAATTCCATCGCCATCGTTAGTGAGCAAGTAGAGAAAAATGTGCATTTAAAAAAATATTCTTATTAAAATGCTATTTTCTATAACTAATAATTTAACAAAGAAAGCGTTCAATATTTGAGAGACTAGGTAACAAATTCAAATAAACATAATAGCTTTCTAATAAATTTATTCGTGTTTATATCAAATTCAAAATAAGTTATAGACATAGTAGCATGGTGTATATACTCTAATGATGAGCAGCTGGCCAAAATGACTACATAAAAATCCGTAATAGGCCGAAATGTTTTTATTCAGAAGTACAATAAGAGGTATATGAGAAGTAGACAAGAGATAAGGAATAAGTAGATGCGAAGTCCGAGTGACGGAAATCCTGAACATGTCTACCGTGTTTTATACTTTAGTATGTAAATAAAAATAACTGGAAATTTCCAGGGAGAATCAGTTCCCCTTTCACTTGGGGTAGCTCCTTAAGAATGGTGAAACGCCTTTTTGTAGGGTTATTTCTTGTATTCTCTACTTCTTGTATGCTACCTTTTTACTTCTTGTATATATCTTGTCTACCTCTTGTCTATATATATATATATATTTGCATATTTCTTTTCTTGTTTCTGTATTTTTCTTTTTTACTTCATGTATTTTTCTTCTTATATTTTTCTTGTTTTTTTTATGTTTTAGATATTTTTGTTTAGTTTTTTATTATTTTTTCTACTTTTTGTATATTGGTTGTTAATCTTTCTCTTGCTTACGTATTGTATATTATTTATAACCCAGGTTCCCCTGAAGCGCACAGAACGCCAACTATTACGTATTGTATACTTCTTGCTTATTTATTTTATATTTCTCAGTCAATTTCATAAAATTCACGATGTATTAAAATATTGTTGTATGAAACATAGCGTAAAACAAATGTTAGTGAGATATTTTAGTGATAAATTGAAGGTATAGTTTTTTAACATCATGAAATTGCACGAAATATTACATTTTTATTTTTTAGCAAGAGTGTTTTCAACTAAATGTGAGAGAGATATTTATAACCCAGGTTCCTGGAGCAACAGAACGCCAACTACCCGGGGAGTCCAGCTCACTAGTATGGACTAGTGTTGAGCGCTTTTACTCGCGTCCTGTTTTGATTGCTGAGTTGAACCAGTTGACCAGGATGTTCCATGCTGAGGTTGAGTCTGGAAGTCTGGCCATAGATCTAGGATTGAGGTGGGTCAGTACAAGCAGGATAGCTGTTTGTATCCTATGTCTTAGGAATGCTGGACACCTGAAGAGAAGATGATCAACTGTCTGTGGCTCTTCTGAACAGTGGATACAGGTAGGGTCTGTTTCTATATTCTTTAAAAAAAATACCACATACTTATGTGAATTATTGAGCAGATTAATAGAAACATCAATCAAAAAAATAATTTCAATGAAAAAAATCATAGAAAATTCCAACTCTTTAACTTGAGTAATAAATCGACCTATTGAAGATGGTTGAAAACTTGTTCAAGTACATCTAGGATATTGTAATCTCAACAAACTAGAAATTTCCGAAAATCATTTGTTGGTTGAAAGTAGTTACAGAAAAAAACATATAGGCCCATCAGCCAATAATTTATTTAACGTATATTAATATATATAGTCACGACCGTCTTTCCTCATCGGCCGGCCGCCTCTGTCACGGATGCGCGCGCACAGAGAGGTCACGTGCTCGCCGGCTCCCTCGAGCCGGATTTGAACCAGCGACCTAAGGATCACCGTTGTAACATCTACAGTCGGGTAAAACACGGGCGTTGCCCGGGTCATTCGGCTAGTATGTATATAAGTAGAAGTAGGACGTTCCAGGATCCTGGGTTGCCTTTATGTTACCTAGAACTAGGATTTAAAATAAACATTCCCCTGAGGAGAGTGACAGCAGGTTACTGAAACATCGGTAATTAAATAAATCATTTGTTGACGTATTTTTTTTCTGAAACCAAAAAGTATCGTAGCTTTATAAGATTTAAATAAAAATGTAAACAGGCGTGACATAGGAGCCAACTCTGAAACACACACAAACACCCTCTGATTAAAAAAAAATTGAAATATGGTATAAAAGAGGATTAAAAAAAATAGATTTAAGAAGGATCTATCCATGCTTGGATACTTAGAATAAATATTAAGAACAGATATAGATACATATCTCTGCAATTATTTTATCAATATTTCTAGTTTCATTGAGTTGGATTTATTTTAATTATATTTTTCCATCAATGATATTTAGATAAATACTGCATTCAGCGTTTGAGCTAGAGCTGCAAAGTTCGAGTCCTCCCGCCTCTAGTCCTGACCCACGCGGACCCAATCCGGCCTAACCTGCCTCTTCCCTAACGGAGATCCTGTCCCTAGCCTCTCCAGCTTGGTCATAGTGGGTTTATATATTCCGCTTTATGCGGCCATTGAGGCACAAAAATCATCTATTTTGGTTAGAAGCCCCGTAAATAAATATATTTCCAGCATTCAGCTTTGTAGCTATAATTTATTTTCGGGGATATTTTGAAGATAAATTTTAAAACTTCTTATTCTAATGTGCTTATAGGTTGCCTTATTCAAAATATAATTTTGTATTTGCTCTAGTATATCATATCATAAGTGGCCACTAATAAAATATAGATTAAAATGGATGGTTACACATATTAGAGATAATTCAAAATATCGTATTTCTTTTATTAACCTAATTTGCTGAAGCATACATAAGTCGACTACCCGGGTTGTCCTCTAGACATAAATCTTCTTAGTTTTATTTACAATGGTGGTTGAAGTCCAGGTTATTTGATGGCTCTAAGCGGATTTATTTCTTGTAAGATTTGCTAGCAATGAAGATTCCTAGCTGGGTGGCCGTATTGTACATTCATTTACAAAAAAAAAAAAATCTTTGAAATATATTGTTACGAGACGAGAAAGCTTCGGAATTGCCGTGGTAGTCAGCAGGGTCAGTTCGTCCACATGTGTTCATCCCAGGAATAACTGAGGATGGATTAGTCAAGAAGAAAAATTAATGTATGTGTGTGTCCTTTCTGCCTGACCAAACCACTCATTGGAACGCCATGAAATTTTGGGAAGTTATTTAGTATAGTAATGGGAAGGTTTCTAGCAAATAAAATTTTTGAAATAACTTTTCGCTTTAAAATAATCAAGATAAATATTCTAATTTATCTGTTATAATTCAACAATCTGCTCTAAATATTATCACGATGATACGATGATTTTGTAATGTAGAAAATTAGGAAAGACAAAATTCAGGATGACACGGCAATTTATTTGAGACAAGAATAATGATACAATTCCAAGGCAAGATACTATTTCTTTAACTTCCAATTACCGAGGGAACCAATTAATATTGATTTTATTCAACTTATCGAGTATTTTTAAAGGGACCGGGAAAAAATGTTCACTTTATCGAGAGATTCGTTAGACAAACCTTTACTCGGGTAAAACCCAGGCGAAGCCGGGTACATCCATACAAGAATAATTATACAATTCCAAGGCAAGATACTATTCCTTTAACTTCCAATTACCGAGGGAACCAATTAATATTGATTTTATTCAACTTATCGAGTATTTTTCAAGGGACCGGGAAAAAATGTTCACTTTATCGAGAGATTCGTTAGACAAACCTTTACTCGGGTGAAACCCGGGCGAAGCCGGGTACGTCCGCTAGTAGATAAATAAATATAGACGACCCTTGTCTCTTTAGATAAATAAATGTATTCTATCTATATTAATAAAATGCAAATTTCATAAGTGGTGTTCGCTAAAAACTTTCGTTACAATGCATCAATTTCGACCAAATTTTCAACATTTATGTAAAACGAGATGGAGCAGGTTTTGCTTAACATCAAAATATTTTTCCTAACTTTAACATGCGTAACTTCGCTGTTATCGATTAAATACAAAAAAAATCAACAGAGTTAATTTTATTTATATATAAATACAAAAAAAAATTCAGCAATTCATTCAACTCAATCTAAAAAAATATTCAAAACAAGCAATTTTAAGATAACACCATATGTAAAACAGTCGGCCAAGAAAACAACAACGATATTACATCTTTCTCACATATTCACACACAATCTTGATTAATAATTAAAACTAATCTTTAACATTGTTTATTATACTTCATAATATATAATATTCGTTAGGCAAACTTTCACTCGGATAAAACCCGGGCGAAGCCGGGTACACATCCGCTAGTATATATATAAAAGAGAGAGAGAAATGGAGAAAAGAACTAATATTGGTTTGATGATAGAATAGAATGGTCTAGTCCAGGGGCCTGCAAACTGCGGCTCGCGAGCTACATCCGGCTCTTTGGATGGGAAGCTGAGGCTCTTTATATAGTTCCATACGCAAATATTATTTATGTAAGTACTATTTATTGTTGGAAAGAAGAAATGTTGTGACTCTTTAAAAACTTTGTAAATTGTAATTTTTGACTCAAAAGTTTGCCAACTCCTGGTCTAGGAATTAAAAGATATAAAGAGATTTGCTCGGAACATGGTGGAATGGCGTTCCATTTGATATCCAACCTTCCTATGTATGATAATGGAAAATGTTAATTTGACTATATTTTTCGTCTTTTTATATAAAATGTATATTACTATTACAGTAAATCCTTTCTGTAAAGTACACTTAGTTGTAGAGCCAAAGTATCCATTAGGGAGAAGTTTCTTCTAACTGTAGAGATGATAATTAGTACAAATGGTAATTTTTGTAATAAAAGCTGCTCTTTGAAAAGAGATGTCATCTCATGGAGGTTCACTGTGAGAGTTTCAAATTTGTAGATTCAAAAGTACATACGGATACAGATGCAATAGCACTGATATAAAATTGAATTGTGGTACAGGTTATTATTTTTTTTTTTGTGCATTCTTCATTGCTACCTTAGGCAGGTCTCCGTCTAATCGAAGTTGATGGGAAAAAAGGAAAAACGTTCATGTGGTTACATGATATAAGTTCCTATTTAAGACAAGTGGTCGCTTAAAGAAGGTTTTACTTTTACTATTAAAATTAGAAATATTGTAACACTATTTTCACACTTTTCTTGATTAATCAAGAATAGGTATTTGGCCAATTCTGGAATAATTAAAAATCAACGAGAATAGTTTATATTTATTCCGATAGATGGCGCAAGCCATCAGCAACTTTCAGTTGCATGATAAGGAGATGCCTTTTCTTAACTATTTTCTTTGTAAATATACAGTAGAACAACCTCCCTGTAAAAGACAACACCTAGTTACAGAGCCAAAGTGTACTTTAGAGAGAGGTGTACTCTTTTCTGGAGAGTTGTTAATTAGTAAAAATGGTAATTTTGGCAATGAAAAAAACTGCCCTTTCTAGAATAATTTCCTCTAGTGGGAGTGTCCTCTCTTGGAGGTTCTACTGTATATATTATAATTGAGAGCTTTTTATTCTTCAGACCTCATAATGCAATGAAAAAAATTGAAAAGGGAGGACGACTCATCAGTGGTAAACCCTCCCAGCGGTTCCACCAGTTTAATCTACCATACCGCTATAATATTGTATTGGGCTGTTTTGTTTTTATACCCGTGACTGAAGCTGACCACTTGGAAAAGGTATTTTACATGGACTATGAATATAAGTTTATAGAAAGACAGTAGAGAAATACATATAGTTTTATTATAAATATTTAATATGCTTCGAGCAAAAAATTGCTCTATCGCAAGTAAAGGTCTTTTTTTGAGAAAATTTGTATCGAAAAATAATGGTTTGGCGTCGTAAAACAGACATTCTGTTTTAGAAGCAACCTTAACACGAGATAATGCTTTTAAGTAGATTTATCTTCAGCATCTACATCCCAGTACATTGAGTATATTTTGTACTTTCTTGGGAAAATGCAACAGAATTGAAAATATTGTTTTGAAGAATAACTTTTTCGTAAAGGTTTATCTTAATGCAACTGTGATAGCGTTTTCCTGTTTTGTCACAGAGTCTTCAAAGTTCCTTTGTTCTTATCAATATCTTAAGTCCCAATATCATCTCAAACAAAGAAAGACTTAAGAAAAAAACATCTCCTGATTGTGCAACTAAACTTTAGTTGCACAATCAGATGTATTTTTCTTAATTTATTCACCTGATCCCAGTACAATTTCACTTTTGTACTTTTTTTTTTCAAAAAGAAAGACTTGTTTGATCTATCGCGCTCGATTTATGGCAAAGTGCAATGTTGACGTACTTTGAAACTGAAATATCCAAGAAGAGATACTACTGAAGAGGAGTTGTTATGTATGATATTAATATTCATTGAGATTTATTTATCATCATCATTTATTGTATAAATACTTTGTTTTTAATTAAAAGATTAGTATGTAAAAATAACTAGCGTTGCGTGATAAATCTTAAACTAGATACATAATAATAGCCATTAAAATCGTTCTTTATTCCAAAATCAACAAGAACTCTCTCTCTCTCTCTCAGCAACCACCAGACCTGCAGGGCTGGCTCTTCGGTCGAGGGCTGGATAACGACGCCATCCTCGCGTCTGCCAAGTCATCCATACACAGGTTCTTTCTGAGCCTTGAGATGAGGGGAGAACGTGACTTACTGTCTGTACTCTTTGTCGTTGGGGGAATCTCTTCGACTGTACATAACTGTATATAGTTTACTCTTTTATTTTATCCCTCTTATTATTATATACTACCACCATTGACTTGTGTATGATCTCAATAAAATATTTTCAAATCTCAAATCTCTCTCTCTTGACGTAACCCAAATACCTGGAGCTTAAATCGCCAACTCAACAAGAACAGATGGCAAGAGGCTTGGTTAAAAAATAATATTGTATTTCTAATCTGTATCTTTTGACTCTAAAACCATAGTCATATTGTTTATTCTTCATGTGAGTATCATTTTACCATCTTCTGACATGATCACCTTATCAGCGATTATATAAAATAATTTCTTTATCTCCTAATTTTGTGAAAATGAATTTATAGATTCTTTGAAGTAATATATTATAAGGTTAATAAATGAAGAGTCAAATTATTTAAATAATTTCTCACTAAGTATATATATATATATCATAATATATGCTCTTCCAGGAATAATAAAGTAAACCTACAGTCAACGAGAGAGAGACGTCGATAGAAAGCTAAGTTACGGCCATTTTAAACGACTGACCACATGCCGGAGGGGGCTTTGTTGGGAACCCTGCCGGACTATTTTTAGATAGTCGGGGGGGGGGGGGGGTGGCCACACAAGACGGCGTTACGCAGTGACAGCCCCACGCGCTACCTCTCTCTCTCTGTTTGCTGGGTCCCATCTTCCAAACTTGTTGTTTCCTTATTTCTCTCTCCCCACATTATTATCATAATGCCACACTGAAAGTCGACAGGATCATATCACAGAAGAGTCGACAGGATCATATCACATATATATATATATATGAAATGTAGATAATAAAGTTTATCAAATAAAAATTTAAATCTTAAATATAATTTAAATTAAGTTGATATTATAGATTAAGTTAACATGGATTTATATATTGATAGAACTATATTTAAAACTTTTAATAATAGTAATATTTTATATATAAAAAGGAAATTCTATTAGATTAGCAAGCTAAATCTAAATTAATTATATAAGATAAAAGTTGATAATTATTTTTGTGTTTAAGTTAGATGATTAAAAAGTTGTTTATATGTATTATATTTATATCTTATTTAGGAGAGAAAAATGTAATAAAAGTAATTATATGTTAGACTAATATGTTTTTATTTTAAATAGAGAGAGAAAAAAAAAAATTTTTGAAAAATAAAAAGAAAATTTAACAAGAAAAGAAGATTTAACAACGTAATGTCTTTTAGCATCGGTTTTTACCCGTCATGTAGACATACTCTAAAAATAAATAGGAATAAAGAAGAGATTTATAATGATTATATATTTATTTTTAGTAAAAGAGAGGAAAGAGATAAAGAAAGAACCATACACTTTTATTTCAAACAGGTAGAGAATTGAAAGGGTGTTAATATTTTTTAGTTAATTAATAGTTTTTGTAATTTTTTTATATAATTTTTTTCCTATATAATTTTAGTTTTTTTTTTTATAAGAGTAAGAATAATTTGATATAATGTTTTGCCTAGTTAAGGATAGATAAACATATTTTAAATCTTTGCCTATTAGAAATTATTTTTTGGAACCCTAATGGTAGACCAGGACATTACACAAAAGGAGATTGGAAAATCTATTGGAAAGAGAAATCTGTGGTATCAGGGCTCTTCAGATGAAAATACCACATCCCATTTCACCCTTACTTCATTATGGATTGATTTCTCTTCGACCATTAAACTGTATAATTAAATTAATATCAGATAAAACATAGAATGAGGTTGTTTACTTACTTATTCAAAGTCACTCTCCTCCGGAGAAGGATTATTTCTGTATTCTATCTTATATATGTATGTTTTGAAAATAGAGCAATCCATAAATAAATATTTAATTAAAAAGTCATATATTGTATCAAAATATCATTTATTTTACCAATATTTCAGTTGGCTGAACGCCAACCTTTATCAAGGTAGAGAGAAAATAGATGTAAACCCGGGTTCCTGGAGCCTAAATCGCCAACTACCCGGCTTATCAAGGTATTATAACATATTAATGCCATAATCCTTTCCTTTTTTTATATCTATAAAAATGAAATCCAAAATCGATGTTTGTTATCGCGTTGCGCAAAATTTACAGAATCAATCATTATGAAATTTCGCATGTAGGTAGCTGAAGATTTCGTTTAACATATAAGCTATTCAAAAAACTAAAAAGGTTAATATGTTTTTTTTATGTAAAACCAAAAAGCGTTAGTTCCAGCCTTTTACCGCAGCACTGGTAGCGACGATAAATGAATTTGATTGGTTAATAATTTTACACGTAGTTTGTTTACACGTTGAATGTTAGTTTGTTTACACGATGAATGTTTTTAAAAGGTAAGATTTTCCAATCGCCGTGAAACTTTAGGAAGTTATTTACTATACTACTGGGAAGGTTTCTGGTCTGAATTTGATTTGAAATAAATATTTGTTGCAATTTTATTTGCATATTTTCTACTTTCACTCGCAAGCAGCGCCTCTCGCGGTATCTAGTATTTTACATATTTACTTCATATGTCACACTTATTGTTAATAATCAATTTCTGAACAGTAGTCACGAGGCTCGTGAAACTTGCACGCAGCTATCTTCTTATATACATGTGCCTTATATACATGTTAATAACTATATAATAAAATAGGATTGTAGAAGTATTTACAAATTATGGTCAAAATAGGCATATATAGATAAGTATTTACATAGTAAAAGAAATCTTAGACAAAAATTGCTATATACATCGCGCTAAGCATAATGGAGAAAAATGTGGGAAATGAATTTAAGAAGTTGTCGTGGTGTTTCCGTGTTTTTTCTTCTTGTGGGCGTAGAGGTAAGATTGGTAGCCACAGGTAAATGTGCACTGGTCGCACTGAAATGGTTTCTCGCCTCTGTGTTTCTGCATGTGGGTTTTTAACCGGGAATTATGAAGTGTTGTATAGTCACATAGGTCACAATTAACGACATACTTGTCCTTATTGTGGACCCGCATATGGCTGAAAATTGCACTTTGCCACTTGGAGCTATAGCCACATACTTTACACTTGAAGGGTTTGTCTTCTTGATGTTTCATCATGTGCTTCTGTACTTGAGTTTTTAGAATTGCACGATAGTTACAAAATTCACATTTGTGGGGTTTATCACCGGTATGAATCATTTCGTGATCTTTTACTAAATACTTTCTTGAAGATCTGTAATTACAGTATTGGCACGAATATGGTTTCTCGCCAGTATGTGTAGATACATGTGCATCTAATGAGCTCTTTCTGTCTGTAGTATAGTTACAATAGTCGCAACATAAATGTTTCTTCATTGTTTGAGGTGTGTGTTGTTGAAAGGTTGTATCATTGGTCTCAGATTGCTTGGAAGTCAGGTTTTCTGGAGTTGTCTTCCTACTACGTGGTGCCATTTGTCTAAGAGTATTGATTTTTATCAAAGTTTTATTTCGGAATTATTTTTATTTATTTTATCGATAATTATATTTTAGAAACAATTGAAAAAGAAAATACAAGGTAAAATAATGAATACAAATAATGAATTCAAAATAATGAGACTAATTGTTATATTTTTTAAAAATCTGTTATATATATATATATATAAAATTATATAAATTAAGATTTTTCAATATTTCAACAATTAGATATATTTACCTGGATACTTGCATTTTTCTATTTTAAAGACGCATATAAAAAGGAAGGTAAGATATAAAAATTATGTTTTTATCAAAATAAAATTTTAAATAAATTTATATTTGAATGTTTTAAATTTTTAATCATTATTTTAAATTTATATATTTTGTATTTAAGGTAGACGGCTTATGATACTAATGGCACTTGTAAACTTCGTAGTCTTCAGTACAATTCTGCGATAGAATAATCAGAGATGGGTTAAGCACACCTACAGTACTTCTAGCGCTCGCTGACCGCCGTTTGATAACTCTATAACACGAGGTCTAGAACAGTGGCCACTTCTAAACTAGACCTAGTCCTCTATCCTTGTACCTTACCTACTTTCCGAAAGCCCTTGAATTATATTAGAATTAATTGAACTGAATGTCCACGTCATATATACTGATGTATCACAGACGATTGAAGGAATTGAAGCTGTAATTATTATGGCAACTCCCCTACAACCTATACAACTTAGACTTCGCCAAGAATTCACAGCGTCCCAAGGTCTTAGTCATATTCTATACAAAAAAAAGACTATTCATCATTTGTCACACGATAGCATTACCATTGCGTTAGACTTCCAGTCTCCTCTTTCCGCCATATGTAGCCGTTGGCCTTCAATAACACACCTTGCTGCTATCTCCAACTTACATAGTAGACCAAATGACTAATTTTCTGGGTTAGAGGCCACAGCGGCATCGTGGAAAATGAACTGGCATACCAAGCAGCCATTCTTCAGAAGTTAAATTATTTTATAATAATAAAAGATCATGGCGCGTAAACCGCTAGCCAACTCCATTGTGTCTGATGCAATGTTTAGGAAATACCGCTGACACTGTAAACAAAGTCGCGTCCTCTATGAGTCATTTTTGTTATCATTTCATGAAAATGTTTATGTTAGATAGGGAATGCATGTAGAATTTAATGATATAATTTATTTTAAAATATTTCAATTATTTAATATTGACTGCAAAAACTTTTGGAATGACTCTTGTATTTTATCAACGTTTCTTGCTTTGAAAATATTTCATACATATAGATAAAAGAGGTTTCAGTTGTAAGGTTTGAAGCTATCTCCTCAAGATATACTGAAATATACATACCGATATATATATACATAATTTTCGTTATATGTTATAACACCTTGATAAAGGTTGGGGTTCAGCCAATTGAAATATTGGTAAAATAAATGATATTTTAATCCAATATATGCCTTTTTAATTAAATATATGTGTGTATATCGTGTTAAATTATGTACATGTATAAGTTGTACCACAAAAGGCAATCTCTCTCTTTAATTATACATCAGAACGATGTGCTGTTCATCACTCTAGTAAAGTACCTTACTAGTGATTATATAACATTTCAAGAGTGAATTCGTCACTTTAAAAATAAATTCGACGCCTTTAAAAATAAGATTGTTATGTGTAAAAATCAAAAGACAATCTCATAAAGATTAATTAAATACATTTGACATTAAATTCAAAACACTAATATAGAAGCAAATAAACACGAAATAAATTAGAAACAGATTTTATTGGATAAACTTGTGTTCTTGTGGCCAGGAAGCAATTTTTGTGAATACGAGCAAACAACCATCCTTCACAGTCTCCTGATGTAATTCTACTGATTGCTGCATCAGTGATAACCTCGCCTAACATGATGTCGAGGGAGCAGCGACCTTACCAATGTTTTAATTTTGTTAAATGAAAATTGGATTGGATTTATCATATATGAATATGGTGACAAAAACTTCACGCTGCTTCTTAGAAGACAAACAGATGCCCGTGTTTCTGTGGATGTGTGGGCTCTTGTATTATCCATAAAGAAGCAGGCATTATTAAATCCATATCGAGTGGCTACAATTTCATCAAGCTCACGTAAAAATTCAACGAAAAGAGCGGCCGAGTTAGCACCCTTTTAACAGTGACGAATTCATTTTAGAAAGTAACGAATTCACTCTTAAATGCTATAAAGAAGAATGAGCCACAACACCGATTAAGGCGATTTTTGACAAAAAACCAATCTGTATACATTATTAGTAACTTTTTTACTGGAGTGATGAACAATGCATCGTCCTTAACATTATTAAAGGGAAAGGTGCCTCTTTTGGTACATAAATATCATCCTCCCGCAACTTTATATTGTACACATAAGTATAAGATAGAATTCATAAATAAACATTCCCATAAGGAGAATTACAGAGTTACTGAAACATCTGGAATAAAATAAATATTGAATGAAGACATTAAGACGCGAATGTGTATTTTCACAAATAAATCTAACTTCTACTGTCCTTACTGCGATGAAAAAATACCACTGATGAGCCAAACCCTCCAATATTTTTTCATCGTAGTAAGGA
This sequence comes from Cordylochernes scorpioides, assembly GCA_030710605.1. Lineage (NCBI taxonomy): Eukaryota > Metazoa > Arthropoda > Arachnida > Pseudoscorpiones > Chernetidae > Cordylochernes > Cordylochernes scorpioides. The sequence goes on along the minus strand of CP092866.1, from coordinate 20,739,381 downwards.
CAGTAGAATTCTGATTTATTTGCGAAAAGAAACATTCGCGTCTTAATGTATTTATTCGTTATATATAGATAGCACGCTTTTGCTTTGTATTAAAATGATTATTGGTTGAGATAGCTGGATCTTTAAAATAAAAGCTATATCAGTTTCTTAGTTAACTAAATCTTAAAACTCCGCCTTTGCTGGTCCCCATCCCGAATGAAAAAGGAGGAGGGGGAGCAGTAAAAAGCTCGATAACAAACCTGGGTTCAGCTGGCCCGGCTGATAGTACCCTGTAAGGGCTCCTAATCCAGTGATACAGGATGAGCAGCGTTTGTACTCCATGTTAGGAGCTGCTGCACATGGCGTCTTTTCGTCATGTCAGAGGTGGCCTTTTTTTTTTTTTTTTTGGAGCTAAGTCGGCCTGCCACTGAGTAGTGCTCCTAGTCTTGATGACAAAGTCAGCTGCATTCTACTTCACCCAGTGTGGAGATAGGAAAGAAGAACTAAATATTAAAGATAATATCAACATATTCAGTAAATATTGAAGCGTGGCGTCTACAAAACAGAATGGTAGACGCCATTATAGATGGGTGTGGCGGTAGGACTACAAATTAATCTACAAGTCAAGATCTACAGGTCTTGATGAGAACGCTACACGCATGTCGTTACCTATTTCCGGCCTTCGTGAAAAGCATGTTCATTCTCTTGATCCCAGTCAACAATGGAACTGCTCGATCTTCTACTCTTCTCTTGTATGACCTTACACACATTGTTATTATTCTTTTTAATATAAACACAAGGTAATGAGACAAAATCCAGATAAATAAATAGTGTGTGGCGTTTCGGTAACAGCGTTTTTACCATCTTCTGACAAAAATCAGTACTTTTGTCTGAAGATGGTAACAGCGTTGTTACTGAAACATCACACATTATTTATTTATTTGGATTTGGTCTTATTACCTTGTGTTTATAATTTATAATACAAATTTTACCATATCTATTTAATATACTAATATACTTTTTTTAAAAACTGAATTCTATTGACGTTATGTGGCGCTGAGTTTGTTGTTGACACACTTTAAAATGTTATAATACCTTGATAAAAGTTGGCGTTCAGCCAACTAAAATATTGGTAAAATAAATGATATTTTGATTCAATATATGTCTTTTAATTAAAGATTTAAGTGATGTATATATTTCCTGTTTTAACATAACTTTTATTAATTACAGCTCAAAAAAAAAGAACAACCTAGCTTATTTTTTAATGTATTAATCAACCAGAGGCGCGATATTGAAATATTTACGCCTAATTCAAGAGGAAGCAAACCAAAAAACAAATTAGAAATCATAATTAAATATTTACATGTATTATTCTACAGAGTTTATAAAATTTATATAGACAAAGTGGCTAATGTGAAAGAGTTAAATCATTTAGATCAGGGAACAAACGATGTCTCACTTCTGTAAAGTTCGGACAGTCATAGATAAGATGAAGAGCAGTTTGTTCAGTCTCTGCAGGAACAATTTGGTGTTTCTGATAGATCTATTTTATGTAAGTATTTCTGGAATTTTCCGTGTGATGTGACAAATTGAGTGACTATAAAATAGCCTAGCTTATGTTATCTACAATGAAATAATCTGAACAGGTTCTTCACATGTAAAAAAAAGCGTCCAATGCGGGATTCGTTCCCGGTTCATGGCTGTCAGAAACCGACGGCAAACGTCTTTGCTGTGTGCATATGTACTCATGTATATAAATACTACTTGAATAATATAATTTATAGTATAGAATTATACTAACCTCTTTTGATTTCATTTTGCACGACAACAAAATACTATCATTATTCTTTTTGTTTATACACTCATAAACAAAACTTAAGGAAGTTGTACCTTTTAGCATGTATATCAGGATTCAGACAATAACTCTGAAATATATTACAGTGACCTTTATTGAAGACACACGAGATAACCAATATACACTCATGAACAAAACTTAAAGAAGTTGCATCTTTCAGCATGTATATCAGGATTCAGACAATAACCCTGAAAGATATTACAATACCTTTATTGGAGACACACGAGATAGCCAATATATACTCATGGACAAAACTTGAGGAAGTTGTACCTTTTAACATGTATATCGGGATTTAGACAATAACCCTGAAAGATATTACAGTGACCTTTATTGAAGACACACAAGATAACCAATATACACTCATGAACAAAACTTAAAGAAGTTGCATCTTTCAGCATGTATATCAGGATTCAAACAATAACTCTGAAACATATTACAGTGAGCTTTATTGAAGACACACAATATAACCAATATACACTCATGGACAAAATATCGGGATTCAGACAATAACCCTGAAAGATATTTGATATACAGGGACCTTTATTGAAGACACACGAGATAACCAATATACAGTGGTACCTCGACATACGAGCGCCCCAACATACGAGTTTTTCGAGATACGAGCCGACGAGCAAGTGATTTTTTTGCTTTTAGTTACGAGCGAAATTCGAGATACGAGTTCGGTTCGGTAGTATTGAAGATATTAATTTGTGATTTTAAATGTTTCTTTTTGACCAGTACTTTTGTTTTGTTTTTGCTTTTCCTAAAATGTTTCTTTCTTCTTCTTCATTATTATTTGTTCTATATGCAAAGCTTTGTTTTTTGAGACTTGAATAAACAAATTCAAGTTTATTATATTTTTGTGTGCTTTTAAAGTTAAAACACAACAGGTAATAACACGCAGTCGCGCCATCACGATCAGTTAGCAGCGTGCTTCCGCTGTGATAAGTTGTGTTTTGTGTTGCGTTTACATTTACATTTACAGTTTTAGTTCATTTATTTTTATAACCATGGATCGGAAGAAAGTTTGTAAAAAGTCAAGTGCTAAGAAAAAGATGATGAGTATTGAATTAAAACGTGAAATTATAGAAAAACATGAGCAAGATGTTCGAGTTGTTGACTTGTCGAGGCAGTATAGCCGTAGTAGTCCATGATATGTTCTGTGCTTAAACGGAAGGAGTCGATAAAAAGTGTAACGCCGGCTAAGGGCCTTACGATAATTTCCTAGCTGCGAACCTCCCTTCATGAAAATATGGAGAAACTGCTGATGGTGTGGGTGACAGAAAAGCAGCTCCAAGGAGATACCTTGACGCAGACCATCATTTGTGAGAAGGCAAGAGCGATCTACGGAAATTTGCTAAAGCAAACCCCGCAGACTTCCATCGACGAGACATCGGAAGAGTCATTTAAAGCCAGCCGGGGCTGGTTTGAGAATTTTAAAAAGAGGAGCGGTATTCACTCCGTTGTCAGACATGGTGAGGCAGCAAGTTCAGATATGAAGGCAGCTGAGGATTACATAAAAACATTTTCCGATCTAATAAAAGCCCAAGGATACATCTCTCAGGGTTTAGAGGTGGAAGAGAGAGACGTGAACGAGCTCATCGAGGAGCACACCCAGGAACTGACGACTGAGGAGATACAAGAGTTACAGTCACAGCAGCATACTGAGGTTATGCAAGTAATTGGTTTTGAGGAGTCAGAGGAGGAGGTTATTTCTACAAGTGAGATAAAGGAGATCTTAGGAATGTGGGAGAGAGTTTCACAGTTCGTGGAAAAAAAACCCAGAAAAAGTTGCAACAGGTCGTGCATCTGACCTTTTTAATGACACTTGCCTAACTCATTTCCGGAACATTCTGAGAGGGAGGAAGAAACAAACCTCCTTGGACATGTTTTTTTCTAAACGGCCTACAGGTGAAAGCGAGAAAAATGTAGCGAAAAGGCAAAGACCAGTGAGGATATCTAATTTATTTCTTTACATTCTCTTTTTTGTTTTTTTTTTTTGTGCAATAAATATTTGATATTTATAAATACGTTTTTATTATTTAAAACCACGTAACAAAAATAACTGGGGTGACATTTTGGAGGTTGGAACGGATTAATGGTAGTTCAATTGTTTTGTATGGGGAAATTTGCTTCGAGATATGAGTAATTCAAGATACGAGCAAGGTTGCGGAACGAATTAAACTCGTATGTCGAGGTACCACTGTACACTCATGGACAAAACTTGAGGGAGTTGTACCTTTCAGCGTGTATATCGGGATTGAGACAATAACTCTGAAAGATATTACAGTGACATTTATTGAAGACACACGAGATAACCAAGTATGAACAATTATGCCTCTGTCTCCTTCAAAAAAAAAAAAGAAAAAAACAGATGACCGGCGATATCAGACTTTCCACTTCCTTAAGTCCTGCCCATTAGTGTATTTATATATATTTAAATAAATATTGTTTGTCAACTCTCTCATGTTTTTGGCTATATGGATCATTGAAAAATCATTCCTACTTGTAGTAATACTAAGTGATGTATAAGATTTAGAAGTTAATTCCTCTAGTTATTAGTTACGGTGAAACTACACTAAGCAGGTACTCAGAGATGAAATTTCTGCATCCCGCATGTTGACTATTAATATACGTTCAGATAATATTGAGATAGCATCCAGTATATGATTGGTATTATCTGTGAATTAATACAAAGCAATAACGCGCCATCTATACATATAAAATAAAAGGATTTAAAGCGCGAATGTTTCTTTTATACATAATACGAACTGAATATAATGCTACTGTCCTATAAGCTTATTGTCCTATTAGTTTTATTACTGTCCTATAAGTTTACTTGAAAACCATTTCTAAGATTCCATCCTTCAGTGTAGCATATAAAAGCAGAATGATCCAATACAGTATTAGAGCTCTGAGAAGCGGTCTGGTGGATTAAATTGGCGAAACCGCTGGGAGGGTTCACCACTGATGAGCCAAGCCCTCCCAATATATTTTTTCATCGCAGTAAGGACAGTAGAAGTTCGTATTATGTATAAAAGAAACATTCGCGCTTTAAATCCTTTTATTTTATATTATCTGTGAAATCTGAAATATTTTAAACACTACTTTTCTTTAATATATATATAACTAGCGGATGTACCCGGCTTTGCCCGGGTTTTACCCGAGTAAAGGTTTGTCTAACGAACATTTGTTAAAACAATTCTCTATAAACTTATTTAAAAAATAATAGATATATTTTGATAATTTGAAACTCGTAAATTTAAATCTCTCGATAAAGTGAACATTTTTTCCCGGTCCCTGCGTGCCGTGTCATCCTGAATTTTGTCTTTCCTAATTTTCTACATTACGAAATCATCGTTTTATCTAGTGAACATTTTTTCCCGGTCCCTTGAGAAATACTCGATAAGTTGAATAAAATCAATATTAATTGGTTCCCTCGGTAATTGGAAGTTAAAGGAATAGTATCTTTGCCTTGGAATTGTATCATTATTCTTGTCTCAAATAAATTGCCTTGTCATCCTGAATTTTGTCTCTCCTAATTTTCTAGATTACAAAATCATCGTTTTATCCAGTGAACATTTTTTCCCGGTTCCTTGAAAAATACTCGATAAGTTGAATAAAATCAATATTAATTGGTTCCCTCGGTAATCTATAAATATATAAAAATGAATGTCTGTCTGTCTGTACTCTATAGATTCAAAAACCATACATCCAATCGCCGTGAAATTTTGGGATATTATTAGGTATATCCCCGGGAAGGTTTTCGAAAAATAATTTCTTGAATATCTTGAATATCCTTAGAGTTATTTGCAGATTTGTAGCTTTAACTCGCAAGCAGCGCCCCCTAGCGGGGGATAACAAGTTTTTTTATCAATAAGTTTTATTATCACTAAATTTATTATCTTAAAGATTATTTATCAAAAGTAAGATTTTCTAACTATTAATGACGCACAAGTCAAAGTTAGTTTTATCATTTATCTACAATATATATACTGAATATATATTAAATAAAAACAAACGATAGCAATGCGTCTCTTTATACATAAAATTTTTAATATGCTAGCTTTCGGATCTTATCGATCCTTCAACAGGCCAATAAGATCGATAAGATCCGAAAGCTAGCATATTAAAAATTTTATGTATAAAGAGACGCATTGCTATCGTTTGTTTTTATTTAATAATTTATAGCAATTCTTTTGTCTATTTACAACTGAATATATAGATTAACATGTAAGCTATTAAAAGACTAATATTAGACAACAGACAAAAACCATTTTTTATATTTGGAGAGATATAAATTTGTAATTATTATTATAAACTGAATCTGAAAGACCCAGCTTTACCTGGCTTCTCCCCCAGTGAATGTTTGCCAGATGAATTTAGCTTTAACAAATGTTATCCCTATATATAGTCACGACCGTCTTTCCTCATCGCTGTCCTCAATTCCTCATGTCACGGATGCGCGCGCATCATCATTGTGATCATTATCATTATCTAATGATAATAATAATAATTATTATTATTATATTATTATTATTATCAATATATATAGTCACGACCGTCTTTCCTCAATTCCTCATGTCACGGATGCGCGCGCATCATCATTATGATCATTATCTTCTATAGAAGCTTCTATCTTTATAATTATGTATATTTACAAAAAGTCAATTCGCTCGCGCCTCTAGCGGTGAAAATGAGGGGTAATACCAGCTGACCTAATGTACATATAAAGTTTGGAGCGGGACGTTTTACAAGAGTGACATCCACGGCTCCAATTTATAATTGTAACAAATAGTATTTGAATAAAAACATTCAATCGGGTAAAACACGGGCGTTGCCCGGGCCATTCGCCTAGTTTTAGTATAATTATATCTTCTCTTATCACTATGGTTTTACATTTTCATTGTTAAATTTTTTTTTCCGATTTATTACACTTTAGAAAGAAAATAAAATATACAGTAAAACCTCCCTTTAGCGGACACCCCGATAACGGACACCTCTCTACAAAGGACAGTTTTCATTTGCAAAATTACCATTTTTACTATTTAGCAACTCTCCGGTAAGAGGACACCTCTTCCTAAAGAATACTTTGGTTCTGCAATTAGGTGTTGTCCTTTACAGAGAGGTTCTACTGTATATATAATATTTGCCTAAGAGCATTATTCATTGGACAAAGATTCACTAGGAGAGAACCGGCGCGAAGCAGGGTCAAAATATATTATTGTAACGAAAATTATTCACCTTAGAGCGTAGTTTCTAATTAATGGATATAATATATTATGATTATATATATCTTATTTTCTTTCACAAGTGTAATAAATTCGGAAATAGAAAATTTAACAATGATAATGTAAAAAAAATGGTGATAAGAAAGGATATAGTTATAATAATCCTCATTTATTTTATAATATAACTAGCGGATGTACCCGGCTTCGCCCGGGTTTTACCCGAGTAAAGGTTTGTCTAACGAATCTCTCGATAAAGTGAACATTTTTTCCCGGTCCCTTGAAAATACTCGATAAGTTGAATAAAATTAATATTAATTGGTTCCCTCGTTAATTGGAAGTTAAAGGAATAGTATCTTGCCTTGGAATTGTATCATTATTCTTGTCTCAAATAAATTGCCGTGTCATTCTGAATTTTGTCTTTCCTAATTTTCTACATTACAAAATCATCGTATCATCATGATAATATTTAGAGCAGATTGTTGAATTATAACAGATAAATTAGAATATTTATCTTGATTATTTTTAGGCGAAAAGTTATTTCAAAATTTGTATTTGCTAGAAAAACCTTCTCAGTACTATACTAAATAACTTCCCAAAGTTTCATGGCGTTAAAATGAGTGGTTTGGTCAGGCATAAAGGACAGACACACACACACATACACACATTCATTAACATTCATTTATATATATATATATATAGATAACTAGCCGAATCTCCCGGGCAACGCCCAGGTTTTACCCGAATAAATGTTTTTATTCGAATACTATTCGTTACAATTATAAATTGGCACCGTGGATGTCACTTTTGTGAAACGTCCCGCTCCAAACTTTGTGTGTTTTCAGAATATAAAAATAAAAATGTAAATTTTCACAACGATATTTGAAAATTATATTATTTTGATTTTCAAATACTATTTGTTACAATTATAAATTGACGCCGTGGATGTCATTCTTGTGAAACGTCCCGCTCCAAACTTTGTGTCTGAGAAGCGATATTTTTATAGAAAGATGATCTGGCTTTTGTTTTCTGCTCGAATGAATGTTTTTCTGTTAGAATTTTGTTCCTGCGTACAAAAAAATGAACTGGTTTCACCCGTTGTCTCTGCTTTTTGGAATTTTTCCCGATATAATTTTGTATCTAATCAAACATGATACAGCAATATTGTCATCATCATTTTTTGACTAAAAATACAACTATTTTTGCCCAGAACCTGTCAATTTTATTTTTTATCGGTTAAAAATCCGATAAATATATTTTCCAGATTTTTCTCTATGTCCTGTCAAAACACGTTTTACATGTACATTAGGTAAGCTGATATTACCTCCCATCTTCACCGCTAGAGGCGCTGCTTGCGAGCGAAAAGGCAAATTTGCAACACAATTTGCAAATAACTCAAAGAATATTCGGGATAGAGACCTGAAATTTTCACTATAAGTTTTTCCAGATTCTACTCTATATACTGTTAAAATTTCAGTCAGATTAGTTACGTATTGTGGACGTGTATAGCCGACATAGATACCCACATACATACATACATACACTGACTTTTATATATATAGGGATATAGTAGAACCTCCCTTTAGCGGACACCACGCTAGCAGACACCTCTCCACAAAGGACAGTTCTCATTTACAAAATTACCATTTTTACAATTTAGCAACTCTCCGGTAAGAGGACACCTCTCCTTAAAGGACACTTTGGCTCTGCAATTAGTTGTTGTCCTTTACAGGGAGGTTCTACTGTAATTCCGAGTTAAAAATCCCCAAACATAATATTAAATAAATCATAGTCTGAAATCCCTTGGCGTGATTGAATATCGCAGATTGTGGCCACTGAAATATACATTCTAGAATGGCATCTATTTTGGAGGTTTAATTTGTCGGTAGAAGCGACCTTTACTTTTATAGATATTCTAGCATGTGATACACACTTTTGCGAAAACCAACTAACCAGAAAAACGTTATGTCACAAAAGTTTAACGAAAATATCTCCTGAAAATACGTTAGTCTCAATATTGTATACCTGCCATCTACACTTTCTATTCAATTTTTGTTCCCCTATTATTTTTTCACATATCTAAATATATATATGGAAATTTTGCCGGGTGGATATTAATCTAAAGAGACAAGGGTCGCCTCCCCCGTCAAAATAGACGTCAAAACCAGACGCCATTTATATATATATAGGATAAATTTTTTCCTGATCTATAAAAGCATAAGGCGCATTTCCCGTCAAATTAAATGTCAAAACTAGACACCATCTATTGATATATAGAAAAACGTTATGTCACGAAAATTTTAAAGAAAATATCTCCTGAAAATACGTAAGTTTCAATAGTACCTGTCATCTATACACAATAATACATCGAAATGTCAACGAGTAGACAAGGATCATTCAGAAGTACTGTAGAAGCAGACAGGAGAGAAGTATACAAGTATTAGACAAGACTACTAATGAGAGAGGAACTATAATCTGGAAACATAGCTAAAGTCAGTATCTCCTGGGGGTAGTTCTCTTATCAGAGACTGTGATTTCAGGTCAAATCATGAGGAGTTCTGTTCCAAAATAACTTTATTAAGTACCACTCAAAAAGAGCAATCTAGCTTATGTTATTTACATGAGAAATATGAACAGGTTCGTCACATAAAATAGTAATTTATAATACAATATAATGCAGCTTATGATTGTAGAACGAAGTTTGACAATTATACCGCAAATGTTTATTTTGAACGAAAAATCGAAATTTATTTTAATAACGATTATTTCTAACCTTAAGGATGAAGTATGATACGATGAATTGTGAAGAGTAATGATATAAAACAGTGTACAATGCGGAATTCAATCCCGGTTCATGGCTGTCGGGAATCGAGGGTTTCAACCACTCGTCCATCGACTTCAGTCATGAGGAATCTTTCAATCAAAACAATCTCTGATGAGAGACTACCTCCAGGAGAGGCTAATTTTTCCCGTGTTTTTAGGTTTTGATATCTCAGGGTAGATACCACTGCTGTATTTAGACGATAAATACACAAGAAGTAGGAATAATAACACCATTTAAATTACCAAACAAAATAATTATAATATGGAGATATTTCAATGTAAACATCGCTAAAAACTTTTTACATTTTTATTTAGCTTTAGGAAAATCCTTTTTCAAAGCTATTCACTAATTCTAAATACAAAAAACATGCTACGAGAGAAATACAGTAAAACCTGTATGAGAGGACACTCACGCTAGAGGTCACCTCTCTATAAAGGACAGTTTTCATAGGAAAAAAAATTGCATTTTCACTATTTAGCAATTCTCCGGTAAGAGGACACCTCTCCCTAAAGGACACTTTGGTTCTGCAATTAGGTGTCCTTTACAGGGAGGTTCTACTGTATTAATGCTTTCGTAGTGAAAATATGTAACGTATTCTATATTTAAAATTAGTGAATGTTTTCTTTATAAAATAGAATACCCAAAGATAAATAAAAATCTATATAGGTTTAGCGTGTTGTTTAATTTTTTTATCTCTATATTACAAATATATAAGTATTAGACAAGAAGTATATAAATTAGTTAGCGAGACTTATGTATGTTCCAGGAGTCCGGGGGTGAGTTATAAAAAGTCAACAAGAAGTAAACAAGCAATATACATGAAGTAGGGATTTATATAACTGTTATTGTAGAACGACATTTGAAAATTATCCCGCATGTGTTTCTTTTGAACGAAAAATCAAAAATTATTTTAAGGAGAAATAACGAATATTTCTAACCTTTCGTTCAAAAGAAACACGTGCGGGATAATTTTCAAATGTCGTTCTACAATCATAAGCCGCATTATATTGTATTATATAAATTACTTTATATAATATTTACGAAGGGAGAAATATGTCCAGGGTAGCCTAGTGGACATGGCATCTGCCCGGTAGGCGGAACACTGTGGGTTCGATTCCCATCCCTGGACACTTTTATTTTTCCGTTTATCATTACTCTTCACAATTCATCCTTTCATACTTCATCCCTAAATTTAGAAATAATCGTTATTTCTCCTTAAAATAAATTTTGATTTTTCGTTCAAAAGAAACACATGCGGGATAATTTTAAAATGTCGTTCTACAATCATAAGCCGCATTATATTGTATTATAACTGTTATTACTTATTGATTAAAATTATACAACATGTTTCTGGAGATAGGTTTATAATCAAGTATGTTATTACTTATCCCAACTACACATAGTATAAATCAGGATAATCATGTTGGGTAGTGTTTTATAACTATCCGTACTCTAAGTAAACCCTCCATACCTTACACATGTAGAATGTAATTTGATGACTTGCACTAGTTGGCGATTTTTTGAAAACTGAAAGCAATTGAAGAAAAGTTTATAACAGAAACTAAAACCTAAAGTAACAAAATTTGGTCAAGATAAAGACATCAATATAGATTTTTTCGAGATTTTAACAATGTATTAAAGAAGATAAAAAGAAATATTTTGCTAAACCATTCGAGCAAGGGTATTAACGCTGTGTCAGGACACAATACTTTGGGCATAATTGAGCCCCTCAATGCACAGATTGATTAACTCCATAAATAATCGGGAAAAAAATGTTTAATTTTTGTTGAAAGTCTAAAAATCTATATGACATATAGATTTTTAGACTTTCAACAAAAATTAAACATTTTTTTCCCGATTATTTATAGTTTATCAATCTGTGCATTGAGGGGCTCAATTAATTAAAAAAACATATATATAAAATCCCCTTTTTTAATCCTATCATTATTGTATATCGTTCTAGTAACTCAATAAAAATATTTTGAAATAATTGCAACGCCATCGTTAGTGAGCAAGTAGAGAAAATTGTGTATTTAAAATAGATTCCTATTAAAATTTTCTTTTCTATAACTAATAATTTTACAAAAGAAAGCGTTCATTATTTGAGTGACAAGGTAACAAATTCAAATAAAAATAATAGCTTTCTAATAAGTTAATTCGTGTTTATTTCAAATTCAAAATAAGTTATAGACATATTACATGGTATATATACTTTAATGATGAGCAGCTGGCCAAAATGACTACATAAAAATCCGTAATAGGCCGAAATGTTTTTATTCAGAAGTACAATAAGAGGTATATGAGAAGTAGACAAGAGATAAGGAAGAAGTAGATGCGAAGTCCGGATGACAGAAATCCTGAACATGTCTACCGTGTTTTACACTTTAGATGTAAATAAAAATAACTGGAAATTTCCAGGGAGAATCAGTTCCCCTTTCACTTGGGGTAGCTCCTTAAGAATGGTGAAACGCCTTTTTGTGGGGTTATTTCTTGTATTCTCTACTTCTTGTATGCTACCTTTTTACTTTTTGTATACAGCTTGTCTACCTCTTGTGTATTTTTTTGCATTTCTTTTCTTGTTCATGTATTTTTCTTTTTTACCTCATGTATTTATCTTCTTATATTTTTCTTGGTTTTTTTATGTTTTAGATATTTTTGTTTACTTTTTATTATTTTTCTACTTTTTGTATATTGCTTGTTTATCTTTCTCTTGCTTACGTATTATATATTGTTTACTAGCGGACGTACCCGGCTTCGCCCGGGTTTTACCCGAGTAAAAGTTTGTCTAACGAATCTCTCGATAAAGTGAACATTTTTTTCCCGGTCCCTTGAAAAATGCTCGATAAGTTGAATAAAATCAATATTAATTGGTTCCCTCGGTAATTGGAAGTTAAAGGAATAGTATCTTGCCTTGGAATTGTATCATTATTCTTGTATGGATGTACCCGGCTTCGCCCGGGTTTTACCCGAGTAAAGGTTTGTTTAACGAATCTCTCGATAAAGTGAACATTTTTTCCCGGTCCCTTGAAAAAAACTCGATAAGTTGAATAAAATCAATATTAATTGGTTCCCTCGGTAATTGGAAGTTAAAGGAATAGTATCTTGCCTTTGAATTGTATCATTATTCTTGTCTCAAATAAATTGCCGTGTCATCCTGAATTTTGTCTTTCCTAATTTTCTACATTACAAAATCATCGTATCATCATGATAATATTTAGAGCAGATTGTTGAATTATAACAGATATATTAGAATATTTATCTTGATTATTTCTAGGCGAAAAGTTATTTCAAAAATTTTATTTGCTAGAAACCTTCCCAGTACTATACTAAATAACTTCCCAAAGTTTCATGGCGATCCAATGAGTGGTTTGGTCAGGCATAAAGGACAAACAAACAAACAAACAGACACACATACATTCATTTTTATATATATAGATAACCCAAGTTCTTGGAGCGCACAGAACGCCAACTACCACGTATTGTATACTTCTTGCTTATTTATTATATATATATAAAATTGAATGTCTGTCTCTCTGTATGTTTGTACTCTATAGATTCAAAAACCATACATCCAATCGCCGTGAAATTTTGGGATATTATTAGGTATATCCCCGGGAAGGTTTTTGAAAAATAATTTCTTGAATATCCTTAGAGTTATTTGCAGATTTGTAGATTTAACTCGAAAGCAGCGCTCCCATTGCGACGATGATAACAAGTTTTTTTATCTATAAGTTTTATTATCACTAAGTTTATTATCTTTTTTTTTTTGCTTATCCCTAGTACACGTGGTACAGGCCATGATAATTATGGTGGGTAGTTAGCGACTGCTTTTACTGTAAGTGCACCACATGTCTACACATGTGAAAAGCAATTCGACTTTGCACTTACTAATGCCAGAGCCCCATTTGGTTACTTGCACTCGCTGGTGGGGTTGGACTTTTGCAAGAATCGGGGGCCATTGGAGCATTTTTTTTTCTTTTAAACAGAAAAAAGTGTCTAATGCGGGAATCGAACCCGGGTCCTAGTGGTCGAAAACCAAACGGTTTAACCAGCCTTCCACCGACCCCCCGTTTATTATCTTAAAGATTATTTATCAAAAGTAAGATTTTCTACCTATTAATTGCGCACAAGTTAAAGTTAGTTTTATCATTTATCTACAACATATATATTGGAAGAATAGATAAAATGATGATTTTGTAATGTAGAAAATTAGGAAAGACAAAATTCAGGATGACACGGCAATTTATTTGAGACAAGAATAATGATACAATTCCAAGGCAAAGATACTATTCCTTTAACTTCCAATTACCGAGGGAACCAATTAATATTGATTTTATTCAACTTATCGAGTATTTTTCAAGGGACCGGGGAAAAATGTTCACTTTATCGAGATATTCAAATTTACGAGTTTCAAATTATTAAAATATATCTATTATTTTTTTTATAAGTTTATAGAGAATTGTTTTAACAAATGTTCGTTAGACAAACCTTTACTCGGGCTAAAACCCGGGCGAAGCCGGGTACATCCGCTATTTTATTTTATATATCTCAGTCAATTTTATAAAATTCACGATGTATTAAAATCTTGTTGTATGAAATATAACGTAAAACAAATGTTGGTGAGATATTTTAGTGATACATTGAAGATATAGTTTTTTAACACCATGACATCGCACTAAATATTACACCTTTATTTTTTAGAAAGAGTGTTTTCAACTGAATGTGAATATATTCTTGAGATAGATATTTATAACCCAGGTTCCTGGAACAGAACGCCAACTACCCGGGGAGTCCAGCTCACTAGTATGGACTAGTGTTGAGCGCTTTTACTCGCGTCCTGTTTTGATTGTTGAGTTGAACCACTTGACCAGAAAGTTCCATGCTGGGGTTGAGTCTGGGAGGATGGCCATAGATCTAGGATTGAGGTGGGTCAGTCAAAGCAGGATAGCTGTTTGTATCCTATGTCTTAGGAATGCTGGACACCTGAAGAGAAGATGATCAACTGTCTGTGGTTCTTCTGAACAGTGGATACATGTAGGGTCTGTTTCTATATTCTTGAAAAAATACAGCATACTTATATGAATTATTGAGCAGATTAATAGAAATATCAATCAAAAAAATAATTTCAATGAAAAAAATCATAGAAAATTCCAACTCTTTAGCTTGAGTCAAAAGGCGATCCATTAATTAAGATTATATAAAAGGGCGTAACCTGGATCTGTAAGGAAAAAATTTGTTTTGTTTTTTTTTTTCTTTACAGATCCAGGTACGCCCTTTTATATAATCTTTAACTTGAGTAATAAATCGACCTATTGAAGATGGTTGATGAAAACTTGCTCAAGTACATCCAGGATATTGTAATCTCAACAAACTAGAAATTTCCGAAAATCATTTGTTGGTTGAAAGTAGTTTCAGAAAAAAACATATAGGCCCATCAGCCAATAATTTATTTAACGTATATTAATATATATAGTCACGACCGTCTTTCCTCATCGGCCGGCCGCCTCTGTCACGGATGCGCGCGCACAGGGAGGTCACGTGCTCGCCGGCTCCCTCGAGCCGGATTTGAACCAGCGACCTAAGGATCACCGTTGTAACATCTACAGTCGGGTAAAACACGGGCGTTGCCTGGGTCATTCGGCTAGTATGTATATAAGTAGGAGTAGGACGTTCCAGGATCCTGGGTTGCCTTTATGTTACTAGAACTAGGATTCAAAATAAGCATTCCCTTGAGTAGAGTGACCGAAGGTCACTGAAACGTCGGCAACTGAAATAAAAAAGTATCGTAGCTTTATAAGATTAAAATAAAGATGTAAACAGGCGTGACATAGGAGCCAACTCTGAAACACACACAAACACCCTCTGATAAAAAATTGTAAAAATCTACTTATATAATTGCCTTATTCTGTCTGTGTGAAGTTCACGGATAGATTTTGGTCATCAACGCGTGCATCATCATTATCTAATGATAATTATTTATTTATATACTTATATAATTGCCTTATTCTGTCTGTGTTCACTGTGTGAAGTTCACGGATAGATTTTGGTCAGAATGGATAAAATAAAAAAAGTGTCAAGGGATGGGAATCGAACCCACGACCTTCCGCTTACCGGGCAGATGCCATGACCACTAGGCCACATGACCACAATTTATAATTGTAACAAATAGTATTTGAATCAAAACATTCAATCGGGTAAAACACGGGCGTTGCCCGGGTCATTCGGCTAGTATGATATAAAAGAGGATAAAAAATAGATTTAAGAAGGATTTATTTATGCTTGAAACTTGAAAGAAATATTAAGAAGAGATATAGATGCATTTCTCTGCAATTATTTTATCAATCTTTATAGTTTCAATGAGTTGGATTCAATTAAATTATATTTTTTCCATCTATGATATTTAGATAAATACTACATTCAGCGTTTGAGCTAGAGCTGCAAAGTTCTAGTCCTCCCGCCTCTAGTCCTGACCTCCACGGACCCAATCCGGCCTAACCTGCCTCTTCCCTAACGGAGATCCTGTCCCTAGCCTCTCCAGCTTGGTCATAGTGGTTTTATATTGCCACGTGGAAAATTAGGGAAGACAAAAATTTCAGGAGGAAACAAAATTTATTTCAGGGAAGGACAAACTAAGAACGGTAAACAAAAGATAAGCCACGAGGGAAATTTACAGAGTCGCAAGATATAAAAATAAAAATGACCACTCTGTTAAATAAAAAATAATAAAATTAAGAAATACTATGTTACATAAACTAAATTAATACATACTATGTTACATAGCTTCTTCCCTATGGGAGCTGTGACCCACAGCTAGCAACTATTGTAGATACTGACGTGGATTTGACGTGCTTCTGCCAAGGATTCCATCGAAGTCTTGGAACTTTGTCCCTAGTACCTTTGCGTCCATTTTCTTGCGGCGTGAAGAGCGGCTGTGTCGTCGTATCGTCTATAGGGACATCGTCATCTTCGAGGGAAGTCTTGGCTTTAGCACGTGGTGGAATCCTGGAGCCAGTCTCCGAAAATGCAGATCACAGCACCCATGGCTTCAAGGTCTTCTCGGCGGTGTTCAAGTTTGTCTTCCCTAAATTACCCGGCATCTCCACCAAAATGCCACGTGGAAAATTAGGGAAGACAAAAATTTCAGGAGGAAACAAAATTTATTTCAGGGAAGGACAAACTAAGAACGGTAAACAAAAGATAAGCCACGAGGGAAATTTACAGAGTCGCAAGATATAAAAATAAAAATGACCACTCTGTTAAATAAAAAATAATAAAATTAAGAAATACTATGTTACATAAACTAAATTAATACATACTATGTTACAATATATTCCGCTTTATGCGGCCATTGGGACTCAAAAATAATATATTTTGGTTAGCAGCCCCGTAAATAAATATATTTCCAGCATTCAGCGTTGTAACTATTATTTTATTTTCGGGGATATTTTGAAGATAAATTTTAAGCCTTCTTATTCTAATGTGTGTGGAGGGTGCCTTATTCAAAATATTTTTTTAAATATAATTTTGTATGAAAAAATAGTACAAATTTAACATTGTACTGGGATAAGGTGCATAAATTAAGAAGAAAAAAAAAGGCATCTCCTTATCGTGCAACTGAAATAGTGAAATTTTGTATGTACTCTATTATTTTATAAGTGGCCACTAATAAACTAATGGATGGTTACACATATTATATAAGTCAAAATATCGTATTTCTTTTATTGACCTAATTTGCTGGAGCATACATATGTCGACAACTACCCGGGTTGTTCTCTAGACATAAATCTTCTTGGTTTTATGTATACTGGCGGTTGAAGTCCAGGTTATTTGATGGCTCTAAGCGGATTTATTTCTTGTAAGATTTGCTAGCAATGAAGATTCCTAGCTGGGTGGCCGTATTGTACATTCATTAACAAAAAAAAATCTTTGAAATATATTGTTACGAGACGAGAAAGCTTCGGAATTGCCGTGGTAGTCAGCAGGGTCAGTTCGACCACATGTTCATCCCAGGAATAGCTGAGGATGGATCAGTCAAGAAGAAAAATTAATGTATGTGTGTGTCCTTTATGCCTGACCAAACCACTCATTGGAACGCCATGAAACTTTGGGAAGTTATTTAGTATAGTACTGGGAAGGTTTCTAGCAAATGAAATTTTTGAAATAACTTTTCGCCTAAAAATAATCAAGATAAATATTCTAATTTATCTGTTTTAATTCAACAATCTGCTCTAAATATTATCATGATGATACGATGATTTTGTAATGTAGAAAATTAGGAAAGACAAAATTCAGGATGACACGGCAATTTATTTGAGACAAGAATAATGATACAATTCCAAGGCAAGATACTATTTCTTTAACTACTAATTACTGAGGGAACCAATTAATATTGATTTTATTCAACTTATCGAGTATTTTTCAAGGGACCGGGAAAAAATGTTCACTTTATCGAGAGATTCGTTAGACAAACCTTTACTCGGGTAAAACCCGGGCGAAGCCGGGTACGTCCGCTAGTAGATAAATAAATATAGACGACCCTTGTCTCTTTAGATAAAAAAATGTATAAAATATAAAAGAGAGAGAGAAATGGAGAAAAGAACTAATATTGGTTTGATGATAGAATAGAATGGTCTAGTCCAGGGGCCGGCAAACTGCGGCTAGCGAGCTACATACGGCTCTTTGGATGTGAAGCTCTTTATATAGTTCCATACGTAAATATTATTTATGTAAGTACTATTTATTGTTGGAAAGAAGAAATGTTGTGACTCTTTAAAAACTTTGTAAATTGTAATTTTTGACTCAAAAGTTTGCCAACCCCTGGTCTAGGAATTAAAAGATATAAAGAGAATTGCTCGGAACATGGTGGAATGGCGTTCCATTTGATATTCAACCTACCTATGTATGATAATGGAAAATGTTAATTTGACTATATTTTTCGTCTTTTTATATAAAATGTATATTACTATTACATTAAATCCTTTCTGTAAAGTACACTTAGTTGTAGAGCCAAAGTATCCATTAGGGAGAAGTTTCCTCTAACTGTAGAGATGATAATTAGTACAAATGGTAATTTTTGTAATAAAAGCTGCTCTTTGAAAAGAGATGTCATCTCATGGAGGTTCACTGTAAAAGTTTCAAATTTGTATATTTAAAAGTACACACGGATACAGATGCAATAGCACTGATATAAAATTGAATTGTGGTACAGTTTTTTTTTTTTTGTATTCTACATTGCTACCTTAGGCAGGTCTCCGTCTAATCGAAGTTGATGGGGAAAAAAAGGAAAAACGTTCATGTGGTTACATGATATAAGTTCCTATTTAAGACAAGTGGTCGCTTAAAGAAGGTTTTACTTTTACTATTAAAATTAGAAATATTGTAACACTATTTTCACACTTTTCTTGATTAATCAAGAATAGGTATTTGGCCAATTCTGGAATAATTAAAAATCAACGAGAATAGTTTATATTTATTCCGATAGATGGCGCAAGCCATCAGGAACTTTCAGTTGCATGATAGGAGATGCCTTTTTCTTAACTATTTTCTTTGTAAACATACAGTAGAACAACCTCTCTGTAAAGGACAACACCTAGTTTCAGAGCCGAAGTGTACTTTAGAGAGAGGTGTACTCTTTTCTGGAGAGTTGTTAATTAGTAAAAATGGTAATTTTGGCAATGAAAAAAACTGCCCTTTTTATAATAATTTCCTCTAGTGGGAGTGTCCTCTCTTGGAGGTTCTACTGTATATATTAAAATTGAGAGCTTTTTATTCTTCAGATCTCATAATGCAATGAAAAAAATGGAAAAGGGAGGGCATGGCTCATCATTGGTGAACCTTCCCAGCGGTTCCACCAGTTTAATCTACTATACCGCTATAATATTGTATTTTGTTTTTATACCGTTACTGAAGCTGACCTCTTGGAAAAAGTATTTTACATGAACTATGGGTATAAGTTTATAGAAAGACAGTAGAGAAATACATATAGTTTTATTATAAATATATAATATGCTTCGAGCAAAAAATTTGCTTTATCGCAAACAGCAAGTAAAGGTCTTTTTTGAGAAAATTTGTATCGAAAAATAATGGTTTGGTGTCGTAAAACAGACATTCTGTTTTAGGATCAATCTTAACACGAGAAAATACTTTTGAGTATATCTATATTTTATTTCAAGCATCTACATCTCAGTACATTGGGTATATTTTGTACTTTCTTAGGAAAATACAACAGAATTAGAGATATTGTTTTGAATAATAACTTTTTCGTAAAGGTTGATTCTTAATGCAACTGTGATATCGTTTTCCTGTTGTCACAGAGTCTTCAAAGTACCTTTTTTCTTATCAATATCTTAAGTCAAAATACCAACATCATCTCAAACAAAGACTTAAGAAAAAGGCATCTCCTGATTCTCTGCCAATAAACTTTAGTTACACAATCAGGAGATGCCTCTTTCTTAATTTATCCACCTGATCCCAGTACAATATCACAAATCCAAATACCAACATCATCTCAAACAAAGAAAGACTTAAGAAAAAACATCTCCTGATTGTGCAACTAAAGTTTAGTTACACAATCAGGAGATGTATTTTTCTTAATTTATTCACCTGATCCCAGTACAATATCACAAATCCAAATACCAACATCATCTCAAACAAAGAGAGACTTAAGAAAAAAACATCTCCTGATTGTGCAACTAAAGTTTAGTTACACAATCAGGAGATGTATTTTTCTTAATTTATTCACCTGATCCCAGTACAATATCACAAATCCAAATACCAACATCATCTCAAACAAAGAAAGACTTAAGAAAAAAACATCTCCTGATTGTGCAACTAAAGTTTAGTTACACAATCAGGAGATGTATTTTTCTTAATTTATCCACCTGATCCCAGTACAATATCACAAATCCAAATACCAACATCATCTCAAACAAAGAAAGACTTAAGAAAAAAACATCTCCTGATTGTGCAACTAAAGTTTAGTTACACAATCAGGAGATGTATTTTTCTTAATTTATTCACCTGATCCCAGTACAATTTCACTTTTATACTTTTTTTTCAAAAAGAAAGACTTGTTTGATCTATCGCGCTCGATTTATGGCAAAGTGCAATGTTGACGTACTTTGAAACTGAAATATCCAAGAAGAGATACTACTGAAGAGGAGTTGTTATGTATGATATTAATATTCATTGTGATTTATTTATCATCATCATTTATTGTATAAATACTTTGTTTTTAATTAAAAGATTAGTATGTAAAAATAACTAGCGTTGCGTGATAAATCTTAAACTAGATACATAATAATAGCCATTAAAATCGTTCTTTATTCCAAAATCAACAAGAACTCTCTCTCTCTCTCTCAGCAACCACCCGACCTGCAGGGCTGGCTCTTCGATCAAGGGCTGGATGACAATGCCATCCTCGTGTCTGCCAAGTCATCCATACACAGGTTCTTTCTGAGCCTTGAGATGAGGGGAGAACGTGACTTACTGTCTGGAGGAGGACTCTTTGTCGTTGTCTCCTGGACTTTACATAACTGTATATAGTTTACTCTTTTATTTTATCCCTCTTTTTATTATAATTATTATATACTACCACCATTGACTTGTGTATGATCTCAATAAAATATTTTCAAATCTCTCTCTCTTGACGTAACCCAAATACCTGGAGCTTAAATCGCCAACTCAACAAGAACAGATGGCAAGCGGCTTGGTTAAAAAATAATATTGTATTTCTAATCTGTATCTTTTGACTCTAAAACCATAGTCATATTGTTTATTCTTCATGTGAGTATCATTTTACCATCTTCTGACATGATCACCTTATCAGCGATTATATAAAATAATTTCTTTATCTCCTAATTTTGTGAAAATGAATTTATAGATTCTTTGAAGTAATATATTATAAGGTTAATAAATGAAGAGTCAAATTATTTAAATAATTTCTCACTAAGTATATATATATATATATGTCATAATATATGCTCTTCCAGGAATAATAAAGTAAACCTACAGTCAACGAGAGAGAGACGTCGATAGAAAGCTAAGTTACGGCCATTTTAAACGACTGACCACATGCCGGAGGGGGCTTTGTTGGGAACCCTGCCGGTCTATTTTTAGATAGTCGGGGGGGGGGGGGGGTGGTGGCCACACAAGACGGCGTTACGCAGTGACAGCCCCACGCGCTACCTCTCTCTCTCTGTTTGCTGGGTCCCATCTTCCAAACTTGTTTTTTCCTTATTTCTCTCTCCCCACATTATTATCATAATGCCACACTGAAAGTCGACAGGATCATATCACAGAAGAGTCGACAGGATCATATCATATATATATATATATATATGAAATGTAGATAATAAAGTTTATCAAATAAAAATTTAAATCTTAAATATAATTTAAATTAAGTTGATATTATAGATTAAGTTAACATGGATTTATATATTGATAGAACTATATTTAAAACTTTTAATAATAGTAATATTTTATATATAAAAAGGAAATTCTATTAGATTAGCAAGCTAAATCTAAATTAATTATATAAGATAAAAGTTGATAATTATTTTTGTGTTTAAGTTAGATTATTAAAAAGTTGTTTATATGTATTATATTTATATCTTATTTAGGAGAGAAAAATGTAATAAAAGTAATTATATGTTAGAATAATATGTTTTTATTTTAAATAGAGAGAGAAAAAAAAATTTTTGAAAAATAAAAAGAAAATTTAACAAGAAAAGAAGATTTAACAACGTAACGTCTTTTAGCATCGGTTTTTACCCGTCATGTAGACATACTCTAAAAATAAATAGGAATAAAGAAGAGATTTATAATGATTATATATTTATTTTTAGTAAAAGAGAGGAAAGAGATAAAGAAAGAACCATACACTTTTATTTCAAACAGGTAGAGAATTGAAAGGGTGTTAATATTTTTTAGTTAATTAATAGATTTTGTAATTTTTTTTATATAATTTTTTTTCCTATATAATTTTAGATTTTTTTTTTTATAAGAGTAAGAATAATTTGATATAATGTTTTGCCTAGTTAAGGATAGATAAACATATTTTAAATCTTTGCCTATTAGAAATTATTTTTTGGAACCCTAATGGTAGACCAGGACATTACACAAAAGGAGATTGGAAAATCTATTGGAAAGAGAAATCTGTGGTATCAGGGCTCTTCAGATGAAAATACCACATCCCATTTCACCCTTACTTCATTATGGATTGATTTCTCTTCGACCATTAAACTGTATAATTAAATTAATATTAGATAAAACATAGAATGAGGTTGTTTACTTACTTATTCAAAGTCACTCTCCTCCGGAGAAGGATTATTTCTGTATTCTATCTTATATATGTATGTTTTGAAAATAGAGCAATCCATAAATAAATATTTAATTAAAAAGTCATATATTGTATCAAAATATCATTTATTTTACCAATATTTCAGTTGGCTGAACGCCAACCTTTATCAAGGTAGAGAGAAAATAGATGTAAACCCGGGTTCCTGGAGCCTAAATCGCCAACTACCCGGCTTATCAAGGTATTATAACATATTAATGCCATAATCCTTTCCTTTTTTTATATCTATAAAAATGAAATCCAAAATCGATGTTTGTTATCGCGTTGCGCAAAATTTACAGAATCAATCATTATGAAATTTCGCATGTAGGTAGCTGAAGATTTCGTTTAACATATAAGTTATTCAAAAAACTAAAAAGGTTAATATGTTTTTTTTATGTAAAACCAAAAAGCGTTAGTTCCAGCCTTTTACCGCAGCACTGGTAGCGACGATAAATGAATTTGATTGGTTAATAATTCTACACGTAGTTTGTTTACACGTTGAATGTTAGTTTGTTTACACGATGAATGTTTTTAAAAGGTAAGATTTTCCAATCGCCGTGAAACTTTAGGAAGTTATTTACTATACTACTGGGAAGGTTTCTGGTCTGAATTTGATTTGAAATAAATATTTGTTGCAATTTTATTTGCATATTTTCTACTTTCACTCGCAAGCAGCGCCTCTCGCGGTATCTAGTATTTTACATATTTACTTCATATGTCACACTTATTGTTAATAATCAATTTCTGAACAGTAGTCACGAGGCTCGTGAAACTTGCACGCAGCTATCTTCTTATATACATGTGCCTTATATACATGTTAATAACTATATAATAAAATAGGATTGTAGAAGTATTTACAAATTATGGTCAAAATAGGCATATATAGATAAGTATTTACATAGTAAAAGAAATCTTAGACAAAAATTGCTATATACATCGCGCTAAGCATAATGGAGAAAAATGTGGGAAATCAATTTAAGAAGTTGTCGTGGTGTTTCCGTGTTTTTTTCTTCTTGTGGGAGTAGAGGTAAGATTGGTAGCCACAGGTAAATGTGCACTGGTCGCATTGAAATGGTTTATCGCCTCTGTGTTTCTGCATGTGGGTTTTTAACCGGGAATTATGAAGTGTTGTATAGCCACATAGGTCACAATTAACGACATACTTGTCCTTATTGTGAACCCGCATATGGCTGAAAATTGCACTTTGCCACTTGGAGCTATAGCCGCATACTTTACACTTGAAGGGTTTGTCTTCTTGATGTTTCATCATGTGCTTGTGTACTTGAGTTTTTAGAATTGCACGATAGTTACAAAATTGACATTTGTGGGGTTTATCACCGGTATGAATCATTTCGTGATCTTTTACTAGATACTTTCTTGAAGATCTGTAATTACAGTATTGGCACGAATATGGTTTCTCGCCAGTATGTGTAGATACATGTGCATCTAATGAGCTCTTTCTGTCTGTAGTATAGTTACAATAGTCGCAACATAAGTGTTTCTTCATTGTTTGAGGTGTGTGTTGTTGAAAGGTTGTTGCATTGGTCTCAGATTGCTTGGAAGTCAGGTTTTCTGGAGTTGTCTTCCTACTACGTGGTGCCATTTGTCTAAGAGTATTGAGTTTTATCAAAGTTTTATTTCGGAATTATTTTTATTTATTTTATCGATAATTATATTTTAGAAACAATTGAAAGAGAAAATACAAGGTAAAATAATGAATACAAATAATGAATTCAAAATAATGAGACTAATTGTTATATTTTTTAAAAATCTGTTATATATATATATAAAATTATATAAATTAAGATTTTTCAATATTTCAACAATTAGATATATTTACCTGGATACTTGCATTTTTCTATTTTAAAGACGCATATAAAAAGGAAGGTAAGATATAAAAATTATGTTTTTATCAAAATAAAATTTTAAATAAATTTATATTTGAATGTTTTAAATTTTTAATCATTATTTTAAATTTATATATTTTGTATTTAAGGTAGACGGCTTATGATACTAATGGCACTTTCAAACTTCGTAGTCTTCAGTACAATTCTGCGATAGAATAATCAGAGATGGGTTAAGCACACCTACAGTACCTCTAGCGCTCGCTGACCGCCGTTTGATAACTCTATAACACGAGGTCTAGAACAGTGGCCACTTTTACACTAGACCTAGTCCTCTATCCTTGTACCTTACCTACTTTCCGAAAGCCCTTGAATTATATTAGAATTAATTGAACTGAATGTCCACGTCATATATACTGATGTATCACAGACGATTGAAGGAATTGAAGCTGTAATTATTATGGCAACTCCCCTACAACCTATACAACTTAGACTTCGCCAAGAATTCACAGCGTCCCAAGGTCTTAGTCATATTCTATACAAAAAAAAGACTATTCATCATTTGTCACACGATAGCATTACCATTGCGTTAGACTTCCAGTCTCCTCTTTCCGCCATATGTAGCCGTTGGCCTTCAATAACACACCTTGCTGCTATCTCCAACTTACATAGTAGACCAAATGACTAATTTTCTGGGTTAGAGGCCACAGCGGCATCGTGGAAAATGAACTGGCAGACCAAGCAGCCATTCTTCAGAAGTTAAATTATTTTATAATAATAAAAGATCATGGCGCGTAAACCTTCTCTAGCCAACTCCATTGTGTCTGATGCAATGTTTAGGAAATACCGCTGCCACTGTAAACAAAGTCGCGTCCTCTATGAGTCATTTTTGTTATTATTTCATGAAAATGTTTATGTTAGATAGGGAATGCATGTAGAATTTAATGATATAATTTATTTTAAAATATATTTCAATTATTTAATATTGATTGCAAAACTTTTGTAGTGTCCCTTGTATTTTATTAACGTTTCTTGCTTTGAAAATATATCATACATATAGATAACAGAGGTTTCAGTTGTGAGGTTTGAAGCTATCTCCTCAAGAGATACTGAAATATACATACCGATATATATACATAATTTTCGTTATTTACCACTGGTTCGCAAAATTAAAGGAACAACATATTTTTTTCTTTTATCTCAAATTTTATTGAACATTTATCAATGAAATTTTATACACAAATTTATTATTCCATTATTGATTAGAATACCCGAAATCAAAGAATTCTAATACGCATTTTATGCAAATTAGCCGGTCAAGCAATGATCTTCTTGCAGTCAGTGCATAAATATTTTGGATATTGTTGTTAATATGGGGTGTGATCGCCTTTAACTGATAGACAGGCTCTACATCGGTGACCCATACTAAGAATTAGAGAGTTTATCAGCTCCTGTGAAATCAACGCCCACTCTTGTGTTAAGGCTGTTTCTAGCTCATGAGTGTTTCTAGGAGGGGGTTGGAGGGATGAGATCCGCCGTCCTAGGTTGTCCCATACATGCTCAATGGGATTTAGGTCTGGGGATCGAGCTGGCCAATTCATCCGAGCAATTGCATGGTTTTGGAGAAAAGTGTCGACCACACCAGCCCTATGTGGACGAGCATTATCATCCATTAGAAGAAAGTTTTCTCCCATTTCCAATGCTTGAGGCATCACATATGCTGCCAAGATCTCGTCCGATACCTCTGTCCAGTCATGGTTCCTTGCCGAAAAATATGGAGTGCTGTGCGACCGCCCAAGAAGATTCCAGCCCATACCATAAAACTTTGGCTTCTGTAGGGATCCCTTTCAACCATATTCCGGGGAATATTTCTGGTTCCTACCTCTCTCCAGGCAAATACACGACGAGAATCGCTGTTTAGAGAGAATCTGGACTCATCAGTGAACTTTACACGCCTCCATTCATCTGGATTCCAGACGACATGTTGTCTGCACCAAAGTTTCCTTGCTCTCTTTTGAGGTGGTGTCAATGGCACACAAATTATGGGTCGTCGAGCATAGAGACCCTTCTTGTGAAGCCTTCTGCGTATTGTATCAGTTGATACTAAGACTCCTGTAGCTGCATTGAGGTCACTTCGTAGTTGCGATGCTGTCATTCTTCTATTGCGACGCACAAGGAGACTCAAATAACGATCTTGATTTAACGTTGTGACCCTTGGCCGTCCTTGTCCGGGTGTTCTAGCAACATTAGCTGTCGTTTGAAATTTTTCCAAAGCCTTGAGACAACGTTTCTTGTCACTCCAAGCCATCTTGCTACTTCTGCCTGTGATTGGCCTGCTTCCATCCTTCCAATAGCTTGCCATTTTTTTTTTCTTTTGATAAATGTTGCCTATAAGCCATGAAAACTTTAAAAAACAAAAAGGTTCAATAAAAATCTAGTGGAGCGTAAAATTAGGACGCTTTGAGAAAGACTCAGGCACGTGCTGGAAGCGGAGTCAACGTAGACGGTGGTATTTTGCATATTGGGAACAACTTTATTTGTTTTCCTATTTTACATACTCTCTTAATTCATGGAAGCTTTTGAATGTACCAAAACTTGATATATATCCCTTAATATAACTTTTCTTTTTCTTAAACATGTGTTGTTCCTTTCATTTTGCGGACCAGTATAATATGTTATAACACCTTGATAAAGGCTGGGGTTCAGCCAATTGAAATATTGGTAAAATAAATGATATTTTAATCCAATATATGACTTTTTAATTAAATATATGTGTGTGTATATCGTGTTAAATTATGTACATGTATAAGTTGTACCACAAAAGGCAATCTCTCTCTTCAATTATACATCAGAACGATGTACTGTTCATCACTCTAGTAAAGTCCCTTACTAGTGATTATATAACATTTCAAGAGTGAATTCGTCACTTTAAAAATAAATTCGACGCCTTTAAAAATAAGATTGTTATGTGTGAAAATCAAAAGACAATATCATAAAGATTAATTAAATACATTTTATATTAAGTTCAAAACACTAATATAGGAGCAAATAACCACAAAATAAATTAGAAACAGATGGTGTTCTTGTGACCAGGAAGCAATTTTTGCGAATGCGAGCAAACAACCATCCTTCACAGTCTCCTGATGTAATTCTACTGATTGCTGCATCAGTGATAACCACGCCTAACGTGATGTCGAGGAAGCAGCGACCTTACCAATGTTTTAATTTTGTTAAATGAAAATTAGATTGGATTTATCATATATGAATATGGTGACAAAAACTTCACGCTGCTTCTTAGAAGACTAACAGATGCCCGTGTTTCTGTGGATGTGTGGGCTCTTGTATTATCCATAAAGAAGTAGGCATTATTAAATCCATATCGAGTGGCTACAATTTCATCAAGCTCACACAAAAATTCAACGAAAAGAGCGGCCGAGTTAGCACTCTTTTAACAGTGACGAATTCATTTGCGAATGCGAGCAAACAACCATCCTTCACAGTCTCCTGATGTAATTCTACTGATTGCTGCATCAGTGATAAACACGCCTAACGTGATGTCGAGGAAGCAGCGACCTTACCAATGTTTTAATTTTGTTAAATGAAAATTAGATTGGATTTATCATATATGAATATGGTGACAAAAACTTCACGCTGCTTCTTAGAAGACTAACAGATGCCCGTGTTTCTGTGGATGTGTGGGCTCTTGTATTATCCATAAAGAAGTAGGCATTATTAAATCCATATCGAGTGGCTACAATTTCATCAAGCTCACACAAAAATTCAACGAAAAGAGCGGCCGAGTTAGCATTCTTTTAACAGTGACGAATTCATTTGCGAATGCGAGCAAACAACCATCCTTCACAGTCTCCTGATGTAATTCTACTGATTGCTGCATCAGTGATAACCACGCCTAACGTGATGTCGAGGAAGCAGCGACCTTACCAATGTTTTAATTTTGTTAAATGAAAATTAGATTGGATTTATCATATATGAATATGGTGACAAAAACTTCACGCTGCTTCTTAGAAGACTAACAGATGCCCGTGTTTCTGTGGATGTGTGGGCTCTTGTATTATCCATAAAGAAGTAGGCATTATTAAATCCATATCGAGTGGCTACAATTTCATCAAGCTCACACAAAAATTCAACGAAAAGAGCGGCCGAGTTAGCACTCTTTTAACAGTGACGAATTCATTTTAGAAAGTAACGAAGTCACTCTTAAATGCTATAAAGAAGAATGAGCCACAACACCGATTAAGGCGATTTTTGACAAAAAACCAATCTGTATACATTACTAGTAACTTTTTTTACTAGGATGATTAACAATACATCGTTATTAACATTATTAAAGGGAAAGGTGCCTCTTTTGGTACATAAATATCATCCTCCCGTAACTTTATATTGTACACATAAGTATAAGATAGAATTCTGTTAGGATTTTTATAAGTTGTTTTTTCATAGATTAATTTATTTATATTTTGACCAGATGACCGGACGACTTTAAATGTATATATTTGGTTTTTAATGATGTTAATCGCAGCAGTGGTGCTCCCACCTCCCTATTCACCACTGAAACTTAAACTCCACAACAGCTGTACCTCCTTCCAGGCGGAACTTTTGGCGATTCTTTATGCCACCAGATCTATTAGGATCATGCCGCGACAAGACTTTGTCATTGCTTCCGACTGCCAGGCAGCTCTACATGCCATCTGTCACCCCGATATCCCTAGAACCCCACTTACTGCAGAGATAATCAGAAACCTCAATACTCTGGACAATGTTCAACTCTGCTGGGTCCGGAGTCATTGCGGCATCGTTGAAAATGAACAGGCTGATGAAGTCGCCAAAGCCGCAGCTCAATCCAAATTGCCTTTACACTTCGCAACCCTTCCAAGGAAATATGTCCGCTCTCAAAGCAAACAGTTCGCCCTCCAACTATGGACCGACCTCTACACCACAGACCATGCTACAAGAAACCTCAGAAGAGTAGCTGCATCTCCTAGTCTTCTAATCTCAATTCTCCCAAAACTAAAATATTGCAACGTCACCTCTACAATTCTGACAGGACATGGCTTCGTTCAAGCCGACATCGCCAGAGCCTCCAAAAACAACGACCGCGTATGCCAACACTGTCACCAAGAAAATCAAACAGTCGACCACCTCCTATTCAGTTGCCCATCCTACCATCTTCAGAGATTCCAGACTGCAACTCTACTTAACACCAGCACATTCAACCAAGAAGCATTGAAGAGCCTCCCCAAAAATAAAACAGCCTGGCGACATCTAATCAGTTGGATGTCAACTGCAACAAATAGACAATAAGTCAGAAGACAAACCCGGACAGTTGGCGACTTTCGTACGCTCCAGGAGTCCGGGTTATGTACAGAATAATATATTATGTACAGAATAATATAATGTTAATTAGTTAGTTATGACAGGAAATTAAAAGTGTTGATTTTCTTAGAGGTGTTGGTGTTTACTCTGCTCGATTGTAGACTAGGAAAGAATTGGTTCCTAACAAATTCATAAATAAACATTCCCATAAGGAGAATTACAGAGTCACTGAAACATCGAGAATGAAATTAATATCGAATCAAGACATTAAGACGCAAATGTGTATTTTCACAAATAAACCAAACTTCTAGTGTCCTTACTGCGATGAAAAAAATACCACTGATGATCCAAGCCCTCCCAATATTTTTTCATCGTAGTAAGGACAGTAGAAGTTTGATTTATTTGCGAGAAGAAACTTTCACGTCTTAATGTTTTCATTCGTTATATATATATGGAGTATTATTGCTTTGTATTAAAATGATTATTGGTTGAGATAGCTGGATCTTTAAAATAAAAGCTATATCAGTTTCTTAGTTAACTAAATCTTAAAACTCCGCCTTTGCTGGTCCCCATCCCGAATGAAAAAGGAGGAGGGGGAGCAGTAAAAAGCTCGATAACAAACCTGGGTTCAGCTGGCCCGGCTGATAGTACCCTGTAAGGGCTCCTAATCCAGTGATACAGGATGAGCAGCGTTTGTACTCCATGTTAGGAGCTGCTGCACATGGCGTCTTTTCGTCATGTCAGAGGTCGCCTTTTTTTTTTTTTTTTTTTTTGGAGCTAAGTCGGCCTGCCACTGAGTAGTGCTCCTAGTCTTGATGACAAAGGCAGCTGCATTCTACTTCACCCAGTGTGGAGATAAGAAAGAAGAAAAAGAACTAAATATTAAAGATAATATCGATATATTCAGTAGATATTGAAGCGTGGCGTCTACAAAAACAGAATGGTAGACGCCACTATAGATGGGTGTGGCGGTAGGACTACAAATTAATCTACAAGAACGGTCTTGATGAGAACGCTACACGCATGTCGTAACTTATTTCCGGCCTTCGTGAAAAGCATGTTCATTCTCTTGATCCCAGTCAACAATGGAACTGCTCGATCTTCTACTCTTCTCTTGTATGACCTTACACACATTGTTATTATTCTTTTTAATATAAACACAAGGTAATGAGACAAAATCCAGATAAATAAATAGTGTGTGGCGTTTCGGTAACAGCGTTTTTACCATCTTCTGACAAAAATCAGTACTTTTGTCTGAAGATGGTAACAGCGTTGTTACTGAAACATCACACATTATTTATTTATTTGGATTTGGTCTTATTACCTTGTGTTTATAATTTATAATACAAATTGTACCTTATCTATTTAATATACTAATATACTTTTTTTAAAAAACTGAATTCTATTGACGTTATGTGGCGCTGAGTTTGTTGTTGACACACTTTAAAATGTTATAATACCTTGATAAAAGTTGGCGTTCAGCCAACTAAAATATTGGTAAAATAAATGATATTTTGATTCAATATATGTCTTTTAATTAAAGATTTAAGTGATGTATATATTTCCTGTTTTAACATAACTTTTATTAATTACAGCTCAAAAAAAAAGAACAACCTAGCTTATTTTTTAATGTATTAATCAACCAGAGGCGCGATATTGAAATATTTACGCCTAATTCAAGAGGAAGCAAACCAAAAAACAAATTAGAAATCATAATTAAATATTTACATGTATTATTCTACAGAGCTTATAAAATTTATATAGACAAAGTGGCTAATGTGAAAGAGTTAAATCATTTAGATCAGGGAACAAACGATGTCTCACTTCTGTAATGTTCGGACAGTCATAGATAAGATGAAGAGCAGTTTGTTCAGTCTCTGCAGGAACAATTTGGTGTTTCTGATAGATCTCTTTTATGTAAGTATTTCTGGAATTTTCCGTGTGATGTGACAAATTGAGTGACTATAAAATAGCCTAGCTTATGTTATCTACAATGAAATAATCTGAACAGGTTCTTCACATGTAAAAAAAAGCGTCCAATGCGGGATTCGTTCCCGGTTCATGGCTGTCAGAAACCGACGGCAAACGTCTTTGATGTGCATAGGTACTCATGTATATAAATATTACTTGAATAATATAATTTATAGTATAGAATTATACTAACCTTTTTTGATTTCATTTTGCACGACAACAAAATACTATCATTATTCTTTTTGTTTATACACTCATAAACAAAACTTAAGGAAGTTGTACCTTTTAGCATGTATATCAGGATTCAGACAATAACTCTGAAATATATTACAGTGACCTTTATTGAAGACACACGAGATAACCAATATACACTCAGGGACAAAACTTAAGGAAGTTGTACCTTTCAGCATGTATATCGGGATTCAGACAATAACCCTGAAAGATATTACAGTGACCTTTATTGAAGACACACAAGATAACCAATATACACTCATGGACAAAATTTGAGGAAGTTATACCTTTTAGCATGTATATCAGGATTCAGACAATAACTCTGAAAGATATTACAGTGACCTTTATTGAAGACACATAAGATAACCAATATACACTCATGGACAAAACTTAAGGAAGTTGTACCTTTTAGCGTGTATATCAGGATTCAGACAATAACTCTGAAAGATATTACAGTGACCTTTATTGAAGACACACAAGATAACCAATATACACTCATGGACAAAACTTGAGGAAGTTGTACCTTTTATCATGTATATCAGGATTCAGACAATAACTTTTAGCGTGTATATCAGGATTCAGACAATAACTCTGAAAGATATTACAGTGACCTTTATTGAAGACACACAAGATAACCAATATACACTCATGGACAAAACTTGAGGAAGTTGTACCTTTTATCATGTATATCAGGATTCAGACAATAACTCTAAAAGTATTACAGTGGCCTTTATTGAAGACACACGAGATAACCAAGTGTGGACAATATTGCCTCTGTCTCCTTCAAAAAAAGAAAAAAAACAGATGACAGGCGATATCAGACTGTCCACTTCCTTAAGTTTTATTCATGAGTGTAATCTATATATATAAAAATGTATGTTTGTTGGTCCGTCCGTTTGTCAGTGATAATCTTCTACATCGCTCAACCAATCGTGATGAAACTTTGGGAAGATGTTTAGTATACTAACGGGATGGTTTCTGGCTAATTACTCTTTAGAAATAACCTTTCGTTGCATTTTTATTTACAATAAAACGTAAATTCATTCGCAATCTGCGCCCCTCTCGCGGCAGACGGGGGATGGCGGCGCGCGACGATTGGCTGCCGGCGCAGCACGTGACTTCCCTGCCCCCCCCCCCCCCGCCGAGTAAATGAGATCTCCCGGCTGACGGCCGAGCAGCGCCCTCTAGAACGCGTGACGATTTTGACGGCGCGGGGCGCTCCCGGTTGGACAGTTGCGCGGGGGCAGAGTGACCTCGCGGGTGCCCTCCGGGAACTACGTCCATCTTCCATATGTAATATACATTTAATCGTGTAAACCCGGGCGTTGCCCGGGTCATTCGTCTACAAATTCGCAGTAGTTCACTAATTCAAACCAAAATTTCCATACATAGGTAAAAGAATACTGGGAAGACTGACATTTATTAATGCAGTGATTATAATCAATGATTACAATGAAGGGCTATATTGTCTATATATATAAAAATCACTTTCAAATTTTAACGTAACGTTCCATTCTCAATCCCGTAGGGCTTTAGATCTGCTAAAACATTTTTATCTTTATAAGTGAATATTGACTTTACTGTACTGAATAGTTTAGTATAATGTTAATTTAACATATTACAATTTAGCCACAGCAAGGCGTGGCCGGGTCCGCTAGTTATATATCTATATATATAAAATTGAATGTCTGTCTGTCCTCTATGGATTCAAAAACCATACATCCAATCGCCGTGAAATTTTGGGATATTATTAGGTG
Organism: Cordylochernes scorpioides; assembly: GCA_030710605.1. Lineage (NCBI taxonomy): Eukaryota > Metazoa > Arthropoda > Arachnida > Pseudoscorpiones > Chernetidae > Cordylochernes > Cordylochernes scorpioides. Next base: position 20,705,019 of record CP092866.1, on the reverse strand, counting down.
TATCCCCGGAAAGGTTTACGAAAAATAATTTCTTGAATATCTTTAATATCCTTAGAGTTATTTGCAGATTTGTAGCTTTAACTCGCAAGCAGCGCCGCCTTAGGCTTAGGTCTGCCCCCCCGTCCGGCCGCCGGCCATTGGACAGTCCAAGTTCCCACCGACCAATCAGAGGGATCAAGAGCCCCCCTCCCCCCCACCCCCGTCCGGCCGCCGGCCAATCAGAGGGATCAAGAGGTCCTGGCGCTGGGGGGGGCGGGTAACCTCCGGGAACTACGTCCATCTTCCATAAACGACCATGATTCTATTCAACTTATCGAGTATTTTTCAAGGGACCGGGAAAATATGTAGATAAAACGATGATTTTGTAATGTAGAAAATTAGGAAAGACAAAATTCAGGATGACACGGCACACAGGGACCGGGAAAAAATAATCACTTTATTGAGAGATTCACGACCTTTATTTTATTCAACTTATCGAATATTTTTCAAGGGACCGGGAAAATATGTTCACTAGATAAAACGATGATTTTGTAATGTAGAAAATTAGGAAAGACAAAATGCAGGATGACACGGCACACATGGACCGGGAAAAAATGTTCACTTTATCGAGAGATTCAAATTTACGAGTTTCAAATTATCAAAATATATCTTTTTTTTTGATAAGTTTATAGAGAATTGTTTTAACAAATGTTCGTTAGACAAACCTTTACTCGGGTAAAACCTCGGGCGAAGCCGGGTACGTCCGCTAGTATTTTAATAAAGATTGTTTGTCAACTCTCATGTTTTTGGCTATATGGATCATTGAAAAATCATTTCTACTTGTAGTAATACTAAGTGATGTATGAGATTTAGAAGTTAATTCCTCTAGTTATTAGTTACGGTGAAACTACACTAAGCAGGTATACACTCAGAGATGAAAGTCTACATCCCACATGTTGACTATTAACTTATGTCCAGATTATATCGAGATAACATCTAGTATATGATTGGTATTATCTATGAAAATCGTAAATATTTAAACACTACTTTTAATCTTTAATCAAGAAGGCATATATTGGATCAAAATATCATTTGTTTTATGGATTGTTCTATTTTCAAAATTTCTTTTATTATATGAAAAAACAATAGAAATTTCTATTGTTTTTTCATGTGGTAAGCGTATTTGCGTAAATTTGGCCTTAAATACCCATTTCTTTGTTTTTCGGGAAGCCACTGGGACCAAAAATATTTTTGGTCGCAGTGGTTACAGCCTACTTCACGCTGACGAGCGCCAATAGCGCGAAACGCGTTCGTGGATGGCTTTTCTTGATTTATCAAGAAATTGGATTGGCCAAATATCACAGAGCAAGTTAAATAAACGTTTAGTTTATTTTTGCTCCACTAGATGGCGCTCTGCCATCTAAAAAGCACATGTGCTCGTGGTCAGAAAATGCCTTCTTTATTTCTTTCAATATATATAATTAAAAGGTTTATCAACAGACCTCTCATACTACAATGAATACAAATTGAAAAATGAGATGGCATTGCACATCACCACCACTTAATAGCTCCCGATTCTTGCAAAAGTCCAACCTCACCAGTGAATTCAAGTAACTAAACAGAGCTCTGGCACATATGTAAGTATGATTTTCAGAAATTTTCAACAAACATTTCTAAGTGTCGTAATGTTTTCTACAATACATCTTTAGACATGTGGTGATCATGCATTAATAAAAGCATTCGCTAATTAACCACCATAATTATCATTGGCTGTCCCTCGTATACTTGGGAAAAGTAAAAAAGAAAGTAGGCATAAGTAGCTATGGAGATATAATTTCCATTCTCAAATATGGAGTTTATTTTATAGGTTTTATTTGATCCAGGAATCAGGGTTACAATAAAAGATTAGTTTTCTTATATATATAAAAAAAATTCAATATTTTATTTTTAAAATATACATACAAAATAAAAGCAAATATATATTATTTAAAAGCGGGTTTTATATTTATAAATGAAGTCTCCTGAGGTAGAGTTATCTTTTCAGTCTTTCCTTTCCTCAGTATATTCCCGGACCCAAGCAAGAGGGATGCATAGAACTCCAGAGATGATAAGCAGAGCCCCTGCTACATGGTAGGGAAGGCCGTAGCTTTGGAATACTTTGAAAAGGATCCCTGGAAACATTCAGTACCTCTATATATCGAGAGACATATGCTGTACTAAATTACACTAATCAAGTTCTCAATTATTTGAATAAACTCAAAATTAATGGAAATATCAACTATTTAAGACGCTTATGATTCTTATTTAAAATATTTTTTTTCTACTGTCCTTATACTGCAATGATAAAAAAGATGTTGTCATTGCAGTAAGGGCAGTAGAAATTAGAAACCAAACTCTTAAATATTCAAATAAACTCAAAATTTTTGGAAGTTTGAACTATTTATGACGTGAAACATTCACGTCTTAATGTCTTCATTCGTTATATATAGATGGCGCGTTGATGATTTGTATTATAATAATTATTTTTATAATTGCAATAAGTGGAGTAAAAAATTGTTTTATTCAAAATAATCATACGCATCATAAATAATTCAAATTTCCAATAGCAGATTTCGTGGTAATGTATCTTGTTTATATTAAAACTCAAAATTATTTGAAAACTATGATATATTTGATTGTTACTGTAAAGCCTGTTGTATTGAAGAATGTAGGATTGTTGAAAGTGATAAATACTGTAGATAAGCATTGTAAGAGATGACGTGTACCTAAGACTTAACCGAATTGTAGATCATCATCATCATCATTCCGTGATAACCCGGACTCCTGGAGCCACGTACGAAGGTCGCCAAATGTCTGGGTTTGTCTACTGACATATTGTCTATTTGAAAAAATAGTACAAATGTGATACTGTACTGGGATAAGGTGCATAAATTATGAAAAAGGCATCTCCTTATCGTGCAACTGAAAGTTGCTGATGGCTTACGCCATCGGAATAAATATCAATTAATTGTCGATTTTTAATTATTTAAGATTTTTAATCAAGAATGGGTATTTGGCCAATTCTGGAATAATTAAAAATCAACGAGAATAGTTGATATTTATTCCGATAGATGGCGCAAGCCATCAGCAACTTTCCATTGCACGATAAGGAGATGCCTTTTTCATAATATTGTCTATTTGTTGACATACAGCTGATTAGATGTCACCAGGTTGATTTGTTTATGAGAAGGCTCCTCAATGTTTCTTGATTGAATGTGATGATGTTGAGTTACAGCCTGGAATCTCTGAAGATGGTAGGATGTCGACTGTTTGATTCTCTTGGTGACAATGCTGACAGACAGGGTCGTTCAAACTGACTACGATAGCTCGTTCATACCTTTTTTTCTGATTGTTCTGCTAAAGTCACGTGAGCCGCGATTATCTGAAAAATGTATGTACGTACTGTAAATAAGTTCTGTAAGTCCTGACTTGTACCTAAGACAACCAAATCAGTAGGTCGTTCATACCTTTTTCAGATTGTTTGCTGAAATCACGTGAGCTGTGGTTATCTGAAAAATGTGTGAACGGTAAATAAGCTTTGTAAAGCCTAGAGTTGACTTGTACCTAAGACAACCAAATCGGTAGGTCTTTCATGCCTTTTTCTGATTGTTCTGCTGAAATCCTGTGAGCCGTGATTATCTGAAAAATGTATGTACGTACTGTAAATAAGTTCTGTAAGTCCTAGAGTTGACTTGTACCTAAGACAACCAAATCAGTAAGTCTTTCATGCCTTTTTCTGATTGTTCTGCTGAAATCCTGTGAGCTGTGATTATCTGAAAAAAATATGTACTGTAAATAAGCTTTATAAGGCTTGAGATGACGTGTACCTAAGACTTAACCAAATATGTAAGTCGTTTATACAGATTGACTGCTGTAATCACGTGAGCTGTGGTTATCTAATCTAAATGAATTTAATCTGAACTAACATAACATTTTTAATGTAAAAGAAAATGTACAAAAGTGACATTGAACTGGGTTCAGGTGGATCAATTAAGAAAAAGGCATATTCTGATCATGCAACTAAAAGTTTCTCATGGCTTACTCCATCGGAAAAAAATATAGGCTAATCGTTTATTTTTAATTATTCCAGAATTTCCAAATACTCATTCTTGATTAATCAAGAAGAATCTGACCACAGGAGTGGTTTTTGATGTCGTTTTCGACAGTCACAACCGGGGATCGAATGTCACATTGTACATCCAGTTTGTTAAAAATAGATAATTTATAATTGTATGCTTTATAGATTTTCCCCTATTATTATTATGTATATATATTTTTATTTTATTTTTGTTGCCTCTTTCTCTTAATGGGTGGAAAGGAATAAAGAATGGAAGGAGCAAAATTTGTAAACAAACAAGACATCGCCCCCTATCCCATGCGCGAGCACCTATGCGCGGTGACGGAGAGAAAAAAGAAGAAAAGGACAACCGGCAGCGCTGGTGTATAGGCTCGGAGAAATATGAGCTCCCGGGAAATATGAGCTCCCGCCAAATATGAGCTCCCGCCTCAGAAGGAATGAGTAACCACGTGTGAATGAAACAAAGAAGATAACGAGAGGAGAGTTGTTATAGAATTGCGCACCAATTAAGTGGGTTGCGATATAGTTTCTGTTAAGGAACAGAAGAATTAATCTGGAAAATTATCTCAAGTGTGAAGAATTATTTCAAGTGAATTCACGATCAAATTTATCGACAGAATTGAAAACAAGATTTGTTTTTTATAAACAGAAGCTTAGATAAGTATTTTTAAACTTTGATTGAAAAAGATTTTGCCTTTCCAACCCAAGTTATTTTGCTCTCTACATTATTTGTTTTTATGTATATTTAACTTGTATCACTTGTTTTGTTTATTCTAATTTTAAATATATCTAACCTTTTGGCCAATTTGATTATCACCCTTTTTATCTGTTTATTTATTTTTATTGCCCAGTCATTGTTGATAAGCAAAATAAAATATATCTTTAGGCCATTTTTGTTAAATTTTATTTCTACAACTTGTGCAAACACAACTGGTGAATCTCTATTTTCAATCTGGGTAAGATTGACCTTCCCCACATTTATTTTTTTTTTCAAATTCAACATTTTTGGTGAGCCGGACGTGATTTCACCTTGTGGTGTTTATACAATTTGTGGAGATGGATAAGCTTAAAAGAGAGAGAACTCCCTTAAGGAATACTATCACTCGTACCACAAATGAAATAAAATCAGGTCTAAGTCTAGAGGAAGTGGATATAATTTTAATAAGGGCCAAATTTGAAAGGTTAACCATTCTTAGTGATAGACTGATATTGATTGATGATAAAATAAAAGAGATCTTATTGGATGATCCGAGGTCCACAGAAGCTCAAATCAATGATGAGATGGAACAATGTGAGACTTATAGCCTACAAGTAGGAATTGTCGCACAGAAGGTGAAAGAATATGAGTCTAAATTGGCAGCATCCTGTGATGATAAAATGTCACAATCTAGCACTTCAGATGTTAAAAGACAAATTAAACTTCCAAAATTTGAACTAAAAAAGTATACAGGCGAGCTAGAGGAATGGCTATCATGGTGGAGTCATTTTGAAAAAATACATTTAGATGAGTCACTGTCTGATGTTGATAAATTTGAATCTATATTAATAAAATGCAAATTTCATAAGAGGACATCACTAAAAACTTTCGTTACAATGCATCAATTTCGACCAAATTTTCAACATTTATGTAAAACGAGATGGAGCAGGTTTTGCTTAACGTCAAAATATTTTTCCCTAACATTAACATGCGTAACTTCGCTGTTATCGATTAAATACAAAAAAAATCAACAGAGTTAATTTTATTTATATATAAATACAAAATTAAATTTCAACAGAGTTAATATTTTTACATACTAGCTAATAATCTCAATCTAAAAATATAATATAAAAAGCCAACAATGAAGAGTGAATGTAAGATAAAAAGCCAACAATGAAGAGTAAATGTAATATAAAAAGCCAACAATGAAGAATGAATGTAAGATAAAAAGCCAACAATGAAGAGTGAATGTAAAATAAAAAGCCAACAATTGAGAATGAATGTAAGATAAAAAGCCAACAATGAAGAGTGAATGTAAGATAAAAAGCCAACAATGAAGAGTAAATGTAATATAAAAAGCCAACAATGAAGAATGAATGTAAGATAAAAAGCCAACAAAGAAGAGTAAATCTACTTATATAATTGCCTTATTCTGTCTGTGTGAAGTTCACTGTGTGAAGTTCACAGATAGATTTTGGTCAGAATTATAATATAAGAAGCCAACAATGAAGAGTAAATATGATATAAAAAGCCAACAATGAAGAATGAATGTAAGATAAAAAGCCAACAATAAAGAGTAAATGTAATATAAATAGCCAACAATGAAGAATAAATTTAAGATAAAAAGCCAACAATGAAGAATAAAGGCAATGTGACACGGCAATGTGACACCGGGAAAAAATGTTCACTAGATAAAACTATGATTTTCTAATGTAGAAAATTAGGAAAGACAAAATTCAGGATGACACGGCACACAGGGACCGGGAAAAAATGTTCACTTTATCGAGAGATTCAAATTTACGAGTTTCAAATTATCAAAATATATCTTTTTTTTCAAATAAGTTTTTAGAGAATTGTTTTAACAAATGTTCGCTAGACAAACCTTTACTCGGGTAAAACCCCGGGCGAAGCCGAGTACGTTTCATAAGTTTATAGAGAATTGTTTTAACAAATGTTCGTTAGACAAACATTCACTCGTACTTAATACAATCCATGGTTGTTGGGTCAAAGGCCCACAGACTTGTGACTAGCTTCCCTCTTACCCAAAAGAATTACAACAAAGTCATTGGAGATTTAAAAGATAGGTTTGGAGACAGAGATATGCTGACTGAGTTGTATGTGCGCAAGCTTTTAAAGTTAGTCATTGCCAGTGCCAGGTCTGAAAAAAGAACCTTGGCTCAACTTTATGATGATTTGGTTGCACATCTCCATTCTTTGGGATCTCTGGGAGTGGATACTAAGTCTGGGGGTGGTGCTTTCTTGTACCCGTTGGTGGAGTCAAGTTTGCCACTTGAACTTATCAAAATATGGCAACGTTCCCGTACACCTTTCAAAGAAAGAGATTACTCCGAGATTGAAGAGGGAATTGAACATAGTGGGGCTAAAGCTTTTGATAAATTAGAGGGTCTGATAGAATTTTTAAAGCAGGAAGTTAAAAATGCAGAACGCATTTCCTTTGTTGCTGAAGGATTTGAACCTTCCCTTCCTCTAAAACAGGGAAAGAGAGAAAATAATCCCCCTAAGATCCACACAGCGTCTGCACTATTTGTTGGAAAAACCAACTTACCGTGTTTATTTTGTGACAAAGATAACCATCTTAGCCAAAACTGTTTTAAGGCAGCCAAGATGTTGGAATCAGACAGATTAAAGAGGGTACAGGATGCGAAAGTTTGCTTTAAATGCTTGAGAAAGAATCATTTGAAGAAGGATTGTAGATCTTTTGTAAGATGCAAGCGTTGCCAAGGACCTCATTTTGAGATAATGTGCAGAGGAACCTCACATAGTCAGGAAAATTTAAATTGGAGGTCAGATAACAGATCTCACAATAGTTCAGCAGAGCAGAATGAGGGGAACAATGAGCCTGTAACAGCAATGGCGAATCAAGTATGCACAAATAATATCTCTTTAATGACTCTCATTGTAAAAATTAAAGGGCCGAAACATTCCAAAATGGTAAGAGTGCTTTTAGACTCTGGTAGTCAAAAATCTTACATCAGAAGGGCTCTAGCCAAGGAGTTAGACTTACCCAAGGTGGGAGAAGTCAAATTGAATAAATTTTTGTTTGGAGGGCAAACCACAGAAGAAAAGGCTCATTCAATATTTTATTTCCAGTTGGACAATGTTGATGAGGGAAAGGCTTTCAAAATGGAGGCGTTAGAGGAAACAATAATTTGTGGCAATATTTCACCCGTTGAAACAGGACCCAGGCAATGGGAATTGGATAAGAAAGGAATCACTTTGACCAAGGTAGACAATAATAAAACCGAAATAGACATCCTGATCGGTGGAGACTATTATGGGCAACTTCTCACAGGAAAAATTGAACAGCTGGCAGGAGGATTGACCGCAATTCAAACAGTTCTTGGTTGGACTTTAATAGGTAATACCTCATCAGAGACACCAGAGACAAGTGCTCAAATGGTTATCACCTTACTTACAACCCAACAGAGAGTAGCGTCCTTATGGGAATTAGAAACAATAGGGATACGAGATCCTACAGAGGTCATCTCTGTGAAAGAGAAAAATGTTCTCATGCAAGAAAAGTTTCGTGAGAAAATCTGTCGAGGCCATGATGGACGTTATCTTGTATCTCTTCCATGGAAGGAAGGAATTGGGACGATACCTAATAATTTGGAAATAGCCAAAAGGCGCTTGGAGGCTATGACTCAAAAGTTGACACAAAAGGGTCAGTTTGTTCCTTATGATGAAGTCTTCCGATCCTGGTTCAGGGAAAACCTTATTGAAGAAGTTGACGGGGAAGGCATCAAACCTATTGGACATTATCTACCACATCGCCCGATATATAAGGTTCAGAGTGAGACTACTCCTATTAGACCCGTTTACGATGCATCATGTAAAGCAAGTAAGAGAAGTTTGTCTCTAAATGAATGTTTAGAGACTGGACCTAATCTGATTGAACTTTTACCTGAAATCCTGATAAGATTTAGGGAAAAGAAAATAGGAGCCATCGCTGACATCCGCAAAGCTTTTCAGACCTTAGGTATAGAGGAGAAGGAAAGATTCCACAAGGAATACCTCGCCATGCTCGTACAAAAGGGGAATGAAACAGAGGGTAGAAGGTTTCTTCCAGGCGAAGTTGTGCTGATTGGTCGAGATGATCAAAAAAGAATATTCTGGCCACTAGGCAGAATCTTGGAACTGTACCCCGGGAAGGATGGCAGAGAACGTGTAGCTAGAGTTAGGACTGCTACGGGTGAATTTGTAAGACCGTTAAAGAGACTTTTCTCTTTGGAACTTGGTTCTGATATTTCCAGGGAGGTGAGATTACCTAAGACAGAAGGGATCAAAGCCCAGGAGATTCCAACAGATGGAGAACAGTCAATTTTTACTAGGTCTGGAAGAGAAGTGAAAAAACCTACGAGATTGGGGGTGTACACCAATAATCTTTCCTAAATAAGATTTTTTTTGTATTCCCATACAAAAAGGTGGGAGTATGTTAAAAATAGATAATTTATAATTGTATGCTTTATAGATTTTCCCCTATTATTATTATGTATATATATTTTTATTTTATTTTTGTTGCCTCTTTCTCTTAATGGGTGGAAAGGAATAAAGAATGGAAGGAGCAAAATTTGTAAACAAACAAGACATCGCCCCCTATCCCATGCGCGAGCACCTATGCGCGGTGACGGAGAGAAAAAGAAGAAAAGGACAACCGGCAGCGCTGGTGTATAGGCTCGGAGAAATATGAGCTCCCGGGAAATATGAGCTCCCGCCAAATATGAGCTCCCGCCTCAGAAGGAATGAGTAACCACGTGTGAATGAAACAAAGAAGATAACGAGAGGAGAGTTGTTATAGAATTGCGCACCAATTAAGTGGGTTGCGATATAGTTTCTGTTAAGGAACAGAAGAATTAATCTGGAAAATTATCTCAAGTGTGAAGAATTATTTCAAGTGAATTCACGATCAAATTTATCGACAGAATTGAAAACAAGATTTGTTTTTTATAAACAGAAGCTTAGATAAGTATTTTTAAACTTTGATTGAAAAAGATTTTGCCTTTCCAACCCAAGTTATTTTGCTCTCTACATTATTTGTTTTTATGTATATTTAACTTGTATCACTTGTTTTGTTTATTCTAATTTTAAATATATCTAACCTTTTGGCCAATTTGATTATCACCCTTTTTATCTGTTTATTTATTTTTATTGCCCAGTCATTGTTGATAAGCAAAATAAAATATATCTTTAGGCCATTTTTGTTAAATTTTATTTCTACAACTTGTGCAAACACAACTGGTGAATCTCTATTTTCAATCTGGGTAAGATTGACCTTCCCCACATTTATTTTTTTTTTTCAAATTCAACACAGTTATATATGTAGCTGGATCTGTTGATTACCCTTATATATCTACTAGCCGAATGACCCGGGCAACGCCCGTGTTTTACCCGATTGAATGTTTTTATTCAAATACTATTTGTTACAATTATAAATTGGCGCCTTAAATAAATGCATATATTAGTTAATAACTATAGCCTATGTGCTTTATCTGTCTATGTACTGTTGGGAAAAAGAAAGAGAGGATTCCATTTAGTTATTAACTAATATATGCATTTATTTAAGGAGCGACCCTCTACAACACAATAGTTACAAAAACCAAAAAGCGAGTGGGGGGGCAAAGTCAAAAGCAAAGTGTCTCGCGCAGTGGCGGCGCCATCGTAGCGAACCAATAGGAGAGCGCCATTCCAAAAAAAAAGCAAACGGTGACAGAGATGAAGAACGCATGACGCTCGTAACTGTATATAGAATGATATGTGTATAAAGTTAAAGCCTTTATGGATATATTTGTTACTCCAACAAACCTATTGAATCAACCATTTAAATATTCCAAATGTATATAGTTAATTAAATAGTTTAACATAAAGAGCATTAAGGTATTATGCAAATTTTCTCAATAACAAACTGATTTGCATATTTTGTAGTATGATGCATTAGCGCGCCATCTGTTATTAAAAGTCGAAACTATTATAGACGCGTATGACTTTTTTTTTTTTTAATAAACAATTTCTACTGTCCTTACTGCAATGGGAAAATTAATGGGAGGGCCTGGCTCATCAGTGGTGAACCCTCCCAGAGGTTTTGCCAGTTTAATCTACCATACCGCTGTTATATTGCATTTTTGGATCTTCCTTTTATAGTGATGCTGATGCTAGACCTTTGGGATGGGTTTTGTAGTAGGAAAATATTCATGATAATAATAATGTGTTTATATATTCATATCACTCGACTACTTCGAATAAAAAATGTAATGATAATACTATAACCATAATAAATAACACATATTTCTTATTACAAATAAAAAGGGTCTTTCCTGACTGTTCACATGAGAAATTTATATGGCAGAGCGCCATCTAGTGGAACAAAAATCAATTAAACGTTTATTTAGGTTTGTTGCATAATATTTGATCAAACCAGGTTCTTGATAAATCAAGAAAAGCCATCACATTTCTTATAAAGCTAAATTGATTCACTCTAACTTGAATAATTCACGGAAGATAAGAATGAATTGTATACTTACCAGCTAAAGGAGGGCCCAATAGAGTGCCGATACCTTGCATCATGTACTGAAGACTAAGGGCGTCGTTGAACAATTCCAATCCCAAAAACTTGAGAGTCAGAACAGAACGAAGAGACCCAAAGGAAGCCATGGTAAGCCCAAAAATAATAGCATTTACTAAGAATCCTGTTTGTGAGGTGAATAGTGGCCATAGAGCAATTGCAATCCCACCGGCAATATGGCCAACATTGTTGATGTGAAGGGGATTGATTTTAGGATTATCACTGATGGCACCCAGAATCACCCTCCCCAGAGTATTTGCCACTCCTATAATAGGAACAAAGAGAATAGCCATTGAATGGTTAATTCCCGACATAGTTGCATAATCCGCTGTATACGTAAAGATGGTGAAGCCAGAAGCACATGTCAACATTGATGAAAAAGCCAAAAGCAAAAATTTAAGATTCAGAAGCAGTTTTCTACTGAACAAACTTGACAGATGTTCTAATAGCGACCTATGAGCGACCTGATCAGATAGAATACTGAGAGTTGCATAGAGATCGTTCAAAGAGGTTGATATTTTTGAATCTGCAGAAAGTTGTTCCCCATCATTTTCTTGATCAGTCTCTTCACTCCCTTCTTCCATGTCAATCTCAAAATCAGGTTGAATATTCAAATCCGACAGTAGAATGGGTTCGTTGAGATTATCATGATAATCAATTTCAGCCTTATAGTCCTTGTAGCTGATAATTTTTTTAAGCTTGTTATCTTTCTCGACGTTATTGGGTTTGTAGGCAATACCACAAACAATACAGATCAATAAGATACTCCCTAGTACTATGTAAGCATTTCTCCAACCATACCTCTCTACCATCCAATTAGCAATTAAAGGAATGAAGATAGATCCTGCGCCTGTACCACAAGAGACAATCCCTGCAGCCATTGCTAGTTTTCTCTTGAAATAATGACCTATCATTACATTCGTTGGGAGAAAGACGCATCCAAATCCGAAACCTGAATCACACACAGAATTATCCACTTAGCATCTTTAATTTAAAAGATGATCTGGAAATAACTTACCTCCAATCAAACTGGTGATGATAAACAGCATGGAAACATGGGGAGCCATAGAGGAAAACATGAAGGCTAAAGCTGACAGAAGGCCACCAAACATGGCAACGTTTCTGGTACCAAATCTTGACATCATGAATCCCACAATAGGCCCTGTGAAGACACAAATAAACAACTTCTAATAAAAACATTTAAACTAATTCTATAAGTTGAGTCAAAAGGCTATTCATCAATTCAGTATATATATAAAAGAGCGTACCTGGATCTGTAAAGAAAAAACTTTTTTTTTTCTCAAAATATTTCGAGAGATTGCTCCCTCTTTATATCAATTTATATCCATATTTAAATAAATTCACAATATATATTAGTAAATTAAATTTAATTGCCATCTATCATTAAAATTTTACACAAATAAATTTACTGGCAATGCGCTTCTTTTAAATATCATCAAATATTATCTCTACAGACCCAATAACTCATATCATTGCAGTAAGGTCTGTAGAGATAATATTTGATGTTATTTAAAAGAAGCGCATTGCCAGTAAATTTATTTGTGTAAAATTTTAAATTCACAATAAATTGATAAAGAGGGAGCAATCTCTCGAAATATTTTGAGAAAAAAATTGTTTTTTTTTTTTTCTTTAAAGATCCAGGTACAGCCTTTTTATATAAACTCAATTCTATAATATTTCTTTAAAAATAGACACTTCTGCCAGTTAAAGTTTTATTTTCTCAACGTTTTAACAAAAATCTTTTTGTCTTCGTCAGGAGAAATAAAATAGCATTTTGGCAAGGCATTAAAAATTATAAAATTAATCATTTTCTAATGCCTTGCCAAAATGTCACATTTTTATTTCTCCTGACGAAGACGAACGATTTTTGTTGAAACATTGAGAAAATAAAAGTTTAACTGACCGAAGTATCTATTTTTTACAGAAATATGAATACCGGCCAGAGGCAACCTCTCTCTTCAAGATAATTCTATAATACGTTCACTTCACTAAAAGATAAGTTTATTCATTTAAAGAATGAAGAATTTTTCAAAGACAAAGCTGTGTTTTTTAGGCAGTTTCTTATCTAGGGGACTCTACTGAATCCCTCTTCCATATCTAATCATTTTGAAAATAGAGCAATCCATAAATAAATCTTTAATTAAAACAACAACAAAAGCCTTTATTGAGGACCTCTCGTCCTATAAAGGATTCGCCAGTTTACAGAGTAATTGAAGAGAAGAGAACTAAGAATACAGAGAGAAACCTATATGTAGTAGGTATAGTATAGTATTTTCTACACTGTGACTATATACAACTAAATATCTAATTATATATTTATAATTGTATGTAATTCTACTGTCCTCAAAGCTTATGTCCATAGTTCATCTAAAATACCCATTCCAAGAGTCTAGCATCAGTATCACAATAAAAGAAAAATCCAAAAATGCAATATAACAGCGGTATAGTAGATTAAACTGGTGAAACCGCTGGGAGGGTTCACCATTGATAAGCCAGGCCCTCCCATTAATTTTTCCATTGCAGTAAAGGCAGTAGAAATTGTTTAATTTCAAAAATAATTTTACGCGTTAAAAATGGTTTCGAGTTTTCATATCTAATCACAGGTAGTTAGCTTAATACATTATATTCTATGCGAGCAATATTTACTTAGAAATTATTTGAAAATGAACAATAAAATTCAAGTAAAGATTTTCTTTTAATTTCGGGTTTTTTTTTTTGCAAGCTTTCGAGCAAATTTGCCCGTTGAAGAGCAGAAAATTTGCTCGAGCACTTGCAAAAAACCAAAATTAAATGAAACTTTACCTGAATTTTATTGTTCCTTTTTCAAATAATATTATCATCATTTAAAAAAAAAAACACAGTAGCATACTTTTTCTTGAAAATAAAGATACTTCGGCCAGTAAATCTTTTTATATGACCGAAGTATCTTTATTTCAAGAAATATGAATTCCGGCTAGCCTGCCTCTATCTTTATGATATTTATATACTACAATAGATTAACATCCGCTCGGCCTGCACGATCATTATTTTTTTCTATAAAAACTATACTATTTCAAGTCAAATTAAAGAGAAATGGAATTGTAGAAAGTAATTTCTCTAACCTAACCAAGGATATTAATCAAATAATATATAGCAGCATTTAACACTAAAATACAGTAGAACCTCCATGAAAGGACACTCGTGCTAGAAGACATCACTCTACAAAGGACAATTTTCATTTGCAAAATTACCATTTTTACTATTTAGCAACTCTCTGATAAGAGGACATCTCTCCCTAAAGGATACTTTAGCTTTGTAATCAGGTGCCCTTTTACAGGGAGGTTCTACTGTAATTCCGAGTTAAAAATTCCCAAACAATAATAGTAAATAAATCATAGTATAAAATCACTTGGCGTGATTGAATATCGCAGGTTTGTGGCCGCTGAAATATATTCTAGAATGGTCTAAGTGCCCTTTTACAGGAAGGTTCTACTGTATAGCTATCATATACTCACCTATTATTAAGTACATTCCGGCTAGAAGTGATCCAATCCAGGAGACTGAAGACTTCGGCATCTGAAACTCTTCGCTGAAGTATGTAAGGAAGATTCCAGAGCTAAAGGCAATACCTTCCACTGCGAAATTGGATATGAAACATGCAAATACAACTAACCAAGCGTAGGGTCGGTCAAAACGAGATTTTTCTTCCTCTATAGATGTCTTGGGCAGCACATCGTCTGAGTCGTCCAAGTTTTTTGAAATATCAATTTTACATGGAGTAACATCTAAACCAACTTCTTCAAATTCTTTGAGAAATTCTTCATCAACAACAATTTTCTTTTTGTTAAAATCTTGATTTTGGTTGATCAATTTAACGTCATCATTTGAGCTGAAACATTCAATTCTGGGTTATACGAAGTGTATTTTATATTTATTTTACTTATAATGTAAAAAAAATTAAAGGATCTAACATACATACGTCAAGATTAATAAAACCTTAATATGTTCACTTTTCATTTAAAGCTTCTGAAAGAGCCACTACCACTGCAAATTCATATATCTTTAAAGTGAAAGTATAAAGTTGAACATATTGTATATCTAAAATAGTGTAATAGAAACTAATGTAACAATAATTAAAGAAGGTTTTCGAAAATTCGTAAAGTTGAAATAATTAAAGGCATCAAAATTGAAACAAAAATTCTTTGAAATCGTACCACCACAGCTAACTCTATTTATTTTTTAAAATTGTATTTATATTTAAAAAAAAACTGTGTGTGTGATTTCAAAATATTAGGGTGTTTTAATGGTTTTAAGGCAATATATCTTTAACTGCAAAAATTCAGATTCAAACATACGAAATAATTTTCAAATCGATTTGCTAATGATTGGATAAATTCGAGTACTATAACCGAATCTAACTAAATTTTCTAAATATAAAGTTATATATGATGTAAACACACACAAATAAAGCTCAAATTTCTAACTAACATTGTGTTTTCATAGCCTAGAATTACAATTTTGTTTTAGTTAAAATAGCTATATTGATAAAACCTGGAAAGGCATTCTCAAATTTATAATTTGAAGCCAATCGCATATATTTACAGTATATACAGTATAACCTTCCTGTAAAAGACACCTAATTACAGAGCCAAAGTGTCCTTTAGGGAGAGGTTTCCTTTTACCGGAGAGTTGCTAAATAGTAAAAATGGTAATTTTGAAAATGAAAACTGTCCTTTGTAGAGAGATGTCCACTAGCTGGGTTTCCGCTAAAGGGAGGCTCTACTAGTATTATATATAAAAATATATTAATATGCAAACAAAATTCAGTTTTAAATATCATATTTAGGTGAAAATAAAGAGGGTATCTCTTTTTCTAAAGATAATATCAGCACAATTCATAGCGTACGCAATGTCTTTTAATCAATTTATCTAATCTCTTAAAATTCAGAATAATCTATCTTTGATTAAGAGCAATTTCTTAAGTGTCTAGAGTGAATAAGGGGCTACTAGCCAAAGTGTATGATTTTTGAGCCCAGAGGGGGTTTAAGTGGCTCGTGGGATCTACCACATACGTCCCTTCCTACCATCTTTAAAGGTTTCAAACAATCAGCCTCCTAGGAATAAGCGTATTTAACCATGTAGACCTATGCAGAACCTTCTGGGCTCGAAAATAATACATTTTGGTTAGTGGCCCGTAAAACCACATTCTCTCTATTTATTTTTATTCTGTAGTTAACTATATATAATCGTATATGAACATTGTAATAAATCAGTTTCAAAATCTCAATCTCTCTCTCTCTTTAAATTTATTATTTTTCTATTGACTATTTTCTATTTAACCATGAAGACCTATGCATGGCATGGCAATGTGCTGTTGAATGAGGACAGTCCAAGAAGTGTAGCTGTCTGGTATCGCTGTAATTAAAATACTGGACAGCTGAATAATAGAGACTATTTTTACATCCCCTAGACCATATATGCTTGTTGCTTGTGTATTGTTTAAGAAGATTATAATAAAATACATATAAAATAAAAGGATTTAAAGCGCGAATGTTTCTTTTATACATAAAACAAACTTCTACTGTCCTTACTGCGATGAAAAAATATATTGGGAGGGCTTGGCTCATCAGTGGTGAACCCTCCCAGCGGTTTCGCCAGTTCCGTTACCTGAGACAGGATCATTTTCTGTAAATACTATAGAAGTTATCAGGATAGAGAGAGAGAGAGAGAGAGAGAGAGAGAGAGAGAGAGAGAGACAATTGACAATTGAAACACTTTTATTGACGTCTAGTCAATTTTTACAAAATGATTATGATAAAAGTAATGAATAAATAATGGGAATTTACAATGATTTTAGGAGCTAGGGAGGCTCCACCACCTTGACAAGGTTCTCCTCCAGACAAGGAGAGGGTCTTCTTGGACTCCCCGCATCTCCAGGCCCAGGAAGTGCTTGTAGATGCGGGTCTTGGCGGACGCCATGATGGCCAGGGCGTCGTCCTCCAGGTCAAGCCCGAAGATCCAGCTCTGCAGGTCAGGAGGCCGTTGGATGATGGTGAAGGCCTCCAGGATGACAGGCCTGATCCGACTGCAGGACCAGTAGCGGTGGGCCAGAGACAGGTCTCCGGACCCACAGGCGATGCAGGACTCCCGGGCTGAAGCCGGATGTGCTGGATGGGGAAGGGCGTGCAGGGCCAGCCGCACGGCAACGTCAGCATTGTGCCCCGAGAAGGCGCAACGCCGGAGGGAAGACCAGCTGATGGAGATGGGGATGCTGACGTGGGGGAACCACCGTCCGAACAGCTGGGTAATGGGCAGCGCAGCCAAGCGCGGACGCTCAAGCAAGCGGCGGGCTGTGCGGGTGGTTAGGCGCTGGAAGGCGGTGGTCGTCCCGCGCACCACGATTGCGTCCGCCAGGCTGTCGACGCGATAATGTCCCCGGGCATTCTGGGTTATCAGGCGTGTGCTGAAGCTCCCCAGAGCAGCGACGTCCGTGAGGGCGCCACGCGTAGCGATGGTGATGTTTGGAGCAGGCCCGGTCAGTTCTCCGATGCGCCAGCCCAGCCATCTTGTAGGAGCCAGGAGCTCAGGAGGCCGCAGGAAACGGCAGTCGCCTACGACCCGAAGAGCCCGGAGAAGTGCAGGTTGTAAGATCCGGTGGTTTAGATCTAGGATCTCCGCGGCAGACTCGAAGAGGTGAAGACTCCGACGACGCCGCGGGGGAAGCCAGATGCCAGGAGTGGACGCAGGAGTCAGCCACATCCCGCTCTCAGCGAGCCAAGAGTGAGCGTTACGGCCTCCACGCAGTGCTGCCTGGACACCCTTAAGGCACGACAGCCGGAGCTGAGTGCCCACGTCGAGAAGTCCCATGCCTCCCACAGAGATCGGCCGCGCCAGGATGCTACTGGGAAGCCATGAGGTTCGATCGTGCCCCCACACGAATCGAGCCAATCTTGCCTGCAGTCTACCGATGGTGGTCTCGCTGGGAAGGTAGGCCTGGAGATGATAGTAGATGGCCGAGAGCACCAGGCTATTGGCCGCTTTTGCTCGACCAGCAAGTGAGAGACCGCGGACAAAGGGGGACCACCTAGCAATGGCTCGCTCCAGCAACTCTTGCAGGTGTTGATCTTGAGCCGAAGTTCCCATTCCAGGAGTCACTAAGGTCCCTAGAATATTGATTTTCTCCCTGTTCCAGGAGATTGCCGACGGGGAGTCAGTGCGGTTCCTCCATCTCCCGCACCAGAGACCCTGGCTCTTACCGAAGTTGACTCTTATTCCTGACGCACGCCTGAAGTCCTCGAAGATCTTCCTGACGACCTCCAGCTGCCCATCCTCGCGGATAAGCAGGACGATGTCGTCGGCGTACGCCAGGACATTATCCCGGCCAAGTAGCTGTTCCAGGCGTAGCAGGAGGGGCCCGGTGGAGATGGTAAAGAACGCTGCGCTGGCAGCGCATCCCTGCCTCACTCCGTTGAGCATGTGGAACAGAGGAGTTCTCCCAATCCCCTCAATCCTCGCCGCAGCCTCGGCCCCAGCGTAGAGCAGAAGAACCCACCCCACGAAGACTGGCGGCAGACCGACGGAGAGAAGAGTGGACACCAGGAAGCCTCTGTCCAGCGTGTCAAACGCTGACTCCAAGTCGATGGCGACGACTGCCAGTGGAGCTTCATCTCTGCAGGCAGTGGCAACTTCATCAGCTACGCGGGCTATGTTCCAGGCTGGTGTTCTACCTGGAACGGCGTAGCTCTGGCATTCAGGTACGATGTCTCGGAGATGGGGTCGCAGTCGCCAGTAGAGGACCCCGCTGAGGACTCTGTAGTCCGTCGTTGGCAAGGAGAGGGGTCGAAGTCCGGCTAGGCCCGGACCACCGTGCGGTTTTTCTATCAGGGACATATCGCTGCGCCGCATGGAAGTGGGCAGAGCCCCGCAGAGCTGGGACGCCTCGAAGACCCGACGGAGTGCACTCGCGAAGTAATCCTCAAAACCCCTGAAGAGCTCGCAGGGCAAGTCATCCCACCCGGCCGCTTTCCCAGTTGGCAGACGACCGATGGCAGCAACGATCTCTTCCTCGCCGATCCCATAGCGGTGGAGAGGATCGCTTTCCTCAATGGTGACCCTTAGAGTAAAACCCCGCAGGAAGCCATCGATGTCCTCCGGTGAGCACGAAGGATGGGAAAAGCGCTCTTTCAGGTTGACGAAAGCCAGTTCTCTCACCGCTGGTCCCGTAATCATTCGACCTGCGCTGTCGTAGAAAGTATTCGACGACGTTCCCCTGCGACGAAGACGAAGGGCGCGCCCGAGGTCCGGCAGGGAGGGATAGTCCGAGTAGATGGAGACATCTTCGAGCTTGGCTTGAACATATTTTCTCGCCCTCGAGATGTAGTCGTCGTCATTATTGCGCAGGTCGTGGAGTGACTTGATGGCGGAGGCCAGATGCGCCTTAATATGTCCCCACCTCCTCCAGATTTCCGCATTCCGCATGTCCTCGATGTTTCCCAAGGCCTCGTCAAGAAGCGTTTCTACTGTCCCAACGACTAGCCTCGATCGGAGCATGCTAGCAATGCACGG
Organism: Cordylochernes scorpioides; assembly: GCA_030710605.1. NCBI lineage: Eukaryota > Metazoa > Arthropoda > Arachnida > Pseudoscorpiones > Chernetidae > Cordylochernes > Cordylochernes scorpioides. Next base: position 20,685,081 of record CP092866.1, on the reverse strand, counting down.
TGGTCGAGGTTCTGAGGCCTCGCCGGTTTGGAGGAGGACCGCACGGTGGTCGGAGTTCTTGTAGTATAGGCTCCAGTATCGGGTGACGCGGTTGGAGAAGCTTGATGGTATAAGCACTCGATCCAATCTGCTCGCATCCACCCGGCTTCCGCAACTGGAGATCCTTGTTGGTAGGTGCGTGGCGTCGAAGATAGCTGCGGCGTCTACGAGGTTGGCCCGGTCCAGGAGCTCCTCAAGGGCTTCGACGGAACCGGACGCAATGTCGCTCGCAGACTCCTCGGAGATATTGAGGTCCCCAAGGACCCACGCGTCTTCATTGACAGCAGCAGCTGCGATGACCTGTAGCTGCTGTAGCCGCTCATCAGGAGCATGAGAGAGGTGGCAGTTGACAAATGTCGCCTTTGATCCCCGGATGGTAACGTCAAAGGCGGCGATCTTGCCAGGGGACAGGACCTGTTGTCCGATGACCTGGACGCCGGAAGAGAAGATGCAGGCGAGGCCGGATCCTCTGGCGCCAGAAGCTGGAACAACTGCTGCTCTGTATCCCAAGCAGAGGTCCTCAACGCTGTCCAGGGTGGTGACATTGGTTTCTTGAATGAAAGCGATGTCAACTGCGTGCTGTTTCAGGAAACAGCACAATTCAATGCTCCTGTGTCGAGCGGCAATGCCGCGCACATTAAGGCACGCAAGGCGGAAGCTCTTGCGCGCTTCTTGTCTTTGTTCTGATGTCAGATAGCCGCTTGTAAAGGGCTGACTTGGAGCTTCCAAGTCCCTTTATCAACTTTTCATTGAAGGTGTGCAGCCCCAGACTTTGTTCTACGCTGAGCTTTTCCAGGAGCAGCCTTAGACGAGGAAGGGAGACGATGGCCTGTTTCACTTCCTCTTCCTTCAAGCCTAAGAGTGTAACCTCTTCAAAGAATGATCCTGGGAGGCGCTCGAGGAGGGTGTCAAGCTGTAGTTGAGCCGTAGGCCCGGCCTTGGGAGACAAGGATCTAGATCTATCCTTGATCTTGTGATGGCTAGAGTTCTCGACTCTGTTGATGTTGAGGTCTGTCTGGGTGGAGGTTTCCGGGGTCCTGGTGGTGGGCTCAGTCTCGAGAGCTATATCCTCTTGAGCAGGTGGCGCGGAGGATGTCTGTGCCGGGGCAGCCACTGGCGCAGGGTGGGAGAAGGTTGCAGGTGGCGAAGCAGCTGCTGTGGTGTTAGGAGCAGGCGCCGTGGTTTTCGCACTGCTCGTCTGGCTCAAGGGTTGGGTGGTGCTTGTCTCCCGGATGATCCGGGGACAGTTCATTCTTTTGTGTCCCATTCTGTAGCACTTGGAGCAACGGAAGCCGTACTCCAAGTAGGCCAGTGCAGAGCCGCCCTTGGCAGTCACAATGATCTTTTTAGGAAGATCTGTGATTTTTTTTCCATTGTTCATGAGAATGAACGCAGTTTTTTTTAGGTCAAGCCAGGTGTAGCCGCCGGAAGAATTCACGGTAGGGGCGATGGAGACTACCTGACAGTAAGGCCTCAGAGTCCTGATGATATCGGCGTCCTCGATTACAAATGGGAGACCGCTGATGGTGATTTTTTCTGCCTTCTTTTGGTAGGGAAGGGCTTTAAGGAGGGCTCCCTTAATCGTCAGACCATCCTCTATGATCGTCTCCGCCATATCAGGCCGCTCGAAGCCAACTAGGATCTGTCCGGAAGCTTTTCCTATCTGTACAACGCAGCCTTTCCCCAGTTTATTCTCCAGAGCCTTGATGTAGTCTACTTGGGTGAACTCCGGGGAGAACTCCAGATAGGTCATCTGGTCATAGGTTCCGGCAGCTGCTTTGCTCCGACACTGAGCCAGCATTTGCCTCGAGACCTTTATTTGCTCGATGGTGTTCCTAGGGCACGATGGCTGGCGCGGCATAGTGCTGTCCCGGGTGGTTTTCGTCTGTCGAGATGGACCAGGCAGAGGCTGACTCGCCCTTTCCGAAGGAAGCAGACGCTTTCTCTTTTTGGGTTGTTCAAAATTTTCATCGTTTTCGACGATGTCGGCCCAATTCCGGCTTGATTGAGGGAAATTTGCATTTCCGCCGCTTGTCACGGGCAGTTTTGCATACTTTTCTAATGTTTCAGAATTTGTAGAATTCTTCTTAGAAGTAATTTCCGCCAAAATCTCGGCATTCGCTGGAGATTTATCGCCGGAAACAACACCATCATGCTCCCCTTCGTACTGGCCATCCGCCAATACGGAAAACACATTACTTATCTCCATCTTCTCGCCCTCCATCGCCGAAGAACGCGGAGCTCGCGCACCGCGTGGCCGCACGGCCGAGAGAGAGAGAGAGAGAGAGAGAGAGAGAGACAATTGACAATTGACATATTTTTATTGGCCACTTGTCAATACATGTAAAGTGCACAGTCCGCACTAATTATGAGAAAATGAGAGATTCAGAGACAATCAGAGACATTCTGTTTTAGAAGCAACCTTAACACGAGATAATGCTTTTAAGTAGATTTATCTTTTATCTTCAGCATCTACATCCCAGTACATTGAGTATATTTTGTACTTTCTTGGGAAAATGCAACAGAATTGAAAATATTGTTTTGAAGAATAACTTTTTTCGTAAAAGTTGATTCTTAATACAACTGTGATAGGGTTTTCCTGTTTTGTCACAGTCGTCAAAGTACATTTTTCTCATCAATATCTTAAGTCAAAATACCAACATCATCTAAAACAAAGACTTAAGAAAAAGGCATCTCCTGATTGTAAAACTAAAGTTCAGTTACACAATCAGGAGATGCCTCTTTCTTAATTTATCCACCTGATCCCAGTACAATATCACAAATCCAAATACCAACGTCTTCTCAAACAAAGAAAGACTCAAGAAAAAACATCTCCTGATTGTGCAACTAAAGTTTAGTTACACAATCAGGAGATGTATTTTTCTTAATTTATTCACTTGATCCCAGTACAATATCACAAATCCAAATACCAACATCATCTCAAACAAAGAAAGACTTAAGAAAAAACATCTCCTGATTGTGCAACTAAAGTTTAGTTACACAATCAGGAGATGTATTTTTCTTAATTTATCCACCTGATCCCAGTACAATATCACAAATCCAAATACCAACATCATCTCAAACAAAGAAAGACTTAAGAAAAAAACATCTCCTGATTGTGCAACTAAAGTTTAGTTACACAATCAGGAGATGTATTTTTCTTAATTTATTCACCTGATCCCAGTACAATTTCACTTTTATACTTTTTTTTTCAAAAAGAAAGACTTGTTTGATCTATCGCGCTCGATTTATGGCAAAGTGCAATGTTGACGTACTTTGAAACTGAAATATCCAAGAAGAGATACTACTGAAGAGGAGTTGTTATGTATGATATTAATATTCATTGAGATTTATTTATCATCATCATTTATTGTATAAATACTTTGTTTTTAATTAAAAGATTAGTATGTAAAAATAACTAGCGTTGCGTGATAAATCTTAAACTAGATACATAATAATAACCATTAAAATCGTTCTTTATTCCAAAATCAACAAGAACTCTCTCTCTCTCTCTCTCAGCAACCACCCGACCTGCAGGGCTACTGGCTCTTCGGTCAAGGGCTGGATGACAATGCCATCCTCGCGTCTGCCAAGTCATCCATACACAGGTTCTTTCTGAGCCTTGAGATGAGGGGAGAACGTGACTTACTGTCTGTACTCTTTGTCGTTGGGGGAATCTCCTCGACTGTACATAACTGTATATAGTTCACTCTTTTATCCCTCTTTTTATTATTATTATATACTACCACCATTGACTTGTGTATGATCTCAATAAAATATTTTTAAATCTCAAATCTCTCTCGCTTGAGGTAGCCCAGATATCTGGAGCGTAGTAAAGTCGCCAACTCAACAAGAACAGATGGCAAGCGGCTTGGTTAAAAAGAATATTGTATTTTTAATCTGTATCTTTTGACTATAAAACCATAGTCATATTGTTTATTCTTCATGTAAGTATCATTTCAACTTCTGATACGACCACCTTATCAGCTATTATATAAAATAATTTCTTTATCTCCTAATTTTGCGAAAATGATTTTATAGATTCTTTGAAGTAATATGTTATAAGGTTAATAAATGAAGAGTCAAATTATTTAAATAATTTCTTACTAAGTATATATACAAGTGTATACTTAGACGTTATTTTAATATTTGAGTCCACTGATGCAAAGAGCTCGTAAGCTTTCTCTTATTTTCTTTCTTCTCTTATATTACATCTCCCCCATCATCAAGTAATCTCCTCACTCCTGGGATGTCTATTCACATAAGGTTGGACGTTGGAGATGTGAGCCAAACTTCCATAGTCACTTTTATATTTTACATATTTAGGGTGACCTTGGGTCAGCACTCGATGTCTCCATTCTTTACCAATCTTCAGTTGACATCCTTTTGAGACGACTATTAAAATAGAACTTAGTTCGTTGTCGGGAATGGTTCTGAGTTGTTTTGTCCTTTTCGTTTTCCTGTAACTGAAATTGTAGATTAAGTTCTTCTTTTTCCTAATTTCTTCTTTCGGTGTTTCATCTGTTGGAGCCTCTTCACAATAATTTTTGTCTGTATTTCCAGTTTGTTTAGCGTCTTGTTTATTTGGGAAAATGTTTTGCCAAATATACTGCTATTCATCTAGAGGAATCACTAAATCTACAAAAACTAGCAATCATTTTAAATCCAAAAGATAAACATGAATATCATTTACTTTTGATTAATTGGACCTTTACTTGCGTATTTTTAATAGAACATTGAAGACTCAGGTATGAAAGGAATCACAATCAGGAGGTCGGTGGAAAGCTGGCTAAACCGCTTGGTTTTCGACCACTACGACCCGGGTTCGATTCCCGCATTGTACACTTTTTCTGATTTAAAAAAAAAATGCTCCAATGGCCCCCGATTCTTGCAAAAGTCCAACCCCACCAGCGAGTGCAAGTAACCATACGGGGCTCTGGAACATTTGTAAGTGCAAAGTCGAACTGCTTTTCACATGTGTAGACATGTGGTGTGCTTACAGTAAAAGCAGTCGCTAACTACCCACCATGATTATCATGACCTGTACCACGTGTACTAGGGATAATTTAAAAAAAAAAACAATGGTTGCCTGTAAAGTCGGTTTTACGGGCGAAGATTTTACGTGACAACGGTAGAATATTTATTGATATGAATATAATTAAATTGCACAATAGGAACAAGGAATTGAATGAAAATAAGAATTGCACAAATTTTAACTATAGAAATATATTTTGTTTACTAAAACATTGTACATGTAAACTTAAACTTAACTAATTCCTATTTGAGTGATTTTGTTGAGGATAGGACGATGATAGGAGAAATATGAAATGAAAGGAAGTGTTTCTGCTGTAATGTGTCTTGCGAAAGTCAAGTCGATAGTTGTTCCTTTTAACGTAGTTGACTTATAAACGTTTGATACGCAATCAAGATTATACGTATTTTTCATGAATTTAAGAAACGAGTTGTCAGGCTTTACGTTTTTGTTAAAATCACCACACAGAAGAATCGGTATACTAGAATCAACTTGCACGAACGGTGGCACGTACTGGCTGTTGTGAATGTACGGACCGAGTCCTTGCCATAGTAACATTCCAATATCCTGCATACTAGCTCCTGGATGAATATATACAGCACCGAGTATAAACATGAAGCTAGTATTAGCGGCGAAGCAAGTAACTTCAGTCATGCACATGTCACCCTTGGTTTTAATGACACGAGTTACGTCTGTAATCGCAACTTGGAACACTTCCGCCGTAGATGTCGATGACAATTTACGATAGATCGCCACTCCACCAGCCGCGTTGGTATTTGAAAATCAAAACACTTATTCAGATCGAAGGTTCAAATTTTTGCTAAATAAATTTGAAATTAAATAAAATTTGTAATTGTAAATGATGAAGTTGAAAATTAAAACATTTACTTAAATTAGATGTTAAAATTCTTGCTCAACACAGTTTAAATAAAGTTTTCTTATATCTGCCACTTTTTCTTAATATTTGTAATTTTAAAGAATCAATTCGAAAATCAAAACATTTATTCAGATCGAAGGTTCAAATTTTTGCTAAATAAATTTGAAACTATTTAAAATTTGTAAAATAATAATTAATTAATTAATTAATTTTAAACTAATAATTTACTTAACACTATCAACATTTATCAATAGTATGACATAACCTATAAACTCAGTTTCTCAACTTTTGTGTCAATCTAACAATTAATCAATCAATCATAGTTTACGATAATGAAATATCAGTGTACAATTATTTACCTTTATTGTTGTAGTTGTTGTAAATGACGAATCTAAGCACTCCACATTTTCACTACAGACACAGCTGACGATACTTTAACCACACGTGTGAACTTGTATTATGACGCTTTCTTGTTTTTCCAACGCCAAGAACGTTCGAGAAAGACAAAGACAGGGACAAGCATGCGCCGATTCAATGCGCCTAATTCTCTAGCGCTGCGCGCGCAGCACTCTCGTTCGATGACTCATCGTAACGTTACCGGGCGTTACACTTTTTCATAAGTGACTCCCAGCCGCAACCTAATTTAAGACGTTGTCACGTCAAAAAGGAATCACGGGTAGTTGACAATCTTAATATGCTTCATCAGTCTTTTTTTGAACATAATTTTCTGATTGTAAGTTTATTTGAAAAAGAAACGGCTACATCAACTATAACCTTTCTTTTCTTCTCGATGTTTCAATGACTCTCTGTCAATCTCCTCCTGGGAAGGATTAATTCTGTATTCTATCTTATATATGTATGTTTTGAAAATAGAACAATCCATAAATTAATCTTAAAAGTCATATATTGGATCAAAATATCATTTATTTTACCAATATTTCAGTTGGCTGAACGCCAACTTTTATCAAGGTAGAGAGAAAATAGAGGTAAACCCGGGCTCCTGGAGCATAAATCGCCAACTACCCAGCTTATCAAGGTATTATAACATATTAATGCCATAATCCTTTCCTTTTTTTATATCTATAAAAATTAAATCCAAAATCGATGTTTGTTATCGCGTTGCGCAAAATTTACAGAATCAATCATTATTGAAATTTCGCATGTAGGTAGCTGAAGATTTCGTTTAACATATAAGCTATTCAAAAAACTAAAAAGGTTAATATGTTTTTTATTTAATGTAAAACCAAAAAGCGTTAGTTCCAGCCTTTTACCGCAGCACTGGTAGCGACGATAAATGAATTTGATTGGTTAATAATTTTACACGTAGTTTGTTTTACACGTTGAATGTTAGTTTGTTTACACGATGAATGTTTTTAAAAGGTAAGATTTTCCAATCGCCGTGAAACTTTAGGAAGTTATTTACTATACTACTGGGAAGGTTTCTGGTCTGAATTTGATTTGAAATAAATATTTGTTGCAATTTTATTTGCATATTTTCTACTTTCACTCGCAAGCAGCGCCTCTCGCGGTATCTAGTATTTTACATATTTACTTCATATGTCACACTTATTGTTAATAATCAATTTCTGAACAGTAGTCACGAGGCTCGTGAAACTTGCACGCAGCTATCTTCTTATATACATGTGCCTTATATACATGTTAATAACTATATAATAAAATAGGATTGTAGAAGTATTTACAAATTATGGTCAAAATAGGCATATATAGATAAGAATTTTACATAGTAAAAGAAATCTTAGACAAAAATTGCTATATACATCGCGCTAAGCATAATGGAGAAAAATGTGGGAAATGAATTTAAGAAGTTGTCGTGGTGTTTCCGTGTTTTTTCTTCTTGTGGGCGTAGAGGTAAGATTGGTAGCCACAGGTAAATGTGCACTGGTCGCACTGAAATGGTTTCTCGCCTCTGTGTTTCTGCATGTGGGTTTTTAACCGGGAATTATGAAGTGTTGTATAGCCACATAGGTCACAATTAACGACATACTTGTCCTTATTGTGGACCCGCATATGGCTGAAAATTGCACTTTGCCACTTGGAGCTATAGTCACATACTTTACACTTGAAGGGTTTGTCCTCTTGATGTATCATCATGTGCTTGTGTACTTGAGTTTTTAGAATTGCACGATAGTTACAAAATTCACATTTGTGGGGTTTATCACCGGTATGAATCATTTCGTGATCTTTTACTAGATACTTTCTTGAAGATCTGTAATTACAATATTGACACGAATATGGTTTCTCGCCAGTATGTGTAGATACATGTGCATCTAATGAGCTCTTTCTGTCTGTAGTATAGTTACAATAGTCGCAACGTAAATGTTTCTTCATTGTTTGAGGTGTGTGTTGTTGAAAGGTTGTAGCATTGGTCTCAGATTGCTTGGAACTCAGGTTTTCTGGAGTTGTCTTCCTACTACGTGGTGCCATTTGTCTAAGAGTATTGATTTTTATCAAAGTTTTATTTCGGAATTATTTTTATTTATTTTATCGATAATTATATTTTAGAAACAATTGAAAGAGAAAATACAAGGTAAAATAATGAATACAAATAATGAATTCAAAATAATGAGACTAATTGTTATATTTTTTAAAAATCTGTTATATATATATATAAAATTATATAAATTAAGATTTTTCAATATTTCAACAATTAGATATATTTACCTGGATACTTGCATTTTTTTATTTTAAAGACGCATATAAAAAGGAAGGTAAGATATAAAAATTATGTTTTTATCAAAATAAAATTTTAAATAAATTTATATTTGAATGTTTTAAATTTTTAATCATTATTTTAAATTTATATATTTTGTATTTAAGGTAGACGGCTTATGATTCTAATGGCACTTGTAAACTTCGTAGTCTTCAGTACAATTCTGCGATAGAATAATCAGAGATGGGTTAAGCACACCTACAGTACTTCTAGCGCTCGCTGGCCGCCGTTTGATAACTCTATAACACGAGGTCTAGAACAGTGGCCACTTTTAAACTAGACCTAGTCCTCTATCCTTGTACCTTACCTACTTTCCGAAAGCCCTTGAATTATATTAGAATTAATTGAACTGAATGTCCACGTCATATATACTGATGTATCACAAACGATGGAAGGAATTGAAGCTGTAATTATTATGGCAACTCCCCTACAACCTATACAACTTAGACTTCGCCAAGAATTCACAGCGTCCCAAGGTCTTAGTCATATTCTATACAAAAAAAAAGACTATTCATCATTTGTCGCACGATAGCGTCATCATTGCGTTAGACTTCCAGTCTCCTCTTTCCGCCATATGTAGCCGTTGGCCTTCAATAACACACCTTGCTGCTATCTCCAACCTACATAGTAGACCAAATGACTAATTTTCTGGGTTAGAGGCCACAGCGGCATCGTGGAAAATGAACTGGCATACCAAGCAGCCATTCTTCAGAAGTTAAATTATTTTATAATAATAAAATATCATGGCGCGTAAACCTTCTCTAGCCAACTCCATTGTGTCTGATGCAATGTTTAGGAAATACCGCTGCCACTGTAAACAAAGTCGCGTCCTCTATGAGTCATTTTTGTTATTATTTCATGAAAATGTTTATGTTAGATAGGGAATGCATGTAGAATTTAATGATATAATTTATTTTAAAATATTTCAATTATTTAATATTGATTGCAAAAACTTTTGGAAGGACTCTTGTATTTTATCAACGTTTCTTGCTTTGAAAATATATCATACATATAGATAACAGAGGTTTCAGTTGTAAGGTTTGAAGCTATCTCCTCAAGATATACTGAAATATACATACCGATATATATATACATAATTTTCGTTATATGTTATAACACCTTGATAAAGGTTGGGGTTCAGCCAATTGAAATATTGGTAAAATAATGATATTTTGATCCAATATATGACTTTTTAATTAAATATATGTGTGTGTATATCGTGTTAAATTATGTACATGTATAAGTTGTACCACAAAAGGCAATCTCTCTCTTTAATTATACATCAGAAAGTTGTACTGTTCATCACTCTAGTAAAGTACCTTACTAGTGATTATATAGCATTTCAAGAGTGAATTCGTCACTTTAAAAATAAATTCGACGCCTTTAAAAATAAGATTGTTATGTGTAAAAATCAAAAGACAATATCATAAAGATTAATTAAATACATTTGACATTAAATTCAAAACACTAATATAGGAGCAAATAACCACGAAATAAATTAGAAACAGATTTTATTGGATAAACTGGTGTTCTTGTGGCCAGGAAGCAATTTTTGCGAATGCAAGCAAACCATCCTTCACAGTCTCCTGATGTAATTCTACTGATTTCTGCATCAGTGATAACCTCGCCTAACGTGATGTCGAGGAAGCAGCGACCTTACCGATGTTTTAATTTTGCTAAATGAAAATTGGATTGGATTTATCATATATGAATATGGTGACAAAAACTTCACGCTGCTTCTTAGAAGACTAACAGATGCCCGTGTTTCTGTGGATGTGTGGGCTCTTGTATTATCCATAAAGAAGCAGGCATTATTAAATCCATATCGAGTGGCTACAATATCATCAAGCTCACGTAAAAATTCAACGAAAAGAGCGGCCGAGTTAGCACTCTTTTAACAGTGACGAATTCATTTTAGAAAGTAACGAATTCACTCTTAAATGCTATAAAGAAGAATGAGCCACAACACCGATTAAGGCAATTTTTCACAAAACCCAATCTGTATACATTATTAGTAACTTTTTTACTGGGGTGATGAACAATGCATCGTCCTTAACATTATTGAAGGGAAAGGTGCCTCTTTTGGTACATAAATATCATCCTCCCGCAACTTTATATTGTACACATAAGTATAAGATAGAATTCATAAATAAACATTCCCATAAGGAGAATTACAGAGTTACTGAAACATCTGGAATAAAATAAATATTGAATGAAGACATTAAGACGCGAATGTTTCTTTTCACAAATAAACCAAACTTCTACTGTCCTTACTACGATGAAAAAATACCACTGATGATCCAAGCCCTCCCAATATTTTTTCATCGTAGTAAGGACAGTAGAATTTTGATTTATTTGCGAAAAGAAACATTCGCGTCTTAATGTCTTCATTCGTTATATATATATATGGCGCGTTATTGCTTTGTATTAAAATGATTATTGGTTGAGATTGCTGGATCTTTAAAAAAAAAGCTATATCAGTTTATTAATTAACTAAATCTTAAAACTCCGCCTTTGCCGGTCCCAATCCCGGATGAAAAAGGAGGAGGGGGAGCAGTAAAAAGCTCGATAAAAAACCTGGGTTCAGCTGGCCCGGCTGATAGTACCCTGTAAGGGCTCCTAATCCAGTGATACAGGATGAGCAGCGTTTGTACTCCATTGTTAGGAGCGGCTGCACATGGCGTCTGTTCCTCATGTTAGAGGCGGCCATTTCTTTTGGAGCTAAGTCGGTCTGCCACTGAGTAGTGCTTCCAGTCTTGATGACAAAGGCAGCTGCATTCTACTTCACCCAGTGTGGAGATAAGAAAGAAGAACTGAATATCTATATCTATATATATATATAAAAATAAATGTTTGTATGTTTGTTTGTTTGTATGTCCGGTATACAAATTCGCAGTAGTTCACTAATTCAGCCCAAAATTTCCATACATAGGTAAAAAAATACGGGGAAGACGATAGGCTATTTTAAAAAATATATAAATAAATTATTAAAACTATATATTCAAATTATTCTACTTAGCTCACGAACAGCGCCCTCTATCAAAGATTAGATTAAATTATGCTGATGCAAACAAATAGATAATGCTAATAACAAACAATTATAAAAAAAAATCTTATCTAAATATATATCACTCGGGTAGATATGCACACAGGTCAATCCCGGGGCGAAGCCCGGGTCACCCGTCTAGTTAAAGAGATAATATCGATATCAAATATATTCAGTAAATATTGAAGCGTGGGGCTACAAAAACAGAATGGTAGACGCCATTATAGATGGGTGTGGCGGTAGGACTACAAATTAATCTACAAGAACGGTCTTGATGAGAACGCTACACGCATGTCGTTACTTATTTCCGGCCTTCGTGAAAAGCATGTTCATTCTCTTGATCCCAGTCAACAATGGAACTACTCGATCCTCTACTCTTCTCTTGTATGACCTTACACACATTGTTATTATTCTTTTTAATATAAACACAAGGTAATGAGACAAAATCCAGATAAATAAATAGTGTGTGGCGTTTCGGTAACAGCGTTTTTACCATCTTCAGACAAAAATCAGTACTTTTGTCTGAAGATGGTAACAGCGTTGTTACTGAAACATCACACATTATTTATTTATTTGGATTCGGTCTTATTACCTTGTGTTTATAATTTATAATACAAATTGTACCTTATCTATTTAATATACTAATATACTTTTTTTTAAAAACTGAATTCTATTGACGTTATGTGGCGCTGAGTTTGTTGTTGACACACTTTAAAATGTTATAACACCTTGATAAAAGTTGGCGTTCAGCCAACTAAAATATTGGTAAAATAAATGATATTTTGATTCAATATATGTCTTTTAATTAAAGATTTAAGTGATGTATATATTTCCTGTTTTAACATAACTTTTATTAATTACAGCTCAAAAAAAAAGAACAACCTAGCTTATTTTTTAATGTATTAATCAACCAGAGGCGCGATATTGAAATATTTACGCCTAATTCAAGAGGAAGCAAACCAAAAAACAAATTAGAAATCATAATTAAATATTTACATGTATTATTCTACAGAGTTTATAAAATTTATATAGACAAAGTGGCTAATGTGAAAGAGTTAAATCATTTAGATCAGGGAACAAACGATGTCTCACTTCTGTAAAGTTCGGACAGTCATAGATAAGATGAAGAGCAGTTTGTTCAGTCTCTGCAGGAACAATTTGGTGTTTCTGATAGATCTATTTTATGTAAGTATTTCTGGAATTTTCCGTGTGATGTGACAAATTGAGTGACTATAAAATAGCCTAGCTTATGTTATCTACAATGAAATAATCTGAACAGGTTCTTCACATGTAAAAAAAAGCGTCCAATGCGGGATTCGTTCCCGGTTCATGGCTGTCAGAAACCGACGGCAAACGTCTTTGCTGTGTGCATATGTACTCATGTATATAAATATTACTTGAATAATATAATTTATAGTATAGAATTATACTAACCTCTTTTGATTTCATTTTGCACGACAACAAAATACTATCATTATTCTTTTTGTTTATACACTCATAAACAAAACTTAAGGAAGTTGTACCTTTTAGCATGTATATCAGGATTCAGACAATAACTCTGAAATATATTACAGTGACCTTTATTGAAGACACATAAGATAACCAATATACACTCAGGGACAAAACTTAAGGAAGTTGTACCTTTCAGCATGTATATCAGGATTCAGACAATAACTCTGAAATATATTACAGTGACCTTTATTGAAGACACACAATATAACCAATATACACTCATGGACAAAACTTAAGGAAGTTGTATCTTTCAGCATGTATATCAGGATTCAGACAATAACTCTGAAAGATATTACAGTGAGCTTTATTGAAGACACACAATATAACCAATATACACTCATGGACAAAATATCGGGATTCAGACAATAACCCTGAAAGATATTTGATATACAAGGACCTTTATTGAAGACACGCGAAATAACCAATATACACTCATGAACAAAACTTAAGGAAGTTGTATCTTTCAGCATGTATATCGGGATTCAGACAATAACTCTGAAATATATTACAGTGACCTTTATTGAAGACACACGAGATAACCAATATACACTCAGGGACAAAACTTAAGGAAGTTGTACCTTTCAGCATGTATATCAGGATTCAGACAATAACTCTGAAAGATATTACAGTGAGCTTTATTGAAGACACACAATATAACCAATATACACTCATGGACAAAACTTAAGGAAGTTGTATCTTTCAGCATGTATATCAGGATTCAGACAATAACTCTGAAAGATATTACAGTGAGCTTTATTGAAGACACACAATATAACCAATATACACTCATGGACAAAATATCGGGATTCAGACAATAACCCTGAAAGATATTTGATATACAGGGACCTTTATTGAAGACACGCGAGATAACCAATATACACTCATGGACAAAACTTAAGGAAGTTGTATCTTTCAGCATGTATATCAGGATTCAGACAATAACTCTGAAATATATTACAGTGACCTTTATTGAAGACACACGAGATAACCAATATACACTCAGGGACAAAACTTAAGGAAGTTGTATCTTTCAGCATGTATATCAGGATTCAGACAATAACTCTGAAATATATTACAGTGACCTTTATTGAAGACACACGAGATAACCAATATACACTCATGGACAAAATATCGGGATTCAGACAATAACCCTGAAAGATATTTGATATACAGGGACCTTTATTGAAGACACACGAGATAACCAATATACACGCATGGACAAAACTTGAGGAAGTTTTACCTTTCAGCATGTATATCAGGATTCAGACAATAACTCTGAAAGATATTACAATGACCTTTATTGAAGATACACGAGATAACCAAGTATGAACAATATTGCCTCTGTCTCCTTCAAAAAAAAAAACATATGACCGGCGATATCAGACTTTCCACTTCCTTAAGTCTTGTCCATGAGTGTATTTATATATATTTTAATAAAGATTGTTTGTAAACTCTCTCATGTTTTTGGCTATATGGATCATTGAAGAACCATTTCTACTTGTAGTAATACTAAGTGATGTATAAGTTCATTCCTCTAGTTGTTACTTACGGTGAAACTACCCTAAGCAGGTACTCAGAGATGAAATTTCTGTATCCCACATGTTGACTATTAATATACGTTCAGGTAATATTGAGATAGCATCCAGTATATGATTGGTATTATCTGTGAAATCTGAAATATCTTAAACATTACTTTTCTTTAAATATATATAATTAAAAGCTTTTTCAACAGACCTCTCATACTACAATGAATACAAATTGAAAACGGGATGGCATTGCACATCACTTGATAGCTCTCGATGCTTACAAAAGTCCAACCCCACCAGTGAATTCAAGTAACTAAACGGAGCTCTGGCACATTTGTAAGTAGGATTTTCAGATATTTTCAACAGACATTTCTAAGTGTCGTAATATTTTCTACAATACATCTTTAGACATGTGGTGATCATGCATTAAAAGCATTCGCTAACTACCCACTATGATTATCATTGCCTGCCCCTCGTGTACTTGGGAAAAGTAAAAAAGAAAGTAGGCATAAGTAGCTATGGAGATATAATTTCCATTCTCAAATATGGAGTTTATTTTATAGGTTTTATTTGATCCAGGAATCAGGGTTACAATAAAAGATTAGTTTTCTTATATATATATAAAAAAATTCAATATTTTATTTTTAAAATATACATACAAAATAAAAGCAAATATATATTATTTAAAAGCGGGTTTTATATTTATAAATGAAGTCTCCTGAGGTAGAGTTATCTTTTCAGTCTTTCCTTTCCTCAGTATATTCCCGGACCCAAGCAAGAGGGATGCATAGAACTCCAGAGATGATAAGCAGAGCCCCTGCTACATGGTAGGGAAGGCCGTAGCTTTGGAATACTTTGAAAAGGATCCCTGGAAACATTCAGTACCTCTATATATCGAGAGACATATGCTGTACTAAATTACACTAATCAAGTTCTCAATTATTTGAATAAACTCAAAATTAATGGAAATATCAACTATTTAAGACGCTTATGATTCTTATTTAAAATATTTTTTTCTACTGTCCTTATACTGCAATGATAAAAAAGATGTTGTCATTGCAGTAAGGGCAGTAGAAATTAGAAACCAAACTCTTAAATATTCAAATAAACTCAAAATTTTTGGAAGTTTGAACTATTTATGACGTGAAACATTCACGTCTTAATGTCTTCATTCGTTATATATAGATGGCGCGTTGATGATTTGTATTATAATAATTATTTTTATAATTGCAATAAGTGGAGTAAAAAATTGTTTTATTCAAAATAATCATACGCATCATAAATAATTCAAATTTCCAATAGCAGATTTCGTGGTTATGTATCTTGTTTATATTAAAACTCAAAATTATTTGAAAACTATGATATATTTGATTGTTACTGTAAAGCCTGTTGTATTGAAGAATGTAGGATTGTTGAAAGTGATAAATACTGTAGATAAGCATTGTAAGAGATGACGTGTACCTAAGACTTAACCGAATTGTAGATCATCATCATCATCATTCCGTGATAACCCGGACTCCTGGAGCCACGTACGAAGGTCGCCAAATGTCTGGGTTTGTCTACTGACATATTGTCTATTTGAAAAAATAGTACAAATGTGATATTGTACTGGGATAAGGTGCATAAATTATGAAAAAAGGCATCTCCTTATCGTGCAACTGAAAGTTGCTGATGGCTTACGCCATCGGAATAAATATCAATTAATTGTCGATTTTTAATTATTTAAGATTTTTAATCAAGAATGGGTATTTGGCCAATTCTGGAATAATTAAAAATCAACGAGAATAGTTGATATTTATTCCGATAGATGGCGCAAGCCATCAGCAACTTTCCATTGCACGATAAGGAGATGCCTTTTTCATAATATTGTCTATTTGTTGACATACAGCTGATTAGATGTCACCAGGTTGATTTGTTTATGAGAAGGCTCCTCAATGTTTCTTGATTGAATGTGATGATGTTGAGTTACAGCCTGGAATCTCTGAAGATGGTAGGATGTCGACTGTTTGATTCTCTTGGTGACAATGCTGACAGACAGGGTCGTTCAAACTGACTACGATAGCTCGTTCATACCTTTTTTTCTGATTGTTCTGCTAAAGTCACGTGAGCCGCGATTATCTGAAAAATGTATGTACGTACTGTAAATAAGTTCTGTAAGTCCTGACTTGTACCTAAGACAACCAAATCAGTAGGTCGTTCATACCTTTTTCAGATTGTTTGCTGAAATCACGTGAGCTGTGGTTATCTGAAAAATGTGTGAACGGTAAATAAGCTTTGTAAAGCCTAGAGTTGACTTGTACCTAAGACAACCAAATCAGTAAGTCTTTCATGCCTTTTTCTGATTGTTCTGCTGAAATCCTGTGAGCTGTGATTATCTGAAAAAAATATGTACTGTAAATAAGCTTTATAAGGCTTGAGATGACGTGTACCTAAGACTTAACCAAATATGTAAGTCGTTTATACAGATTGACTGCTGTAATCACGTGAGCTGTGGTTATCTAATCTAAATGAATTTAATCTGAACTAACATAACCTTTTTAATGTAAAAGAAAATGTACAAAAGTGACATTGAACTGGGATCAGGTGGATCAATTAAGAAAAAGGCATATTCTGATCATGCAACTAAAAGTTTCTCATGGCTTACTCCATCGGAAAAAAATATAGGCTAATCGTTTATTTTTAATTATTCCAGAATTTCCAAATACTCATTCTTGATTAATCAAGAAGAATCTGACCACAGGAGTGGTTTTTGATGTCGTTTTCGACAGTCACAACCGGGGATCGAATGTCACATTGTACATCCAGTTATATATGTAGCTGGATCTGTTGATTACCCTTATATATCTACTAGCCGAATGACCCGGGCAACGCCCGTGTTTTACCCGATTGAATGTTTTTATTCAAATACTATTTGTTACAATTATAAATTGGCGCCTTAAATAAATGCATATATTAGTTAATAACTATAGCCTATGTGCTTTATCTGTCTATGTACTGTTGGGAAAAAGAAAGAGAGGATTCCATTTAGTTATTAACTAATATATGCATTTATTTAAGGAGCGACCCTCTACAACACAATAGTTACAAAAAACAAAAAGCGAGTGGGGGGGCAAAGTCAAAAGCAAAGTGTCTCGCGCAGTGGCGGCGCCATCGTAGCGAACCAATAGGAGAGCGCCATTCCAAAAAAAAAGCAAACGGTGACAGAGATGAAGAACGCATGACGCTCGTAACTGTATATAGAATGATATGTGTATAAAGTTAAAGCCTTTATGGATATATTTGTTACTCCAACAAACCTATTGAATCAACCATTTAAATATTCCAAATGTATATAGTTAATTAAATAGTTTAACATAAAGAGCATTAAGGTATTATGCAAATTTTCTCAATAACAAACTGATTTGCATATTTTGTAGTATGATGCATTAGCGCGCCATCTGTTATTAAAAGTCGAAACTATTATAGACGCGTATGACTCTTTTTTTTTTTTTTTTAATAAACAATTTCTACTGTCCTTACTGCAATGGGAAAATTAATGGGAGGGCCTGGCTCATCAGTGGTGAACCCTCCCAGAGGTTTTGCCAGTTTAATCTACCATACTGCTGTTATATTGCATTTTTGGATCTTCCTTTTATAGTGATGCTGATGCTAGACCTTTGGGATGGGTTTTGTAGTAGGAAAATATTCATGATAATAATAATGTGTTTATATATTCATATCACTCGACTACTTCGAATAAAAAATGTAATGATAATACTATAATCATAATAAATAACACATATTTCTTATTACAAATAAAAAGGGTCTTTCCTGACCGTTCACATGAGAAATTTATATGGCAGAGCGCCATCTAGTGGAACAAAAATTAAACGTTTATTTAGGTTTGTGGCATAATATTTGGTCAAACCAGGTTCTTTATAAATCAAGAAAAGCCATCACATTTCTTATAAAGCTAAATTGATTCACTCTAACTTGAATAATTCACGGAAGATAAGAATGAATTGTATACTTACCAGCTAAAGGAGGGCCCAATAGAGTGCCGATACCTTGCATCATGTACTGAAGACTAAGGGCGTCGTTGAATAATTCCAATCCCAAAAACTTGAGAGTCAGAACAGAACGAAGAGATCCAAAGGAAGCCATGGTAAGCCCAAAAATAATAGCATTTACTAAGAATCCTGTTTGTGAGGTGAATAACGGCCATAGAGCAATTGCAATCCCACCGGCAATATGGCCAACATTGTTGATGTGAAGGGGATTGATTCTAGGATTATCACTGATGGCACCCAGAATCACCCTTCCCAGAGTATTTGCCACTCCTATAATAGGAACAAAGAGAATAGCCATTGAATGGTTAATTCCCGACATAGTTGCATAATCCGCTGTATACGTGAAGATAGTAAAGCCAGAAGCACATGTCAACATTGATGAAAAAGCCAAAAGCAAAAATTGAAGATTCAGAAGCAGTTTTCTACTAAACAAACTTGACAGATGTTCTAATAACGACCTATGAGCGACCTGATCAGATAGAATGCTGAGAGTTGCATAGAGATCGTTCAAAGAGGTTGATATTTTTGAATCTGCAGAAATGTGTTCCCCATCATTTTCTTGATCAGTCTCTTCACTTCCTTCTTCCATGTCAATCTCAAAATCAGGTTGAATATTCAAATCCGACAGTAGAATAGGTTCGTTGAGATTATCATGATAATCAATTTCAGCCTTATAGTCCTTGTAGCTGATAATTTTTTTAAGCTTGTTATCTTTCTCGACATTATTAGGTTTGTAGGCAATACCACAAACAATACAGATCAATAAGATACTCCCTAGTACTATGTAAGCATTTCTCCAACCAGATCTCTCTACCATCCAATTAGCAATTAAAGGAATGAAGATAGATCCTGCGCCAGTACCACAAGAAACAATCCCTGCAGCCATTGCTAGTTTTCTCTTGAAATTATGACCTATCATTACATTCGTTGGGAGAAAGACGCATCCAAATCCGAAACCTGAATCACACACAGAGTTATCAACTTAGAATCTTTAATTGAAAATATGAGCTGGAAAGAACTTACCTCCAATCAAACTTGTGATGACAAACAGCATGGAAACATGGGGAGACATAGAGGAAAACATGAAGGCTAAAGCTGACAGAAGGCCACCAAACATTGCAACGTTTCTGGTACCAAATCTTGACATCATGAATCCCACAATAGGCCCTGTGAAGACACACACAAATAAACAACTTCTAATAAAAACATTTAAACTAATTCTATAAGTTGAGTCAAAATTTATCAATCAAGTATATATAAAAGGACGTACCTGGATCTGTAAAGAAAAAACTTTTTTTTTTCTCAAAATATTTCGAGAGATTGCTCCCTCTTTATCAATTTATATCCATATTCAAATAAATTCACAATATATATTAGTAAATTAAATTTAATTGCCATCTATCATTAAAATTTTACACAAATAAATTTACTGGCAATGCGCTTCTTTTAAATATCATCAAATATTATCTCTACAGACCCAATAACTCATATCATTGCAGTAAGGTCTGTAGAGATAATATTTGATGTTATTTAAAAGAAGCGCATTGCCAGTAAATTTATTTGTGTAAAATTTTAAATTCACAATAAATTGATAAAGAGGGAGCAATCTCTCGAAATATTTTGAGAAAAAAAATGTTTTTTTTTTTGTTTTTTTTAAAGATCCAGGTACGGCCTTTTTATATAAACTCAATTCTATAATATTTCTTTAAAAATAGACACTTCTTCTCTGCCAGTTAAAGTTTTATTTTCTCAACGTTTCAACAAAAATCTTTTGTCTTCGTCAGGAGAAATTAATCAAATTAATAATTTTCTAATGCCTTGCCAAAATGTCACATTTTTATTTCTTCTGACGAAGACAAAAATATTTTTGTTGAAACGTTGAGAAATATTAAAACTTTAACTGACAGAAGTGTCTATTTTTTACAAAAATATGAATGCCGGCCAGGCAACCTCTTTATTCAAGATAATTCTATAATAGGTTCCCTTCAATAAAAGATAAGGTTATTTATTTATTTAAAAAATTTGAAATCTTTAAAGACAAAGCTGTGTTTTTTAGGCAGTCTTATCTGGGAGACTCTACTGAATCCCTCTTCCATATCCAATTATATATTTATAATTGTATGTAATTCTGCTGTCCTCAAAGCTTATGTCCATAGTTCATCTAAAATACCCATTCCAAGAGTCTAGCAACAGTATCACTATAAAAGAAAAATTCAAAAACGCAATATAACAGCGGTATGGTAGATTAAACTGGAGAAACCGCTGGGAGGGTTCACCACTGATGAACCAGGCCCTCCCATTAATTTTTTCATTGCAGTAAGGGCAGTAGAAACTGTTTAATTTCAAAAAGAATCTTACGCGTCTAAAATAGTTTTGAATGTTCATATCTAATATTCTAATCACAGGTAGTTAGCCTAATACTCGTACATGATATTCTATGCGAGCAATAGTTTTCCCAGAAATTATTTGAAAAAGGAACAATAAAATTCAGGTAAATATTTTCTTTTAATTTCGGGTTTTTGCAAGCTTTCGAGCAAATTTGCCCTTTGAAGATCTGAAAATTTGCTCGAGTACTTGCAAAAACCAAAATGAAATGAAACTTTACCTGAATTTTATTGTTCCTTTTTCAAATAATATTATAATCATTAAAAAAGCACAGTAGCATACTATTTCTTGAAAATAAAGATTACTTCGGCCACATATAAAAAGATTTACTGGTCGAAGTATCTTTATTTTCAAGAACTATGAATGCTGGCCAGGCAGCTTCTATATTTACGATATTTATATACTACAATAGATTAACATCCGCTCAGCTTGCACGATCAATATTTTTTTTTCTATAAAAACTATACTATTCCAACAGTTAAAGAGAAATGGAATTGTAGAAAGTAATTTCTCTAACCTAACCAAGGATTTTGTCTATCAAATCATATATAGTAAAATTGAATACTAAAATACAGTAGAACCTCCATGAAAGGACACTCATGCTAGAAGACATCATTCTACAAAGAATAATTTTAATTTTCAAAATTACCATTTTTACTATTTAGCAACTCTCTGATAAGAGGACATCTCTCCCTAAAGGACACTTTGGCTTTGTAATCAGATGCCCTTTTACAGGGAGGTTCTACTGTAATTCCGAGTTAAAAATTCCCAAACAATAATAGTAAATAAATCATAGTATAAAATCACTTGGCGTGATTGAATATCGCAGGTTTGTGGCCGCTGAAATATATTCTATAATGGTCTAAGTGCCCTTTTACAGGGAGGTTCTACTGTATAGCAATCATATACTCACCTATTATTAAGTACATTCCGGCTAGAAGTGATCCAATCCAGGAGACTGAAGACTTCGGCATCTGAAACTCTTCGCTGAAGTATGTAAGGAAGATTCCAGAGCTAAAGGCGATACCTTCCACTGCGAAATTGGATATGAAACATGCAAATACAACTAACCAAGCGTAGGGTCGGTCAAAACGAGATTTTTCTTCCTCTATAGATGTCTTGGGCAGCACATCGTCCGAGTCGTCCAAGTTTTTTGAAATATCAATTTTACATGGAGTAACATCTAAACCAACTTCTTCAAATTCTTTGAGAAATTCTTGATCAACAACAATTTTCTTTTTGTTAAAATCTTGATTTTGGTTGATCAATTTAACGTCATCATTTGAGCTGAAACATTCAATTATGGGTTATACGAAGTATATTTTACTTATTAAAAAAACTATTTAAAGGATCTAACATACATACGTCAAGATTAATAAAATCTTATTTTATTTGAAGCTCTTTCAGGAGCCACTACCACTGCAAATTCATATATCTTTAAAGTGAAAGTACAAAGTTGAACATTGTATATTTAAAATAGTGTAATAGAAACTAATGTAACAGTAATTAAAGAAGGTTTTCGAAAATTCGTAAAGTTGAAATAATCGAAGGCATCAAAATTGAAACAATTATTCTTTGAAATCGTACCACCACACCTAAAACTCTATATTTATTTTTTAAAATTGTATTTATATTAAAAAAAACTGTGTGTGTGATTTAAAAATTTAGATTCAAACATACGAAATAATTTTCAAATCGATTTGCTAATGATTGAATAAATTCGAGATTACATTCGAGTACTCTAACCAAATATAACTAAATTTTCTAAATATAAAGTTATATATGATGTAAATACACACAAATAAAACTCAAATTTCTAACTAACATTATGTTTTCATAGCCTAGCATTACAATTTTGTTTAGTTAAAATATCTATATTGATAAAACCTGAAAAGGCATTCTCAAATTTATAATTTGAAGCCAATCACATATATTTACAGTATAAACAGTAGAACCTTCCTGTAAAGGACAACACCTAATTACAGAGCCAAAGTGTCCTTTAGGGAGAGGTTTCCTTTTACCGGAGAGTTTCTAAATAGTAAAAATGGTAATTTTGCAAATGAAAACCGTCCTTTGTAGAGAGATGTCCGCTAGCGGGGTGTACGCTAAAGGGAGGCTCCACTAGTATTATATAGAAAAATATATTAATATGCAAACTAAATAAAAAATTCAGTTTTAAATATCATATTAAGGTGAAAATAAAGAGGGTATCTCTTTTTCTAAAGATAATATCAGCACAATTCATGACGCGGGCAATGTCTTTTATCAACTTATCTAATCTCTTAAAATTCAGAATAATCTATCTTTGATTAAGAGCAATTTCTTAAGTGTCTAGAGTGAATAAGGGGCTACTAGCCAAAGTGTATGATTTTTGAGCCCAGAGGGGGTTTAAGTGGCTCGTGGGATCTACCACATACGTCCCTTCCTACCATCTTTAAAGGTTTCAAACAATCAGCCTCCTAGGAATAAGCGTATTTAACCATGTAGACCTATGCAGAACCTTCTGGGCTCGAAAATAATACATTTTGGTTAGTGGCCCGTAAAACCACATTCTCTCTATTTATTTTTATTCTGTAGTTAACTATATATAATCGTATATGAACATTGTAATAAATCAGTTTCAATCTCAATCTCTCTCTCTCTCTTTAAATTTATTATTTTTCTATTGACTATTTTCTATTTAACCATGAAGACCTATGCATGGCAATGTGCTGTTGAATGAGGACAGTCCAAGAAGTGTAGCTGTCTGGTATCGCTGTAATTAAAATACTGGACAGCTGAATAATAGAGACTATTTTTACATCCCCTAGACCATATATGCTTGTGTATTGTTTAAGAAGATTATAATAAAATACATATAAAATAAAAGGATTTAAAGCGCGAATGTTTCTTTTATACATAAAACAAACTTCTACTGTCCTTACTGCGATGAAAAAATATATTGGGAGGGCTTGGCTCATCAGTGGTGAACCCTCCCAGCGGTTTCGCCAGTTCCGTTACCTGAGACAGGACCATTTTCTGTAAATACTATAGAAGTTATCAGGATAGAGAGAGAGAGATACTACTTTGATAATATCTCTTTTAAAACCCTTTAAATTATAATGATTTTTTCATGGTTATGTGTGGGAGAATAAAGAAGAAATAGCAAATATTATTTTAGAAATAGAAGATACAATAGGTAATTTATTTATTTTTATCTTTATAAAACGTATATACAAACGTATATGAAAAATTTTACCTCGGATTACGAGTGAAATTTCGCATTACGAGCAACTCGCGATGGTTGCCCGTAATCGTGATGGATGAAAATTCACTGGGATCCCTCCCTTCAGATCAGATTCGGGAAATATGTAAAATGTGGGAAACTGTGCAATTGTTCGTAGCAAGAAGAATGGTCCGAGTTTCAATTATTAAAAATAAGAAATTAGTTTCGCACTACGAGCGTTTTGGAGTACGAGCATGGCTCTGGAACGGATTATGCTCGCAAACCGAGGGTCCACTGTAGTTATATAATTCCGGATAGTTGGCGGCTTTTGTACGTGGCTTCAGGAATCCAAGTTATATCAAGAGAGATTTTTGATTTTTAGAGAGAGAGAAATTGACAAATAACATAAGTTTTATTGACATCCCGTCAAAATATAGACAAAAATGTACAGTCCGCACTATTCAAGTTGAGCTTGATGGAAGATTGCCAACGGGTCTTCAGCGATACCACGCATTTCACGATCTCAAGAGAGAGTTAGATTATAAATAATCTACTTTATAAATTATAAATGTATACTTTGTGGAAAATAAAATTGTGTAATATTATATTACCCATTCAGATTATTAAATACAATTATAGCATTGATGCTGAAACCACAAATGGCATGCGTTCAGCTTCAGCTTGCAACAACTTAATCTAGATGGGAATTTTTCTGGGAGAAAATAGATCAATAAAAGCACATAGGGCGCCTCCCACGTCAATATAAACGTCAAAACTAGACGCCATCTACTCTTAAAAACACCTTCTGGAGATTTAGCAACCCATTGAAGACGCTAAGAACTATTTCAGAAAAGAAAAATATAGCAATAGAACTCTATAATTTCTACAGATTAATTGTAAATAGATTCATACAAAAAAATAGGTAGTGAGGAAAGTTTTAGAACAGAGGTGTAAATAAATCCCTTTTCAAACAAAGGCTCACGTGCACATGGGGAAAGGGAGAAAAAAATACTGTATTATTTTGTTGTTGTATGACGAATCCATACCGAGCAATGGGCCCTAATAAAAGCCTTTTTGTTGTTGTTGTTGCTGTCAACTTGACGTCATCTAACGAGAGAGGCACCCTATGCTTTTATTGAACTTTTAACTGTTTTACAGATTAGTATTTTTCTTTACATTTCTTTGTCTCGATATATATTCGTTAAAGACCGCTATAGACTGACGAGAGCCATTAGTTCAAAACCATGGTCTCCAGGTGAACGCTTCTCAGTTTGCCAAAGCTGGTGTTGTGGCTTTGTCACCGACCTGAGGCCACTAGTTTGCAGCGATGGTCAATAGATAGCGTCTAGCTTTGACCGGAGAGGTCGCTTTTATCTTTATCGATATCTTTGTTATCGTTTATGATATCATTGTTAGCTACTTATCTCAGGATCTACCATTGTTTATTTTTATATTGTGATAATATATGGTATTGTAATTGACTAATTTATTCAGTTAGCCAGCAGTTGGTGATTTCAATACGCTTCCACTCGGAATTGTTTCTTTTAAACCAAGTTATGTCATCACCAAAGATTTCATTCTATTCTCAATATCATGTAGCCGTAAACTGTGTGAAATATGGTTTAGAAAGTCTTGGCCTGTAAAGTTTACAGACACTGAATGCTGTATGCAAGAGAAATACACCCATAGACAAAACTTAAATGCTCATGTGAGCGATCAGGATATGTCTTTTTTCTTACTTTTTTTTTACATATAGAATTTCTGTTTTAATAAAGGTTTTGTATGTGATTAACTGAATTGTCTAATTTCAAAATGCATTAACCAATGATATGGGATGATAAAAATAAAAAAAAAAGATAAATGAAGAGTGAAATGTAGGTTTAAGGAAGTTTTTTTTTTTTTTGTTGCTTGTCGTCTATTTATTCCTTTTTTTTTTTTTAAGAAGACAGAGGCATGTTCATACTTGGTTAACTCGTATGTCTACAGTAAAGATCACTGTGTATCAAATATATTTCATAGTTATTGTTTGAATCCTGATATACATGCTAAAAGGTACAACTTAGTTATCTCGTATGTCTTCAATAAAGATCACTGTGTATCAAATATATTTCGAGTTATTTTCTGAATCCCGATATATATGCTAAAAGGTACAACTTGGTTATCTCGTGTGTCTTCAATAAAGATCACTGTGTATCAAATATATTTCAGAGTTATTGTCTGAATACTGATATACATGTTAAAAGGTACAACTTCCTTAAGTTTTGTCCATGAGAGAGAGAGTGTGTGTTAGCTTCCATATTCAAAAGGAATTTCACAACTAAATTACATAATTATGTAATTAAAAGATTGAAATGTGAGGCTATTGTACATATTTCAAGGTTAATATAGGTGTGCCTACTGCTTCAAGGATATGGAGCTAAGTAGATTATATTTTAAAATATGTAGATATGCTTTTCACTAGGATTGCGAAGTTCGTTTGAAGATACACCCATACCTCGCTTTGCGTCGGGGTTACGTTCCAAAAAAACACGACGCAAATTGAAACGACGCAAAGTGAAAAATGTGAAGGCGCAATCAAAAACAAAGGTGTTGCCATATTTTAGGAAAAATATCAAAAAAAAAATTAAAGACTCGAATCCAAAACGATGCAACTTCGAAAATCTAACGACGCACAGTGAAAATCAGTAAAAAAAAAATAAAAGCTTTTAATTAAATAGCGACGTAACTTCGAAAAAAAACGCAAAACGACACGACGCAAAGCGAGGTATTGGTGTATATAGGTCATTAATCATAAGGGTTGAACCAGTTCAACTCAATATAAGGTTGTCCAAAAGTTCGTAAACACCTGCAACAAATTCCAAATATATATCCATGTTTTTGTTGTCGTGTCCAATGAAGAGCCTCAGATGTCTCCATACATCTCTATAAGAGCAATATCCACTATCTTTGCTCTTCATTCGAAAATGGATGCCGTTGCCACGTTAGTCACCTTGGAAACAAACCAGAATTTGGTCAAATATTCCAAGGGTCCAGGGGGGGCCGCAGAGAGGTGTGGTCGGACATATATATCCATATAATATATATATATATATATATATATATATATATCCAAATTCAATTTTTTGCAAGTGTTTACGAACTTTTGGGACAACCTTGTATTTGGTTTCATTTTTTCCTTTTTCTATGGAGAATCATTACAAGGCAGAATTCCATAAAAAAAAAGTTTGTTGTTTTTAGTCTACCAAGAAAAACTTACGTATTATAGGACTGAGACATTCTGGCTTAAATCTGTCTGGCCGTTCAATTCTTCAACAATGTTTACAAACAGAGAGATATAACCCAGGTTTCTGGAACCCAGAACGCTAACTACCTGGGTTACAAACAGAAATAATTGTGCTGATTAACACAATAACAAATATAATCAAAGCATCATTCCTTTCTAAAAAAATTCTGACTCTGTGATTTTTTTTTTTTACTCTGTATCGCCATATTTTGCTACAAGTAACTTTAATCAGAATGAAAATTTTAAACAAGTTGTTAAAATTATTTCTTATTAGTGTTATTTAGACTCAAACACAAAGTTTCGTTAAAAATATTGAAAGTATCAAAACAAAAAGCGATCTTATAGCAACTTATTTTTCTTTTTTTTTTTTTTTTATTATGTAGATTGTTATTTTGCCTTTTTTTTTAATGTATATAAATAAAATTATATAAATATTTATATGAAAAAATAGTACAAATGTGACATTGTACTGGGATAAGGTGCATAAATTAAGAAAAAGGCATCTCCTTATCGTGCAACTGAAAGTTGCTGATGGCTCGCGCCATCTATCGGAATAAATATCAACTATTCTCGTTGATTTTTAATTATTCCAGAATTGGCCAAAGCGTTCTCACGCAAATCTGGCCTTAACTACCCGTTTAATGATTTTTCAGGATGCCTTAATGACCAATTTTTTGGTCGTTGAGGTACAGCTTGCACCACGCTGATGAGGGCCAACAGCCCGAAACGCGTCCGTGGTTAGCTTTTCTTGATTAATCAAGAATGGGTATTTGGCCAATTCTGGAATAATTAAAAATCAACGAGAATAGTTGATATTTATTCCGATAGATGGCACAAGCCATCAGCAACTTTCAGTTGCACGATAAGAAGATGCCTTTTTCTTAAATATTTATATATTAATACATTAGAACCTCCATGAGAGAACACTCGCGCTTAGAACACTCTCTACAAAGGACAGTTTTCATTTGCAAAGTTACCATTTTTAATATTTTGCAACTCTCCGGTAAGAGGACATCTTTCACTAATGACAACTTTGGCTTTGCAATTAGGTGTCCTTTACAGGGATGTTCTACTGTACTTAACATACTTCAAATAAACATATTTATTTAAAGCAATAACTTAATAGGAAATGAAGACATAAGGCACGAATGCTTATACACAAAACAAACTTCTACTATACTTACTGCGATGAAAAATATATTGGAGGGATTAGCATTTATAATCAGAATCTAAAGCGAGGATGTTCCTCAAGGATCTGTACTTGGACCTTTTCTTTTCTTTGCTTTCAGCGACTTGCTTATCCTAAAATATGTATGCTTCGTGTTCATACAGGCTTAAGTCGATGATTTATTGCTATGAGGGGGCGGCCCCAGAAACAAGCAACTTCACTGGACTCAGAAGTACATCGGTTTGATTTCATAACGGTGCGATGAAAACTCCCTCGAATTAAATTCTGTCAAATACAAGGCGATGATTGTCTACAACCCTAGATGTCACATTACCAACTCGGCAACTCACAATAAATAACACTACAATTGAATGGCTAGAAAGTATCCTTGGAGTTATTGTCGATCAGAAATTAACATTTGCGCAACAAATGCTGGAAACCTGCATCAGGGCACTCATCCCTAGGTTTAAAGCTCTTATTAGTGCTAACTTCCCAGCCCAGAAGTTCAACCTCTCCTCTACGTGGCGGGCGGGAGAAGCAGCACAAGTAAGGGACTGCCCTGTAGGGCGAAGTACAGTGTTGTGAACCCCGAGTCGCTACAGTAACCGTGAACAGGGAACTCTGAAATGTGGCTGACTAACGGGGCAATGGCACCCCCCTTCATATTTCCAAGGACAACCAAATTTGACTTAATTCTGGATAGAACGAGTTATGTGAGATAATTATCAATATTCTATTTACTCTACTACACTCATGGACAAAACTTAAGGAAGTTGTACCTTTTACCATGTATATCAGGATTCAGGCAATAACTCTGAAAGATATTACAGTGATATATTTATTGAATACACACGAGATAACCAAGTATAAACAAAATTTCCTCTGTTCCTATAAAAAAAGACGCCCGACACATGAAAGACTTTGCACTTCCTTAAGTTTTGTCCATGAGTGTACAAATTTCATAAAATTTTGCGAACCCGATCTCATATATCTTATCACCAGTTTAAATTACCTAATATTTATATTATTTTGAAAAAATAATACACATCTCTCGTTGTTAAAAAATCGCAAATGACCGAAAAAAAACTTCAAAATGAACCATAAAATATTGACTAAGTTTGATCCAACTAAAAGGAGCAAATAAAATTCCGGACTCTCTTTCCCACAATCCATTTACAAGGATTATTTACACTTCTGAGATATTGAGTAGTTATGCAAATCAAGGAATACCAATTAGGCTTAAGATATTCTATTCGTTGGAAGGTCGGGCAGCTGCCAAGTTGATTTACCGTCAGCTTCCCTCCTTACTTAGACGTCCACGAAGAAATCCCTCACAGTCTGGAGGATTAAGAATTTCTGTCGATGGAGCAGCCTCTTAGACTGATATATGTAAATATGAATTTAATTGATTTTCATATCTTTCAACAATTAAATTTCGTTAACACTTCTGTTTATAATGCTGAAAATGATTATGATAAATAAATGATTATCTTAATAAATACCTTTATTATGGTGGATTCTTGTCGTTCTCTAGATTTATCCGTAAAAAGATCATTCGTTAATATATAAAAATTAAATAAAATAATCCCTTGTATTGAGTAAAAATAAATAAATAAATAAAAAGGCACATCCTGACCATTCACATCCTTTTTATTTTTACTTTTTTTTTTTTGGCAGATCAATTTAAATAATGTATTATCATAAAAATAATGTTTTCCGATCAAATAAACATTCCTTTTTTCGTATCTGCAAACAGAATTAAGATATCTTCTGTTTTTTTTTTTTTTTTTTTTTTTTTCAGATATGCAGCCTGAAGTAAACACAAGAATCTGACAACGGTCGGTGATAGAGTTCCTGTTAATGTCGGGAGACATTTCAGCCGCTGTAATTTACTTGGAGTTAAAGTCTGTGTATGGAGCCATGGATAGAATCACAATACAAAGATGGATTCAGCGCTTCCAGACTGGTGATTTTGATATCAGTGATAAAGAAAGGCCTTCTGTAGTGACGGACCAAAATATGACTCTGACAGAGGAATTGATCAAATATAACTGGATAATGATGACTTATCAAATAATGGGAAAACTTTCATTTTCTAAAGGAAATGTTCTTAAACTAATTAATGATCTTGGGTATCGAAAAGTATGCTCAGAATGGGTGTCGAGACTTCTAACACAAGAAATGAGGCAAATTCGAAAAAGTATTTGTTCAGACCTCATGGAGCCTTTTTCTGGAGAACCTTCTCAGTTGTTTAAGAATATGTGATGACACGACGAGACTTGTATTTATCCTTTTGATCCTTCTTTAAAATGCTAATCACACGCACGCAATGCAATGGAACCATAAAACATCGCTAGTTAAGAACAAAATAATGTGTTCTATCTTTTTGGACCAAGAAGGGTTGGTATTCATGGACGCTCTTTAAAGAAATTCTTCTATCAACAAGGAAGGTATTGTAAATCATTAGAAAATCTAAAAAGCAATTGAAACCTGAAGACCCAACTTAAGAAAAATCAAATTCCATCAGGATAATGCTAGACTTCACACGGCGTACCTGACTTTCGCGAAGTTTGCAGAGTATGGATAGACTTTAATGTCTCACCCTGCATACAGCCTTGACCTGGCATCCTCAGACTTCTACTTTTTTGGAAGATTTAAGGTGTTTTACATGGTAGGAAGTGATGTTATTTTAAGCCAAGCTTTTAGAGGGTGGTTCAGATAGTTGGTTAAGACGTTTTATCAAAGTGCTTTTGCAAGTTGGCAATAACGCTGGATCAAATGTGTACAGAAGAAAAAATATATATATTGAATAATTACAATATATAAAGGACTGATATGAGTTCTTATATACAGAGAGTTTCAGTTTTCTAGTTTATCAATAAAAATATATTACCGATTGTTTATTATTATTGACCGAACCTTGTGAATATTGTTGCGTCGCCTCTCCTGTGTCGAGGATGGCCAAACAAGAACGTGTGATCGGTAAGCATTTATATTTGACTCCTCTTTATTTACCTTCGTGAATTTGTGAAGAACGAAGTAAGTAGCATGCAGAGAGCATCATCCAACAGTTGCCATCAACAACCGGGAGTACAACTTCACGACTCGGCCTGATGAGCTTCTTGCTTCTTCGCTGGTCCTTCGGTCTCACAGCTATTCTTGAGGTCGCACATGTTGTCGAACTAACCCTGCTTGCCACCACGGCGTTGCCAAAGCTTTCTTGTCGTAACACTAGTCTCCTCCTAAAAAAATTTTGTCTCAAACAGGACAAACCTCCTCTTCAGAAGGACCTTTTATCCTTAATGTCTTGGATTACATTAGGCTTGTCGGTGGTCCTAAAACGTAACTCCAGAATTAGTTTCTCATCCTTGTTTGTTGAACCACGTTAAAACTCGGGCTCTCTTTCCACTCTCAGTCAGTGCTAACATCATTGGCTCTTCTTGTTTTCAAAAGACCGGTATATCACAGAATGATAGTTTTTCCACATGATGGAGACCATAATTCACTCCTTTCGGTGATATCGTCTGTGCCTTGGCTTCATCCTTGAGCACATCCTGGAGCCTCTGTCACCGTTTCAGTATCATCGGAAACTTTTATAGTGCACCCTCGTCGCTTCTGCTAGTGTAGGCGCTTTAAATCAACTTTCTTTGCGGTGGTAGTGTCTTCCCGACACATCCTCCCCACATCTTGCTTGTGCAGCCAATATTCGCCCGTATCAAGCTCCCAAAGGCTGTCGGGGCGGTCTTTTTTCTAGCAGTAGTTTTCTGTTGGTCTACCATTTTCTGGTTCTTGAAGTTTTCTCTTATCGAAACCTCTAGACTTGGGTTTCTTCTCTTCGATTTCGCACTAGATCGTGGGCTCTGCAAATCTACTGGAAGCGTTGAGCAGCGAGGTAGCCTTAGAACTATCTCCAAGTTATGACTGTTTGGCTTGCATCTTGTTGTACAAAGGAGCGAAGATGTCGGGCAAAAATCCGTGGCTTAGCTCAGAGTGGAATACAGACGGCAGCGCTGACACATTACATAGGACGTCCTGGTCGCAGACATTGTCGTCGGACTTTCCTGGAGTGACAAAGGCCCCGATGGCTCCAACTGTGGTGTGATTTGACCATCCAGTCTTATCGCACTTCCACCAAGCACCCAGCTCCGTCACGACCAGTTAGATCTCTTCTGTAATCCCAGGCAGTCTGGCCTCGTCGCAGCAGTCCGTCACGCCGTTATATTACAGCTCGCCATGATCGCCGATTGTCTCACGGATATTTTCAAATGGGATCCCGGGGGTAGGATTTCAGCACGGCACATCTGGGGGACATTCTCTCTCCGTCCGCTTGACTTGGTTCAATGTACTCGTGCGATAGCCGTTGTCGGGTGCGATCCGTTCGCTCTCCTCCGCTACACAACCGGTCTGAATCATTATATTCTCCATGCCACCATTTCTAGTGAGCTCTATCACACCATCTATCTTCCTCAGGGCGTTCTCCATCTCGTCAAGCTCGGCCTCTTGAGCATCCTGCCATCGGGCGACATTCTCATTCAACACAGCATATCGCTGCTCGCTCTTCCCACAGATTCCTTCGCTAAATCCTTTCATTGCTGAGATGAGAGCTTTAATGAGGTGATCTGATTGCCTCGCCACTATTTTCTAGTTTTATAGGTATCCAGAATTGTCTTAACGAACAGAGATATCCACTTCTGTTATCATTTGTTGCGATCCCGCATGCTCATTAGACCGACAGCGTCGTAACAATATATAAGTGTAAAATTCTGACCTGTTAGTTATTTATTTGAAGTCAAAACCTCTCTATCGCAGATAATAATAATAATTAGAATGAGATATGTTAATTTTTTTAAATTCGGAATTCACAAAGTGGCCTGTTTGAAATTTTTCTAAGGAAGATGTTCTATTCTCTATATTACGCTTGTGTAAACAAAATACACTCGGAGAAAATTTGTTTTTTAGAAGATATTCCAGGGAGGATGGGCTTAGATTGTTGATTTATAGGAGTCTGGTATCTTTGGTACTGGAAAGTTAGGTAGGATGTGGTTCATATTGAGAGATTAGCTAAAGAGAATTTATGAAATCAAATTACTTACTAATCAATTTATTCGTACTAATTTAGTAGAGCTAAAATATAAAAGAAGGAACACGAGTCAGAGAGAAAAGCTTCTTTTATTACAATGTATATATACAAACCATTGCCACTAGTTTCATTTTGTAACTGTAGAAGGAAGTATTTCTCGAAATCTTGTACAATCGTCCTTGTATAAAAGAAGTTTTTCTCCCCGACTCGTGTTTCTACTTCTACTAGCCGAATGACCCGGGCAACGCCCGTGTTTTACCCGACTGTAGATGTTACAACGGTGATCCTTAGGTCGCTGGTTCAAATCCGGCTCGAGGGAGCCGGCGAGCACGTGACCTCCCTGTGCGCGCGCATCCGTGACAGAGGCCGATGAGGAAAGACGGTCGTGACTATATATAGGGATAACGAATAGGGTGATTATCGGTATCTTAATTCTAGAGATAAAATATATTTAAGACTTATTATATTTCACCAAATTTTATCATTCAGAAAAAAAAAATAGTACAAAAAAGTGTCTTTCTCTTTATTTATTATTTAGCTTGATTTTTTTATATGGTAAAACTTTAATACGGTTTTAAGACAGGCTTGTCATTCTAGACCCGTTCATTCAACAGAGGCTATTATTCTAGTAATTTAATATATATATAATGTTATATACTCCAAAATGATTCAGTGCATATGGACAAAACTTAAGGAAGTTTTACCTTTTAAAATGTATATCAGGATTCAGACAAATAACTCTGTAAGATATTACAGTGACCTTTATTGAAGATACTTGAGAAACCCAAGTGTGACTAAATTGTCTTTGTCTTCTTAAAAGAAAACATGCATCAAAGACTTTCCGCTTACTTAAGCTTTATCCATGAGAGTGTATATTATAGGAATTATATTCACATAAATTAAATTCTCATCAATCGTTATATTTGTGATAATTAGTTTTGGAAATGTGTTTCTTTTCACATATATATCTCTAGGGAGTCGGTGGAAGGATGGTCTAAACCGTTGGTTTTCAACCGCTACGACCCGGGTTCGATTCCCGCATTGGGCACTTTTTTCTGATTAAAAAAATGCTCCAATGGCCCCCGATTATTGAAAAAGTCCAACCCTACCAGCGAGTGCAAGTAAACCAAACGGGGCTCTGGTACATAGTGTAGACATGTGATGCACTTACAGTAAAAGCATTCGCCTACTTTTACCCACCATGATTATCATGGCCTGTACCACGTTTACTAGGGATAAGCAAAAAAAAAACACATATATTTTCAAAAATATTATCTCTATAAGATAATATAAATTTACTATTTAAATATTGGGATACCGTTGAGAACAGATGTTTAATGATTAGTTTTAATTTCCCCAAATTACGTTCTCCCTCTCGTGTTAATATTTAATGTAAATATCAAAGAGGAGATCATTTACAATTAATTTCAAATAAATCCCAGAAGACTGTTAATTACACGAGCAAATTACGATGGAGGCTTGATTGAATTACAATTTAATTCCAGACGATCAGCTCTAATCAGACGACGCGGGTAAACATCGTCTGTGAGAGAATTATGGTGTTGGCGAGCTGCAATTATCTTGGGACTAATGGGGTCGAGATTAGGTGAAGAACGCCTGCTGGTAGCAAGGCTATAAATATCATCTTGTGCTCCAACATGTGTACCAAAAGATAATTCACATAAAACTTACTTGGCAATTATTTTTTAAATCATTAATTTAGTAGAACATGGCATAAGTGGCCACTAAGTCGACTAAGTAAAATGGCTGAATAAACCAGGTTCCCGCTTAAAACAATTTTTACTATATAGATGGTTGATTAAAAATAAACAATGTTTTTTTACAGATAAAATTTAGAAGAGAAATATATATATCTATAATTTTTAACTGCTGACGTTATGTGGGGCTGAGTTTGTTGTTGACACACATTAATATGTTATAATACCTTGAAAAAGGTTGGCGTTCAGCCAACTGAAATATTGGTAAAATAAATGATATTTTGATCCAATATATGCCTTTTAATTTAAATATCTATAATTGTGTAACACTTTAAAAGCTGAAAATGATTATACGGAATAACAATAATAATGGAGACTCAATATCATCACAGCTTTTTAGAAACGAAGCCACAAAAATTGATAGATTAAAGACCGGACATACTAGACCCATTATGTTCATTGATGGAGAAAAAGTTTTTCCTGTCGGCTCAAAATGCTCCAACTCCACTCCAGCACATATCCTGGACTGTATTGGAGCTAAGACCTATACAACAACCCCAAAACTATAATCGAAAAAAATTATTGCTTTCAACCTTCATGACCTGATGTAATCTTACTCATGGGATAATAAAAAAAACAAACAATAATAATGATAACAGAAAATATTTTCTAAAGGAGAAACTTCGCTCGATGACACTTGTTATGATGATAATGAATAAAAATGATAAATAGGAACGTGTTTTTTGCAAAGTGAACTTCTTTAGATGATGCTTCATTATGATGTGTGATAATAAATATATTATTGCTAAAAGAAAAAAAAATCATTTTCAAAGATTCGTTCGCGATGATATTTCGTTATGATGATAATGAATAATAAGGATAATAGAAAGATGATTTACAAAGTGAAACTTCTTTTGATGATACTTCGTTATGATGTTAATTACTAATAATGATGAGAAGGAGGGAATTTTAAAGCTATATTTCGTTAGAAACGATAGCAGTAGCTCTTTTTACCCATCATGGGGACTTATTTCTACCAAGATTGTGAATTTAATCCATGGATTTAGTCTCCATGACCTTAAATAATTATATAATAGGATAATAAAAATAATAATACTTCGTTTTGATGATAATAAATAATAATGATAATAGAATATGTCAATTTCAAAGTTATACTTCGTTATTCTTCTTCTTCCTTATCTCCACTCAATCATATTAGGGTATCAAGTTGTGATCTTTGATGGTGTCTGTTTGACAACCATCATGACTGGGTGAAGTAGAATGTGTCTGCCTTTGTCATTAAGACTGGGAGCACTACTCAGTGGCAGGCCGACTTAGCTCCAAAAGAAATGGCCACCTCAGACATGAGGAACAGACGCCATGTGTAGCCGCTCCTAACATGGAGTACAGACACTGCTCATCCTATATCCCTGGATTAGGAGCCCTTACAGGGTACTATCAGCCCGGCCAGCTGAACCCAGGTTTTTTAGTGAGCTTGTTGCTGCTCCCCCTCCTCCTTTTTCATCCGGGCTTGGGACCGGCAAAGGCGGAGTTATACTTCCGTTATGATTATAATGAATAATAATAGGAAAAAAATCATTTATAAATTGAAACTTCGTTTGATGATATTTCCTTATGGTAATAATAAATAATAATGATAATAGAAAATTATTTCAAAGGGAAACCTTGTCCGCTTTCGTACTAGGTCTGTTTGTATAGAAAGTGCATTTCTCTATCTATCTATCTATCTCAAGTAAAATTCTGAGCGGTTTGTGGTTGTGTGGTGTGTCGATTTATTATTCCAGCGATGGCTCAGAAAGTATCTCAAAGTTAGTGTTTATTGGTATTACTTATTAGCTACATTTTTAGAGGAAGACAAGAAGGACAACACCCTAGAATGTCTATTCTGGTTCTGTTGGCTTCCACCGATCTGCCGCGCCACGGTGGTCATCTCCTATTCCATGGCCCCGCTTGTATGTTTGCTGACGGCGTGGTCCGTCATCCCAGAAGGCTGAAAGGAAGTCTTTTGGCCCCCACAGTTGTTTCTGTGAGGCGAAGCGAGTTTGGATTATTCTATGAAATCTTTCAAAAACGTCACTTTTCTTAATTAATTGTCTTTACCTAGCTAGGATTAGGATAAATGAGCAATTGTAAATTAACATATTACAACAAATATTCCACATATATTCAGTAAAATTGGCATATTTAACAAAAAAAAATATGATTAATTTTAAATGATATCAATGGTTAGAAAACAAGACTAATACGCGCGTAATTTATTAAAAACATTTTATTCTATTTCATCTGACTGAAAAATATATTTGAATAGGCTTTTTATTATTAGATTGATATGGTATTTCAATTTTTATGGTGATGCTTTTATGTTGTTGTTTTTTTTTTATCAACGAATTCTAAGACTAGTCTTTGGTGTGTTTATGCTTGTTGGTTTATATTCTCAAAATGACGTGTCTTCATTCAGGTTGAATATAATGTTGCATTTATTGCATTGGTGTTTGTTAGCATTTTACAAGTTGTTTTTCATAGATTAATAAATTTGTATTTTTGACCAGATGACCGGAGTACTTTGCATGTATATGTTTGGTTTTAGAAATGATGTAAAGAAGTTAGTTATGAAAGGAATTAAAAGTATTAATTTCTTCGAGGTGTTGGTGATTACTCTGCTCGATGGTAGAATAGGAAAGACTTAGCTCCCAACAGTTTTTATAGAAGAGACCTTTAATCTTAACCCTTCGATGATGCTTATTGAATCTTATTCCAATCGCACTTCCCCTTTCTCCTACATGGAACATACCCTGGCAGTACATTTACAAAGGTGGTTACTCAGGGAGGTGGTCGTTTAAGAGAGTTATTTTTTATTCTCTCTATATATATTTACATATATATGGAAAATTTTCCGGGAGAAAATTGATATATAAAAGCATAGGGTGCCTCCCACGTCAAAAATAGACGCCATCTAATTTCCATCCATATTTTGGCTATAGATATGGCCTATCCACTTTTCCAGCTAAACAGCTCTTTGGCGGATTGTGAAGATTCCATTAGACCCCTTGTGTATCACATTGAATAAAGTCCGCCCTATACTAACCAGGGCTATTAGCCCGAAACCATGGTCTCTAGGTGGACGCTTCTCAGTTTTCCAAAGCGTCACCGACCCGAGGCCGCTAGTTTGCCGCGACGATCAATAGATGGCGTCTAGTTTTGACATTTAATTTGATGGGAGAGGCGCCATATTTACATATGGGTTGGTTGGTAGGGGAGTGGTATAAGCCTTCGATTTTCGACGGTCACGATCTGGGATCAAATTCAGATTTGGAAAAATTAGTTTCCTGAAACGAAAATTGTTTCAATTTCTCTCGATTCTTGCAAAAGTCCAATCTCCACCAATGAGTGCATATAACCATACGGAGCTCTGGCTCACTTGTAATTACAACATATATACATCCTCTCTAGAGTAAAGTTTTAAAAAGTGACTACCATACGGATTTGAATAGTAGCGTGCATTAAAGAACACCCTCAACCATTCTTTCGATAGGTCATTTAATTGTACGAATTGCACCTCAACCAAACAGAGTTTATCACTATGATGTTTCCCATTAATCTTGGAGTGAGTTTTAAAGCGAAGTTATGTCTGCAGTTTGGCATTCTGGCATCTAAGAACACCTAATACCAATTAGCACTTAATATACAAAATAGGATTAATATATCCGGGGAATAGATGACTTCAGTATTTTTCGGGAGTATGGGTTATGTATACAGATAAAATACCAAAGCCGTGCAGTTAGCGACTTCTGTATTATTTGTTCATATCAATCTGAGAACTAATCTAATCTTAGAATTGGCAAGTCAACAATCAGGAAAGCAACGCTGGACCATGGCGTACACTAAAGGGAAGTCGATCTAAATTTTGTCCAGGCCATGCTCTCCGTTCCTTCGCCCACCCCACCCCCCGATAGCGAGCTCAGGTACCCCCAGCACCTACAGCGAGAATTCCTGCGACTCCTCGATGTCACCACCTTCGTCTTCAAACGTATGCTGTGCGGCCCACGGGAGGCACGCGTGTACGCCCACCGCAACCTACACGCTCCCGGAGTGAAGATCCACGAAGAAGGTCTACGTACCCGTGTACGACTTCGTTTACATCACTTTCGACCAGAAATGATAATCACTAAGCGTTATACGCCCTACAAGATGAGCATGCAAGCAAAACATTGTGATACATCTGCTATTTACAGCTTTTCAGCTTTCTTTGCTTTGCCTCTTCACCCTGAGTTGAAGAAGAGGAAGGTTCAGCTTCGAGCAAAGGCCCCGTGCTGGTTTGAGTTTGTTGTTCCCAACCTCAGCGGCCGAGTGAACTGTCCGATCAAGACGTGGGTGTTTCCCCCCAGCGTAAAGCCCATCCCCAAGTGTTGGGCCCAACTGCCCGACCCGAATTCTGGCTCCGAGGAGAGTAGCTCCAAGTTTTCTTCAGAGTGAAAGCGCCATGACCATGCTAAACTTGCGTTCTATTAAATCGAAACATTATGCTTAAATAAGGTATTTTAGTATGTTTTAAATAAGCTTGCGGTTTTGATTCTGTAAAATCTTACATTAGAAGACATTTGAAAGCATGACTTAGCTCGACCTCTCCTCTATTGGTGGTCTCTCATGAGAGACTGTTTCGATAGAAAGATCTAAATGACTTTATCCCACATTACAGAGTCTCTGATGAGAGATTACCTCAAGGAATGACCAGCTTTAGCCAAGTTTTAGGTGGGAGACTCTACTGTAATCTATATATACCTACAAATGTTACACTGATTGGATTAATGGAAGTTCCTTAACCCTATACATGTTACCAACTACACAAGTTGTCTTTAGAACATGAATATTTTGTCTATTTATAATTTCGTTAGAGATCTAATTCATTCGATGTGGCCAAATACATTGGATATATGAGAGAAATATCATAGGGGATTCCAGGTCTGTTTGTGAATTCCAGGAAGAGTGGTCTTTTGTGATTTTTAAAGGCGTGAGGCTTCATAGATGAAGAGGATCAAGGCTTGGTCGTTATCAGTTGGAAAAGCCGGGGCTTGGACGAAACCATAATCAGATTGTATTTGTATTGAATTAAGGAAAGTATATATAGTAGCATGGAGAGCAATATTCACTGAATCATCAAATCTGTCTTGATATTCCTAATGGAATGATCTATAGGTCTATCCACAGTTTCTGTGAGGAAAAAACTGGCATATATTGACTTATTGAGTGCATAGTAATGATCGATATCTCTCAGACATTATTAGAATGTTCCGGTATATATATTATGATACATTAGCACACCATCTGTTATGAAAATTCGAAACTATTATATAGACGCGTATGATTCTTTTTAAAGATTAAACAATATCTACTGGCCTACTACCAGATTAAACTGGCGAAACGCGCTGGGAGGGTTCACCACTGATGAGCCAGGCCCTCCCATAAATTTTTTCCATTGTAGTAAGGGCAGTATATTGTTTATTATATAGGTATAATTCATATTTTAAACAAATATTTTTTCAATATTATGGACTGTAAATAGATATAACGCTTAAGAGATAGGATAAGAATACAAGAAGTCATATTCAACTACCGACAGCATTCACTACATGTGTAGATATGTACATAGGTAGAGGATTTCACGTTGTAGACATCCCAGCTGTACTAAAGAATCCAACTATTCTGGTGTTTGCATGTGGGAGAATTAAGGTGAGTATTTTTGACAGATGGATCTTTTAGCGTGAGATAATTCTATTTTGAAATAAAATCTCAATACAGTCGAACTTGGATAATTCGAACCCCAAGGGACCATAAAAAAATTTCGAATTATCCAAAAATTCGAATTAAAAACGTAAATTTAATTTATAGGGAATTCTAGGGACCAAGATAAAATATTCGAATTAAAGAGGTTTTCGAATTAAAGAAGTTCGAATTATCCAAGTTCTACTGTATTATGAAAGAAATATTCAAACCGCCTGAAATCCAAAGCTCGTAAAATTAGCTTGGTGACAATGTCTTCTTTTGACCATAAAGTCTGAAAAAAAAAGTTCATTAAGTGTATATTCCCAAACCTATATTGAACTTAAAGCGTGTTGCTGCAACAGTTGGCTGTAGTTTCGCGAATGTCCTGCAGTTATAGGGCTGTCTTGAAGATTGTATGTGCCAAGATTTCTTGCAACGCCCCTTATCCCAACCATGTTTCAACCTCTTCCTCTCCAAATCTTTCAACATATATTTCAATTGTAGAACGACATTTGAAAATTATACCGCAAATGTTTCTTTTGAACGAAAATTCGAAATTTATTTTAAGGAGAAATAACGCTTTTTTTCTAACCTTAGGAATGAAGTATGAAAGAATGAATTGTGAAGAGTAATGATAAACGGAAAAATAAAGTGTCCAGGGATGGGAATTCATCGGGATTTTCGTTCAAAAGAAACATTTGCGGTATAATTGTCAAATGTCATTCTACAATATCATAAGCTGCATTATATTTCAATATTATCAGCTCAACAGAGAAAATAATAGGGAGTTTTTAATTAATGTTTTGGTATCATTATGATTATTTGTAACTCTTTGCTGCCTTCTTGAGGCGCCTCTTCAGATCGAATGCCTTGGGCAACTTTCCCTGCTCGTCCCATCCTCGATGACAGCCTTGTCTGCAGCCATCAGGACAATGAGACGTACCCCAGACATCGAGTTAATGTTTAAGTGTATCCCCCATGTACTTTCCTCTTCATATCTTTATGGAAATCGAGTCTTTCTGCATAACCGAGTAAGCACAAAAAACTAAGAAAAGATTTAGTGTGAGGCTGTATCTATAGGAATTGACAATGTCCCCACGTGTATGACAACAATTAGGTCAACCATCCATATAGCAGGAATTTGTTTAAGGAAGTTGTGAACTCTATTAAAAGTAGGACACTTTCATAGCCAAAGCTTTTTATATTCACCTTTGCGTCCAGTGTTTCGTACGCATCGGTGGTTCAGTGGTAGAATGCTCGCCTGCCACGCGGGCGGCCCGGGTTCGATTCCCGGCCGATGCATTTTTTTTTTTTCGGTATAATAATGTTTTTTTTTTCTTAGAATGTTTTTCTAAATAATGATTGTTTTTCTGTTATATTAAAAAGTTAAGCTTTCAGGCAGTATAAGTTATTGCTGCAAATTGTTTTGTTCTTTCTAGATAGCATTTTAAGTTCCTACATTGTGAATTACAGTGTAACTGGAGTTGGAGTAATTTGGACATACTTCATCACACTTAAAGTAAGGGGCCGTCTGTCGATCTCCGCTAGCCACGACCAGTATTTCTTGTATAAGAAAATTTGGTCCTTGGTTGAATATATTCATCTTTTCGAAGAAGAAATAAAATCTAATGGCGACGAGTGTTTCTTTAGAAGAAGTTCTTTTTTTTTTTTTGCTTATCCCTAGTACACATGGTACAGGCCATGATAATCATGATGGGTAAAAGTAGGCGACTGCTTAACTGTAAATGCACCACATGTCTACATTTGTGAAAAGCAGTTCGACAATGCACTTACAAATGTGCCATAGCCCCGTTTGGTTACTTGCCCTCGCTGGTGGGGTTGGACTTTTGAAAGAATCGAGGGCCATTGGAGCATTTTTTTAATCAGAAAAAAAGTTCCCAATGTGGGAATCGAACCCGGGTCGTAGCGGTCCAAAACCAACAGTTTAATCATCCTTCCACCAACCCCCAGAAGAAGTTCTAAATAAACTCGAAGCCGTTAGGTTTGAATCCTTCTTCTGAATGGTATCCGGCCATTCCTTCTCTTGTAACATTCATCTTTATCTAACACTAGCCGAATGACCCGGGCAACGCCCGTGTTTTACCCGATTGAATGTTTTGATTCAAATACTATTTATTACAATTATAAATTGGCGCCTTATACACTGCGTGACATTGAAAATGGAACACCAAGAAATAGTGGCCAGAAAGTGATGAAACTCGGCAGACAGAGAGAGACAGGGACGAACAATAAGTGATCTTTATTTCAAAATGATAGTCATAATACAGAGCGAGAACGGCGTCGGCTTAGTAGCAAGTAGGACCACCGCGGACGGCGATGCACGCAGCAACACGTCTAGGTAGAGAGTCAATCAGAGTACGGATGGCGTCCTGAGGGATGGCTCTCCATTCCCTCTCAACCATTTGCCACAGTTCGTCTTCTGAACGCGGCTGTGGCAAGGCATGCAAACGGCGTCCAATGATGTCCCAGACGTGCTCGATTGGTGAGAGATCAGGAGAGTACGGTGGCCAGGGAAGCATCTGTACATCTTGCAGAGCTTGTTGGCTAATGCGAGCAGTGTGCGGTCGGGCGTTATCCAGCTGATAAAGGGCATTGGGTACCCCCTGAAGGTAGGGGAGTGTCACCGGTCGCAGCACATCATCAACGTATCGTTGGGCCGTCATAGTGCCCTGAAAACGAAGTAAAGGTGACCTGGAATCATACGCGATTGCGCCCCAAACCATGATTCCACGTTGTCGCACGGTGGGGCGTTCCACAATTGCTGCCGGATTGGACCTTTCTCCACGTCGACGCCACACGCGTACACGGCGACTATCACTGGACAAGCAGAAACGCGACTCATCTGAGAACACGACCCTGTGCCATTCCGTCATCCACGTCGATCTAGCCCGGCACCATTCCAAACGTTGGCGCCTATTCGGTGGGGTCAATGGCAGTCTTCTTAGCGGACGGCATGAGTGCAAGCCATTAGCAACCAATCGACGGGAAATGGTTCTGGTCGAGATGGAATGATCTAGGGTGTCTTGCACATGTTGCAGGATGGCGGTACAAGTGGCTTGTGGGGCCGCCACTGCTTGTCGAAGGATACGCCGATCCACACGTGCTGACGTCACTCTGGTTGCACCGACATTCCTATAAATTGCCACATTTCCTTGTTCCAACCATCTTCTCCACAGTCGGTGCACCGTGGACGCACCAAGGTGTGTATCAGCTGCGATTTGACGTATGGACCAACCTGCCCTTTTCAGTCCGATCACCATGCCCCTCGTAAAAGCGTCTGTCTGCTTGAACTGCCTCCGTTTACGATGACCTGGCATTCTCTGTTATTACACGTGTCTTTTGACACAAGAACAAAATTTCTA
Organism: Cordylochernes scorpioides; assembly: GCA_030710605.1. Taxonomy (NCBI): domain Eukaryota; kingdom Metazoa; phylum Arthropoda; class Arachnida; order Pseudoscorpiones; family Chernetidae; genus Cordylochernes; species Cordylochernes scorpioides. The sequence continues at coordinate 20,640,266 of CP092866.1, read as the reverse complement.
CAATGATTTTCCTTGAAGAAATAACGACACGAATACTGTCCTTTCTGCAAGTTCCTTCCCTTATATCTTACTCCATGTGCGCACGAGAGCTGCGCATTTTACATCATTTGCATAACTCGGTTAGGCGCGTCTACCCTGAAATTTGCATAATATTCTGGCCACTATTTCTTGGTGTCCCATTTTCAATGTCACGCAGTGTATATTATAAAATATCAAAAACCTTTCGCAATAAATTTCTTTATTAAACACAGCACGAGATTTCTGTGGAAATAGACTTATTGCAAAAGGTTTTTGATAATTTATAATAGTAAATTGAAATTTTATACGATATTTGACGTACACATATACAATAATTTTATTCTTAATCTCAAATTGATTTCTTATCCTACAATAGCATATACAAACAAAACTATCAAAACCAAATATTCGAATAGAAATTTTTTCAATCTACAATATTGTGTATCTTTTAAAGAAATACGTATTTAAATAATTTATAAAATGTCTTCTCGAGACAAACTTTTTTATGCTTCTGAGAAAAAGTCCTTTTTACAAGATTAAGCTAAGGATATTTTAGAGTATTAAAGCAAAATGCCTAGTTTTTTTGCCTCTATTTTGGATGGATTATATATGGAGACGATAAGTTTTTAACGCCCTATATATATTGTATTGAATATAAAAGGGGAACCTAATCAACTAAATGTTATAAACGTTTATCAAAACTGATTTTTTTCCCAAATAAATGATCAAAATTGATTTTTTACTCATTGAGAGAGAGAGAGAGAGAGAAGATATTTTTCTATTGAGTTGATGTTTAATTCTTAATATTTAAAATTAAGTGGATTGAGAGAGAAGTTCTTCTAAATTCTCTTATAGAATCGCAGCTGTCATATATATATATACTAGACGAATGAACCGGGCAACGCCCGGGTTTACATGATTAAATGTATTATTCAAACACATTAAACATTTGCCCGTTGGCTGCCAGCGAGTAAATGTCTGCTCCCGTCGGCTGCCGGCGAGCAAGTGGCTTCCCGGCGCATGCGCGCGCACAGGGAAGCCACGTGCTCGCAGGCAGCGAATGGGCGCGCCCCGCCATCAGATCCACCGCGTTCTAAAGGGCGCTGCTCGTGAGCTAAGTAGAATTATTTGAATATATAGTTTTAATAATTAATTTATATATTTATATATTTTTTAAAATAGCCTATCGTCATCCTCGTTATTTTTTACCTATGTATTGAAATTTTGGTTTGAATTAGTGAACTACTGCGAATTTGTATACCGGACATACAGACCAACCAACAGACAAACATACAAACATTCATTTTTATATATATAGAAGATATACAGTTACGAGCGTCATTCTTCATCAGTCATCTCTGTCACCGTTTGCTTTTTTTTGGAATGGCGCCCTCCTATTTGTTGGCGCGGGTCGCTCCTTAAATAAATGCATATATTAGTTAATAACCAAATGGAATCCTCTCTTTCTTTTTCCCAGTAAGAGATGCCTACGGAAGCCAACAGTACATAGACAGATAAAGCACATAGGCTATAGTTATTATCTAACATATGCATTTATACACTGCGTGACATTGAAAATGAAACACCAAGAAATAGTGGCCAGAAAATTATGCAAATGTCAGGGTAGACGCGCCTAACCGAGTTATGCAAATGATGTAAAATGCGCAGCTCTCGTGCGCACATGGAGTAAGATATAAGGGAAGGAACTTGCAGAAAGGACAGTATTCCTGTCGTTATTTCTTCAAGGAAAATCATTGTAGAATTTTTGTTCTTGTGTCAAAAGACACGTGTAATAACAGAGAATGCCAGGTCATCGTAAACGGAGGCAGTTCAAGCAGACAGACGCTTTTACGAGGGGCATGGCGATCGGACTGAAAAGGGCAGGTTGGTCCATACGTCAAATCGCAGCTGATACACACCTTGGTGCGTCCACGGTGCACCGACTGTGGAGAAGATGGTTGGAACAAGGAAATGTGGCAATTTATAGGAATGTCGGTGCAACCAGAGTGACGTCAGCACGTGTGGATCGGCGTATCCTTCGACAAGCAGTGGCGGCCCCACAAGCCACTTGTACCGCCATCCTGCAACATGTGCAAGACACCCTAGATCATTCCATCTCGACCAGAACCATTTCCCGTCGATTGGTTGCTAATGGCTTGCACTCATGCCGTCCGCTAAGAAGACTGCCATTGACCCCACCGAATAGGCGCCAACGTTTGGAATGGTGCCGGGCTAGATCGACGTGGATGACGGAATGGCACAGGGTCGTGTTCTCAGATGAGTCGCTTTTCTGCTTGTCCAGTGATAGTCGCCGTGTACGCGTGTGGCGTCGACGTGGAGAAAGGTCCAATCCGGCAGCAAATGTGGAACGCCCCACCGTGCGACAACGTGGAATCATGGTTTGGGGCACAATCGCGTATGATTCCAGGTCACCTTTACTTCGTTTTCAGGGCACTATGACGGCCCAACGATACGTTGATGATATGCTGCGACCGGTGACACTCCCCTACCTTCAGGGGGTACCCCATGCCCTTTATCAGCTGGATAACGCCCGACCGCACACTGCTCGCATTAGCCAACAAGCTCTGCAAGATGTACAGATGCTTCCCTGGCCACCGTACTCTCCTGATCTCTCACCAATCGAGCACGTCTGGGACATCATTGGACGCCGTTTGCATGCCTTGCCACAGCCGCGTTCAGAAGACGAACTGTGGCAAATAGTTGAGAGGGAATGGAGAGCCATCCCTCAGGACGCCATCCGTACTCTGATTGACTCTCTACCTAGACGTGTTGCTGCGTGCATCGCCGTCCGCGGTGGTCCTACTTGCTACTAAGCCGACGCCGTTCTCGCTCTGTATTATGACTATCATTTTGAAATAAAGATCACTTATTGTTCGTCCCTGTCTCTCTCTGTCTGCCGAGTTTCATCACTTTCTGGCCACTATTTCTTGGTGTTCCATTTCAATGTCACGCAGTGTACTAGCGGACATACCCGGCTTCGCCCGGGTTTTACCGAGTAAAGGTTTGTCTAACGAACATTTGTTAAAACGATTCTCTATAAACTTATATATATAAAAAAAAGATATATTTTGATAATTTGAAAATCGTAAATTTGAATCTCTCGATAAAGTGAACATTTTTTCCCGGTCCCTGTGAGCCGTGTCATCCTGAATTTTGTCTTTCCTAATTTTCTACATTACAAAATCATCGTTTTATCTAGTGAACATTTTTCCCGGCCCCTTGAAAAATACTCGATAAGTTGAATAAAATCAATATTAATTGGTTCCCTCGGTAATTGGAAGTTAAAAGAATATTATCTTTGCTTTGGAATTGTATTATTATTCTTGTCTCAAATAAATTGCCGTGTCATCCTGAATTTTGTCTTTCCTAATTTTCTACATTACAAAATCATCGTATCATCATGATAATATTTAGAGCAGATTGTTGAATTATAACAGATAAATTAGAATATTTATCTTGATTATTTTAAAGCGAAAACTTATTTCAAAAATTTTATTTGCTAGAAACCTTCCCAGTACTATACTAAATAACATCCCAAAGTTTCATGGCGTTCCAATGAGTGGTTTGGTCAGGCATAAAGGACAAACAGACCACACACATACATTCATTTTTATATACCAGGTCTATTAGTATGAAACGCGAAAATTTTCAGTGAATTCAAAAGTTCACCAATTCTATACAACAAAAGATTTTTTATTCAAAGTAATTGCCCTAATTAGCTATACACTCGGACCACCTTTCAGGCAATTTTCAAATTCTTTGTCTGAAAAATTCTATTCCTTTTGAGTCGAACCAGTCAACAAGCCATTTTCGGAGTATGTCTGAGTTCGAAAATTCCTGGTTTTTTAGGGCGTGTCCTAAAGATTTGAAAAGGTGGTAGTCCGACGGCGCTAAGTCTGGTGAGTACAGCGGGTGGGGTAAGAGTTCCCAGCCCAAGTCTTTTATGGTGTTTTTGACCACCGTAGCGTTGTGGGCTGGAGCGTTGTCATGCTGAAGTATCAGCTTGTTGTGCTTTTCACGCCATTCCGGTCTTTTTTCATTCAATGCCTCTCTCAAACTGTGCATTTGTAGTTTGTAGCGACTAGTATTGACCGTTTCGCCAGGTTTCAGGAGCTCGAAATATACTACGCCGGTCTGGTCCCACCATACGCAAAGCATTGCCTTTTTTCTGAAGCGATTGGGCCTAGGCGTCTGTTTTGAAAATTGGCCGGGCAGGCCCCACGACTTTTGGCGCATAAGATTGCTGAAGTGGATCGATTTCTCATCAGAAGTTACGATTCGGTGCAAAAATGACTTCTTTTCATGCCTGGCGAGCAGCCCTTCGCAGGTTACCAGACGCCGTTCTTGCTGCCTTTCGCTCAACTCGTGGGGGACCTATCTGGAAAGCTTTTGGGTCATTCTGAGGCTGTTTAAACGTAGGGAAACAGAACCTTGAGACACCTGGAGCTGTTTCGCGAGTTTCTCCTGCGTTTGGGTACTGTCATCATCCAACAAAGCTTGCAGTTCAGCGTCCTCGAACTTTTGGTGCGGTTTTCCACGTGGTTCATTATCAAGTTCGAAATCGCCACTTTGGAATTTTTTAAACCACTTGTAACACTGTGATTTGCTCAGAGCGTGGTCGCCGTAAACTTCCTCGAGCATTCGGTGGGCTTCAGTGGCACTTTTCTTCCAGTTGAAGGCGAACAACAAAACTTCCCGCAAATGGGCACTTTTTGGCTCGGAAATCACCATTTACCACGGGCTCCAGAAATTTTCCACGATTTGAATTTTTCTAAAACTGCACGCATGCTGATGCCACGTGAGTCAAAAAACAAAATGCCTTCAACAGCGCCACCGTCGGCTCAAATAAAGTTGCACAGCACCCTCTGGCAGCCATTTTCGCGTTTCATACTAATAGACCTGGTATATAGATACGTCAGCAATTTTATTTTTTCTTGGGGATATAATATTGTTACGAGAAGAGCACTTGTAACCTCCGCCAGTAGATGGCGCGTTCGCCTGTTTGCATCCGCAACTGATGCGGAAGTCGCCGACTGCTGTGGTCCCGTTTCCTGCGGAGGCCACCTCTCCTGACTGTAAATACCTTTTTATATTGGCCCCAGGAGGTGGCGTTTATGTAAATACTCGTTGTTTATTATTCAAGTTATATGTAATGTTTAGTAATATATGACAATAAAACAAGTGCTTCTAGTCTCCGTGCCGCCTCCTGTCATTCCTCTAGCCATTGCCATCTTCGTCGGGCCGCTGCTGCTGCTGCTACTACTACTCTTCTGGTAAGTCTCTCGTGTCCACCCACCAGTGGTAAGGCCGAGAGATACTGCCAGAGGAAGGGAGTGTCCACTCGAGCGGTGGGAACTCGGGACGTCGTCAGGGTGCCTGCAGGGAGGAGCTACTCCGCGACCGAAGGAGCGAATCGTCCAAAGAGATCGGGAGGGATCACGCGTAACAATATACTCTTTTTTTTCTCTTGCCAACTACATTTAGACAGTTGTGTAAAATGACTGTGGCTGAATTTTTTTTTTTTTAGTAAACAGAAAATCTCAACACACTTAGCTGTGAATATAGGTTTATTGTGACTACTTGTAGTGAAGATACATCACATGTCTACAAATGTAGAAAGCTGGGGAAAGAGCATTGTGCCCTTGCTAAATGCACACTACATATCTACATGTAGAAATCTGTGTAAAGAGGATTGTGCCTATACTTAATGCACACTACATGTCTATACATGAGTGGAGATGTGGAAAAAAAGATGAAAATCATTATACAATTTTAAAAGCACTTCTAGTGTGACTCATCCTGGTATCAATAAGAACAAACCATTTTGATCAGTAGAACATCTATGTCACATCCATACAGTGCGGTGAGCCAAAATATAGTCCTCAATATACGGTGTTCCAATAAAGAGGAAGGTGTGGAGGTACACCAAAGTAACAGTCCTCGATAAGCGGTGTTCCAATAAAGAGGAAGGTGTGGAGGTACACCAAAGTAACAGTCCCCAATAAGCGGTGTTCCAAAAAAGAGGAAGGTGTGGAGGTACACCAAAGTAACAGTCCTCAATAAGCGGTGTTCCAATAAAGAGGAATGTGTGGAGGTACACCAAAGTAACAGTCCCCAATGAGCGGTGTTCCAATAAAGAGGAAGGTGTGGAGGTACACCAAAGTAACAGTCCCCAATAAGCGGTGTTCCAATAAAGAGGAAGGTGTGGAGGTACACCAAAGTAACAGTCCTCAATAAGCGGTGTTCCAATAAAGAGGAAGGTGTGGAGGTACACCAAAGTAACAGTCCCCAATAAGCGGTGTTCCAATAAAGAGGAAGGTGTGGAGGTACACCAAAGTAACAGTCCTCAATAAGCGGTGTTCCAATAAAGAGGAAGGTGTGGAGGTACACCAAAGTAACAGTCCTCAATAAGCGGTGTTCCAATAAAGAGGAAGGTGTGGAGGTACACCAAAGTAACAGTCCTCAATAAGCGGTGTTCCAATAAAGAGGAAGGTGTGGAGGTACACAAAAGTAACAGTCCCCAATAAGCGGTGTTCCAAAAAAGAGGAAGGTGTGGAGGTACACCAAAGTAACAGTCCCCAATAAGCGGTGTTCCAATAAAGAGGAAGGTGTGGAGGTGCACCAAAATAACAGTCCCCAATAAGCGGTGTTCCAATAAAGAGGAAGGTGTGGAGGTGCACCAAAATAACAGTCCCCAATAAGCGGTGTTCCAATAAAGAGGAAGGTGTGGAGGTACACCAAAGTAACAGTCCCCCAATAAAGCGGTGTTCCAAAAAAGAGGAAGGTGTGGAGGTACACCAAAGTAACAGTCCCCAATAAGCGTGTTCCAATAAAGAGGAAGGTGTGGAGGTACACCAAAGTAACAGTCCTCAATAAGCGGTGTTCCAATAAAGAGGAAGGTGTGGAGGTACACCAAAGTAACAGTCCCCAATAAGCGGTGTTCCAATAAAGAGGAAGGTGTGGAGGTACACCAAAGTAACAGTCCTCAATAAGCGGTGTTCCAATAAAGAGGAAGGTGTGGAGGTACACCAAAGTAACAGTCCCCAATAAGCGGTGTTCCAATAAAGAGGAAGGTGTGGAGGTACACCAAAGTAACAGTCCCCAATAAGCGGTGTTCCAATAAAGAGGAAGGTGTGGAGGTACACCAAAGTAACAGTCCCCAATAAGCGGTGTTCCAATAAAGAGGAAGGTGTGGAGGTACACCAAAGTAACAGTCCCCAATAAGCGGTGTTCCAATAAAGAGGAAGGTGTGGAGGTACACCAAGTAACAGTCCCCAATAAGCGGTGTTCCAATAAAGAGGAAGGTGTGGAGGTACACCAAAGTAACAGTCCTCAATAAGCGGTGTTCCAATAAAGAGGAAGGTGTGGAGGTACACCAAAGTAACAGTCCCCAATAAGCGGTGTTCCAATAAAGAGGAAGGTGTGGAGGTGCACCAAAGTAACAATCCCCAATAAGCGGTGTTCCAATAAATAGGAAGGTGTGGAAGTGCACCAAAGTAACAGTCCCCAATAAACGGTGTTCCAATAAAGAGGAAGGTAAGCGGAAGCTCGATACTTGGAGTGGGTCCAGAAGGTCGTTGACCTCAGAGCCACTTCCCCGTTGTTGCAGTTTGACTTCTCTTTATTCATCTGTTATCATCACTCAAACCTTCTAATCATTTCATATGTTATTTACTCTTCTTCACTTTATTACCTTATTTTCTTGGTGTCCCATGACCGTCCATAGTCTAAAAACATGGGTAAACCCGATCTCTTCTGAAAGTGGTTACTTATCAGAGATACTTTTTCAGTTAAAAGACTCCTCATGACTTGACCAGACATGACAGAATCTCTGATAAGAGACCACTTCCCAAGAGGGACCGAGTCTATCCGTATTTTTAGTCTTAGATCTCTCACGGAACTCTCGATTGTATTAGTAAAAATCGAAGTAGTTATGTTATATAATTATAAAATGAAAGGATTTAAAAGCACGAATGTTTCTTTTATACATAATACAAACTTCGACTGTCCTCACTGCGATGAAAAAAATATATTGGGAGGGCTTGACTCATCAGTGGTGAACCCTCCCAGCGGTTTCGCCAATTTAATCCACCAGACCGCTTCTCAGAGCTCTAATACTGTATTGGACGATTCTGCTTATATACGCAGCACTGAAGGGTGGAATCTCAGAAATGGTTTTCAAGAAAACTATGGGCATAAACTTTTAAGACAGTAGAATTACATTTAAATATTTTAATCGAGCAATGCTCTTCCGCAAACAATTAAAGACAAGGTCAGTTAGGCATAAATTAACACAAAGCAATAACGCGCCATCTATACATATAAAATGAAAGGATTTAAAAGCACGAATGTTTCATTATTTTTTCATCGCAGTAAGGACAGTCGAAGTTTGTATTATGTATAAAAAGAAACATTCGTGCCTTTAAATCCATTCATTTTATATGTATAGATGGCGTGTTATTGCTTTGTGTTAATTTATGTTATATAATTGTTTATAGATTTGAATCATGTTCATATCAGTGCAAATTTTTCTTTTATAAATAAAACTACTTTCAACTATCCTTACTCTGTGTGCGATGGTATAAACATTGTTCGGACCTGGATCATTATTGGTTAACCCTTCTAAATATATTATTTTACACTGTTTTTATTGATACATTCTTGCATATTAAAATATGCAATATGAATAAAACGCAAACATTCGAAAACAATGATCTTCTATTGACTAAAATAAAAAATACGCTAATAAAATAAGAATGAGTTTACAGATATGTAAATACAAGTATATTTATATATGTAAATTGACTGCCTATTTATAATGCCCTTTTAAACTCAGTCTTGTTAGGGTAATATTACTTTAGCCAATAAAAGAGCGCCGTGGTAGAAGGCTTGTATCCTATCCACCATTAAAAAGGCACGACTCCCCTAACGACCAAGTATCTTTATTTAATATACAGTTAGTTCAATAAAAAAAACATAATAAAATATCTAATTTAAGATTAATTTTACATTATATAATATATTTGAACTATTAATATTAATCTTTATTTTATTACTTT